>BSBN01000472.1:17517500-17947413 GCA_027924645.1 Cunninghamia lanceolata | reverse complement strand
CTCTCTCTCTCTCACTCTCTCTCTCTCTCTCTTCTCTCTCTCTCTCTCTCATTCATCTCTCTCTCTCTCTCTCTCTCTAGATTCCTCTCTCTCTCTCCCTTATATCTCTATCCCTCCTTTATCTCTCTCTATCTCTACCTCTCCTCTCTCTTCCTCCCCTTTGTCAATTTAATAAAAACTTTAAATAAAATTTGCTAGCCACAACTAGACATACCTCAAACATCCTCATTTACAAGTGATGGCTCTCATACCATATTTTAAATTAAATATTATTTATGGTTTTATTTTTTTCTTAAATATACATTGATATTGTAATTTTATAAATTGATAGTTTGATTATATACATAAAATCTCTCTCTCTCTCTTCTCTCTCTTCTCTCTCTCTCTCTCTCTCTCTCTCTCTATATTATATATATATAATATATATATATATATATTT
This sequence comes from Cunninghamia lanceolata, assembly GCA_027924645.1. Lineage (NCBI taxonomy): Eukaryota > Viridiplantae > Streptophyta > Pinopsida > Cupressales > Cupressaceae > Cunninghamia > Cunninghamia lanceolata. The sequence goes on along the minus strand of BSBN01000472.1, from coordinate 17,946,974 downwards.
TATATATATCCCCCTCTCACTCTCTCTTTTGTGAGTCTCTATCTCTCTATTTCCCCACTTTCTTTCACCCTTTAGGTTTTCAGTTGATAAACACAAGAAAGAAATGGTACCCATCATTTCTATTGTCTTGCATCATTATAAGATGATGTCAAAACAATAAATATTTCTATTAAATAGTTTATATATATATATATATATTATATATATATATATATATATATATATATATATATTAAAACACATAAATAATATAAAATTATATTTTAATTTTAAAAATTAAATTAAATAAATATTTCTATTAATTAGTTGTATATATTAATTTTATATAAAAACACATAAATAATATAGAATTTATATTTTAATATTGAAAAAAAATTAAATAATATTTCTATTAACTAGTTTATATATATATATTAATTTTTTATATAAAAACACATAAATAATAGAAAATTATATTTTAATATTAAAAATAAATTAAATAAATATTTCTATTAAATAGTTTATATATATTGTTTTTTTATATAAAAACACATAAATATTGTCATATATATATACCCCGGGCCTCTCTCACTCTCTTCTTTTGTGAGTCTCTCTCTCTATTTCCCCCTCTTTCTTTCATACTTAGGTTTTCAGTTGATAAACACAAGAAAGAAATGGCACCCATCATTTCTATTGTCTTGCATCATTATAAGATGATGTCCAAAACAATAAATATTTCTATTAAATAGCTTATATTTTTTTATATTAAAACACATAAATAATATAAAATTATATTTTAATTTTTAAAAATAATTAAATAAATATTTCTATTAAATAGTTTGTATATATTAATTTATTATATAAAAACACATAAATAATATAGAATTATATTTAATAGTTGAAAAAAAATTAAATGAATATTTCTATTAACTATTTTATATATATTAATTTTTTATATAAAAACAAATAAATAATATAAAATTATATTTTAATATTAAAAATAAATTAAATAAATATTTCTATTAAATAGTTTATATATATATTATTATTTTATATAAAAACACATAAATATTGTCTTGCATCCTTATAACACATTTTCCACCATTAAGATTCAAAATTAGCTCCTTAAATAACAAAGGTGATTATCAGGTCCTTAAGAAAATCTCTCTCTCTCATCTCTCTTCTCTCTCTCTCTCTCTCTCTCTCTCTCATCTCTCTCCTTCTCTCTCTCTCCTCTCTCTCTCTCTCTCTCTCTCTCTCTCTCTTCTCTCTCTCGTCTCTCTCTCCTCTCTCTCTCTCTCTCTCATCTCTCTCTCCTCTCGCTCCTCTCTCTCTCTCTCCTCTCTCTCTCTCTCTCTCTCTCTCCTCTCTCAAATGAATATAAAATATATTTTAATATTAAAATAAATTAAATAAATATTTCTATTAAATAGTTTATATATATATTATTATTTTATATAAAAACACATAAATATTGTCTTGCATCCTTATAACACATTTTCCACCATTAGATTCAAAATTAGCTCCTTAAATAACAAAGATGAATTATCGGTCATTAAGAAAATCTCTCTCTCTCTCTCTCTCTCTCTCTCTCTCTCTCTCCTCTCTCTCTCTCTCTCTCTCTCTCTCTCTCTCTCTCTCTCTCTCTCTCTCTCTCTCTCTTCTCTTCTCTCTCCTCTCTCTCTCTCTCTCTCTCTCTCTCTCTCTCTCTCTCTCTCTCTCTCTCTCTCTCTCTCTCTCTCTCTCTCTCTCTCTCTCTCTCTCTCTCTCTCTCTCTCTATTTTTTTTTTTTTCTCTTTCTCACTTCTCCCCTCTCTTTGTAATCTAAATGTGTAAAATTAAATGTGATACTTAGCTTAAAATTCAATGATAGAAATCTGATATGAGAGACACATATATTGATTTTTTAAGTTGTTGGAATTTTAAGGTTTGATTGGGTAAATGTCTTAGAATATGTAATCTAAATCTACTCTATTTTGGTTCAGATCCATGTCTATGCAAGTGAACTAGTGCGCTGACCTGAACTTGTACCTATATGAATGAATGGGTAGAAATTGATGCTTGGAATTCGGCGTCCTTGATTTTATAATGTTTGAATCTCAATAAGGACTCACAGTGTTTAGAAACACCTTTATGGCATTTGTTGAACTATGAGGATCTTGTTCTCCTCAAGCAGACCCTTAGGCAAACCAATTCAATGAATTAGGAACAATGATCAAAGATGTATGGCAATATATGTTATGATAAAATGTTGCTACATTGCTCAAGTAATGTAAATGTTTTTTAGATAACTCCTAAATGTCCTAACGTACTTTGATAACTTTAAATGAATGAGTGGATATCTTTAAATACAATAACATAACACACAATTCAACACAAACATGTGCTAGGTCAAATCACAATGCTAATGGGAGGGGTTGACAATATTTAATTTCTAAGCGTAACATTTGGATTTGGTACTTTAAAAGGAGTAACAAGTCTAATTTATAACCTTTGTTCGCCTAGTTTTTTATGCAATGCTTCACATAGAGCTAAAAAATCCAACTATAGAGGACCAATGGTGGAGGATCTTGCACTGTACTCGGGCTTGACATAATTAATATATATTGTATTGTGCACAAATTAAACCTAATTAATATATATATATATATAATTGTTATTTAATCTCTCTCTCTCTGCTCTCTCTCCTCTCTCTCTCTCTCTCTCCTCTTTTTGTCAATTTAATAATAAATAAAATTGCTCGCCACAACTAGACATACCTCAAACATCCTATTTTAAAAGTTATGACACTCATACCATAAACTAATATTAAATATTATTTATGGTTTTATTTTTCTTAAATATACAATGATATTCTAATTTTATAAATGAATAGTTCGATTATATACATAAAAGCTCTCTCTCTCTCTCTCTCTCTCACTCTCTCTCTCTCTCTCTATATATATATATATATATATATATATATATATATATATATATATATATATATGTCCAACACCTTGTCACTAGCACATTTTGCCCTAGGTACCTGTATCATTCACCTAATTAGTTAAATATATCTTATTTATTTAACTATTTTTTTATTTTTTCCCTTTTTTATCCATTTATCCTATCTTCTATAATTAAATAAATTTTAATTATTTATTTAATTATTCATGACTATTAATCCTCTCTAGTTAAATAATTATTTTTAATTATTTAAATTAGTCATTTATCCTTTTCCTATAATTAAATATTTATTTAATTATCCTTCCACAATCTAAAATTAATTAAATTAATTAAATATTTATTTGATTAATAAAATCCTAAAAAGACTCTGCTTTCTTTTATCTCATTATTTTTGAAGATTTATGAGGATTTAAAACAAAAAAACAAATCTTTTTATTTTTTCCCTACCATGTCTAAAAAATCAAATCTTATCCTTATCTTCTTCTCCTCATCCCTAAAAATCTATAAATACCCCCACTTCCAAGCATTTGATCATCATCACTTTGAGTTTTGAGCATCCTTACTCTGTCGAACCATCAACTCTCGTCAAGTTATGCTACAATTGTGTGCAATCAACATCTGAGCATCTACATCGAATCAAACCTACATGGATCATTTGAGGTATTTGGAAAGTTGGGCATAAAGGTAAATTTGCATTTAATGTGTTTATCTTCATTTGTTCAAATTTCTTGAATATATATATATATATATATATTATATATATATATATATATATATATAATTATATATATATATATATATATATATATATTATATATATATATATATATATATCCCCTCTCACTCTCTCTCCTTTGTGGCTCTCTATTTCCCCCTCTCTCTTTCTTTCACACTTTGGGTTTCAATTGAGATACACAAGAAAGAAATGGATCTAGCAACACCCATCATTTTTATTGTCTTGCATCATTATAAGATGATGTCAAAACAATAAATATTTCTATTAAATAGTTTATATATATTATTTTTTATATTAAACACTAATAATCTAAATTATTTTTTAATTTTAAATTTATAAATAAATAAATATTTCTATTAAATAGTTTATATTTATTTTTTATATAAAAACACATAAATAATATAAAATTGTATTTTAATATTGAAAATAAATTAAATAAATATTTCTATTAAATAGTTTATATATATTAATTTTTTATATAAAAACACATAAATATTGTCTTGCATCCTTATAACACATTTTCCACCAGTAGATGTGAAAGTTAGCTCCTTAAATAATAAAGGTGAATTATCAGGTCCTTAAGAAATGGTGTTCTCTCTCTCTCTATCTCTATCTAAGTTCCCTTTCCATCTCTCTCTTTTGCTCTTTCTCTCTTCCTCTCTTTATCAATCTCCCTCTCTATTCTTCTCTCTTCCTCTATCACTCTATCTATCTTTCTATATATATGTCTCATTCTCCATTTTTCCCTCCCCCTCTCTCTGCACTTTTTTGTTCTCTCTACCTTCCCTCTTTCTCCCTCTTTATCTCTCTACAATCTCTCTTTGTTTCACACTCTCCCTCCTCTCTCTCTACCACCCTCTCTCTCTATTTTATTTCTCTCTTTCTTACTTCTACCCCTCTTTGTCTATCTATCTATATTACTCTATCAGATCCTCTTTCTATGTTCCTCTTTCAATCTTTATCTTCCTCTCTCTATCTCTATCACTCTCTATCTCCTCTCTCTCTCTCACTTATACAAACACTCTTTTCTCCACTCAAGAGGAATGATCCTTGTGCTTACATTGAACATCCTCTTTGCATGAAGGCTTGAGACCATTGATTACTCCTTCTTGCCTTGTAAGTAGTCAACATGAAGTTCTATCCACCCTTGACCAATCAATATTGTTTTTGCTTCACCAATAAACAATTTTTCTACCATACATGTAAGGGCAACTGAATACAACTATGCACACATCCAAAGGAAAAGCATTGTTGGATCCCTCTGATCCAAAAGTGTTGTATTTGTGTAAAAATGTGATGTGTTTAAATTATGTTAGAGCATAGGTTGTGTTAGTGTGTGGGATTTGTTATTATGTTTGTGTTAGTTGCTTATGAGAAGTTGGCTTTATAAGCCTATGGATGAAATAGTAAATCTATCCAAGCATTTATGAATAAATAATGTTATGGCCTATGTATATTTCTAATGTGATTTCTATAATTTTGAGGCTTTTTAATCAACAAGTGTTAGAGCCATGAAAGGAAATGGCGAAGTTATTGTAGTTGGAAGTTGCACGAGCTTGTTGATTGAAGAGTAACACCATGATGTTGGGGATTATGTTGGTTTTGTTTTGCGTAAGTGCCTTTTTTTTTGAGCCATCCTCTCCAAAGTTAAACATCTTCACTGATGTATGCAAAAAGATATACTGAGATCTATATTGCTGATGCAAAGATTTTTTCAAGGGGTTGATCTAGAGAAATCTTATTTATACATCTTTTCTTCAAGAATAAGTTGAGTGACTTCCTATTCATATTGGTTGGAGAATGAGTTAATAGCATGAACAAATTGTTTAATAAAAAATATTAGCACATCCCAAGGATTTTTGTACCATGCAAAAATTTATATGTATTAATATGATACTAAATTATTGATGTCATTAATAATCCTTTCCCAAAATTTGAGACCTACCCCAAAACGACAATTACAGGTACAACCTTGTAAGTTGTAAAACTTTTCAAATGAGGATTGAAATTTTTAAACATATACCAATTGACATTTGAGATTGCATAAAGGAGTTAACTCGTGTAGAATGCATTATTTTAACCATGTGTTTTGCATGCTCGACATTACATGATAAATAATTAAAATAAGGAGGAGATCAAATACTTTTGCAAAATGCTAATTGTATCTACGCATAAATATCTATGACACTTGTAGCTACAACATCATACATGTCTTCTACTCATTGGTGAGCTCTTCCACCAATTATAGATGCCAAATATGACTGACTTAGATAATATTTTAATATAATATTAAATTATAAATTTGCATATTTATATTAAATTTATTATGTATATTTATTGTTTAATTATATATCTATCTTGTATATAAAATCTATATTTAATTATATTTATTATTATATTTTATATTTTGTAAATTATTAAATATATTGTAAATATAATATTATAGTATAAAATTGTAGTTTTATATTAAATATATTATATATGTTTAATATTTATATTATATAATCTTATTTTATAATATTATTGTCTATACACATAATTAAAATCCTTTAAAAACTTTAAAAGTGCTAAATAAAAGAAGGCATTTAAATCATGTCTCCCCTTAATACATTTTAACTTACAAAGGCCTTTAAGGCATATGTGGCACCCTCCCCCATACATTAACCTCCACATAAGTAAAACGTAACATGCAAACATTAACAGAAGTGGTGATTCATATGGCTTGAAGACTATAAGAAAGTCGTGAAATTGAGGTAATACTGTTGAGGGAATTGAATGTGGCCTACGTTGAATTGAGGTCATTGTCACTTGTACATATTTTGATGTTTATCGTTGCATAGTGAGTACGAGCATGAAAGGTGTTGTGCAGTGTGTATTGTGCTTGTAGTTGGCAGCATCACCACATGCATGGTACCTGCCTACTAATGCAACATGTGAATAGGTATTACAAATGATTAAATCACCATAAATACTTTGACAACAAAAATTATGCGTATCTATCTCCCATCTATCTCTATCTATTTGGCAAAATTTTAATGATAAAAAATAAACAGATGAAATTAGTTCAATCTTCTTACATTACTATAAGAAGTTTTTGACTATAGATTTTAATATAGTAGCTCCGTCTAGTTCATTGAGGGAATGCCTTTAGCGTAAATATGTATATATATATATATATATATATATATATATATATATATATATATATATATATATATACATACATTCACATAAGATAATTCAATATAGTTAACAAAAATAATATATGACATTTTAAGATAATAAATCTTTAATATTCAAAACTTGTATCTTGGGGAGGATGGAGCACCAAAGGAAAGAAGAGTGAAAAAAAGAGATGCGCAAAAGATGAAAGATGAACACAAAGCCACGAGCACATTCCAAATCTTCCTTCAGCGAGCAAAAAAGTTTCAATGATCAAAATCAAGCTAGATCAAAGGTTTTCCAAGGCTACCCTTGGAAGCAGAAACCTTTGGGTGAAAGGAGGGTGGCCACGCCTTGGGGTCCCAATCATTCTATTCGGAAACAAATTTGTCATTGCAATATTGCACTACAATCAACTTAGATGCACCCAAAGGGTAGTGACAAACATTCCAATAGTTGGAGAGATTGCTATTGGATCGGTAATCTTCCTCTATTTTGGAGGTATGCTTTTAACCAAAAAGGAGGAAAGGTGCACAAATAAAATTGAAATAAAAAGAAATAAAACCTAGGTATGGTTGACATAGGGCCAATATCCTCTAGGTCTCCCAAAAAATGATGAATAGATTGAAGAGTAACTGCAACGAGGACTTGAATGAGGAGACGTTGCTTGGTGTAAGAAATGAGAATTCACCTAGGCTTTCCAAACTCAAAGTCTAAGAATACCCAATGTTACATTCGTTGCTACAGAGAGACTTATTTCATCCACCACACGACATGAAATATCTTAAATAATAGTTACAAATTAAACATAAGAAAGACCTACAACATAAATAACTAAGACACTGGCTCACAATCTAGCAATATTCTTCTTTTTTGAAAACCAAAAAGGCAAGTACAAAGTCTCTCTCAACTCCTGTACAAATGTTTAAAAATGAAAAGTCTCCAGAAAAGAAAAATCCCTTTCTTTACAACTCAACCTTGTATATATAGGTTTTCATATGTAACTGTTTCTTGAAATGACCTTTAGTTTACCCCCATTTAATTATATTTTAAAAGGTCACTAATATAACCTTAAGTTATAAACAACAATTGAACTTATTAAGTCATATTAAATGACTTAATTTACCAATATGAAAAAGCAACATAAAGAGATAAGGAACATCTCTAGCTTTGTTGTTTTGCAGCTTGCTCCTTTAAAGCCTTTGACCTAGGTTGCATCTAGATCTATTTAAATATTCATTTTTCACAATGAAGTCTTTGGAATTAGGAACGCATGCCTTAATCATGCCATTACCTATGCTATGGAAAAATAACACCATTTTATGCAAAGAGACTTGTTATTCTGCTACCTACTAACTATCAAGTAATTTCCTGTATCTCTTTCCTTATCCATTTCTGAATAAAATGCATTTCAAGTAAATGAAATCTTCAGCTACAACCATTGTTTGCACATCAAATTCCGTTGTCCATAACCAAGGTTTGCCTTGACTCTTTTAGTTTCTATCACTACAATGACAATCACTGCAATTACAGAAATAGACATTTCGATGCCTATCCTTTGGAAAAGTGTTGTGCCTCTCTCATTCCTTATTAACCTTTTGCAATGGGGATAGAGAAGTGGTCATAGACAAGAACTAGTAAAGTTATAGATATGTCAATAAAACATTGCAGACTTGCAAGAGGGATCTCAAAATATTGACTCATTTTTCTATCCATTGCATTGCCCTAGAAGAAGTTTGACCTCTTTAACCTGTCAAACCAAGCAAAGTTTCCAATTGTGTTTTACCTTGCACTCAAAGTCTAATTTACCTTCAACTGTTGCTTTGTCAAGACACCTAAACTGATTTGTTTGCAAGAGTTGTCTTCTTGACCTTGCTTTTAAAACCTCTTGCTCTTGAATAGAAACTAATTGATTTGGTTCTTGGTAAGGAATGGGGAATTTCCATTTGAAGAAGGATGCAACAAACATATGGACAACTTTGTAGTTTGTTTTTGTAAAACCTAGTCCCACACTAGAACACAAGAAGTGTCATTTCCATGATAATGACAGGAATGCCAAATCCCATACCCCATCTGACATTATCATGGATGCACAAGAGCACAGTGACCCCTACAAGAGTCCCCACACAAAATACCACCATTTAAAGGATGAAATTTTGTGCTTCTTCTCTTTTGGGTCCTCATTATCAAATTAGCCTTTACCAAAGGCCTCCAGGGATGACTTGTGATCCTTTTGTCCCAAAGAAACCAAGATTAAACCGAACAAATAGACAAGTGAAGAAACAAGAATTGTTTAGTACCTTGACCCAAATATGAATCTACAACAAAGGCTCCCAAAAAGCAACATGGATGCTACTCCCAACCATATGTTCACATTGCTTGCAGCGACTTAGTGCTTCGATGTAGAAAACGTGTGAGATAAGTTATTCAATTTGACAATATGCCATCATAAGCAAACCTATCTACAATTTCTGCCCTAATTATAGAAAGGAATTCCCTCCATGTTCCAGTGCGACCTCTGATAACTAAGTGACCGTGTAAATCCACTGGTCCATCTTCAACAAATTCATCCAATGACTGAAGCTCCTCCATCACTTTCACTTGCTTCATTGCTCAACACCTAAAATAGCATGGTAGGAATGTTACAAGCTCCATTTATTTCTCTACTTGAATTTCATTTACTCGACTTGAAGGATTTGAATAGCATTTAACAAATTCATTTGTGTGTATCTTTTTAATCTTCGCATTCCATAAGATGAAAACACCCCAAGGCATGCTGAAAACAATTACAGCCTTGTCTATCCTTCCATAATTTGTCTACATGTCGGCCATAGCATTTCCAACTGAAATATCTGATAGAAAACTGCCTTCCATTATTTTCTGATGTATATCCACACCACGTTCTAAAACTCCCATTTTCTGTGCAAGAATAGAGGGATTAATAAAGGTCATGGGATTTAGCTCTGCACTCACCAATTACAATTTTAAAAGTTTCTAAAGCCAGTTCAACAAATCCATTTTATGCATATCCACAATCATTGCAGAGCATGAGATGAAAATGACCTGGAGGCATTTTGAAACACGCCATGTTTTAAAGCTCCCATTATGAGGATGTTGGTAGAGGTCAAAGATTTGGCTTTACGCCTGCATATACATTTTCTTAGAAGTTTAAAAAACTACATCAATGAATCCATTTTATGAGTCTCCTGTAATCATGGTAGTTTATGACTACGCCCCTGTGAGGCACTTGCAACTTGTTTATGGCACCAGCGACCACAACATCTAAAAAAATCTTCCATCCATTATGCATTGCGATGGATGCCCAAGCCTGCTCCATAACTCCCATTTTTGTGCACATAGAAAGGTATTGAAATTTGTTATATTTTTACAATTTTAGAGCAATATAATGAATCCTTTGTTGTCGGCGAAATGAGAAGTTTTAAAACCATTAAAATCCCCAAGGCGTTTTGGAAAACCTGAAAGTTAAAGAACTTGAGAATTTGCTGATTAAAAATGTTTCGGCCTTTTAAAAGGTTTTATAACCTTTAAAACTGTCGAACAAGAGCATTTCAGTAATTCGAAGAACTTTAGAACTTTCTAACTCGCCAGCCAAAAGATATTTTAGGATTTCAGGAGTTTTTAAAACTTTCTAACTCATCCACAAAAGTAAATTTTGAGATTTCAGGAAGTTACCTAACTGACTAACATACAGACAAACAGAACTATGGCATCTCAGAGGCTTGGCGAACCCTAAAAATGCTGACAACACTATCAATTATGCTCAAATATTTAAAATCATTGAACTTACTCTCCACTTTGTGTTCCTCATGTCTTATAATGACAATGAATTCAAATAATTAATGCAGTATGTGGAGCAAGCACGAGAAAGGATTAATTTCATATCTTTTGATTGGAAGCATATTTTTACTTGAAAATTGCCCACATTGCATAGAATAACCCCACAAAGCCCTCTCTAATGCTCCAACTTCTCTCAAACTCTTAATTTAATTATTTCCATAATTTTCTAGGCAAAATCATGTTAATTTAATAACTTCCAAACAAGAAGGCATTTTTCTTTGAAAATTTTCCACATTATGTTCAACATGGTCCTAAATATCCCTGTAAATGTTTTTATTCCAACACAAACATATCTCCTGATTTAATTGTTTCAGCTAGTCGATGTTGAACTGTACAATAGCTTCTGGGATTTTGGCTGAAGAGATTGACAATTCTCCTTCAAACATTTAAAACCAGTGCACAAATTCTTCTGAGTCTAATGTGACAAGCTCACATAAACTTGATAAAGTACAACATTTTTCAAGATGAGGCAATTATAACAACTTGGTGCGAAAAACACGTGATGCCAACATCTTGCGACAGAAGGCAACTGTCTCAAACAGGTTATCATGGCTAAGGGACTCAACACATGTTAATGCTTGCCAATTTGGCATGAAAAGTTTAAAATTGGCTCTAGGGTCAAAAGTGACGCCAACACATTCTCATTCCAACTTCAGAGCATGCAGGAAATAAAAGTTTCTTGGAGAATGAAAGAAACTATAATGACCCAAACATATATTTTTTAAAAATAATATCAAATCTGAAACATCTCAATATAATTTGAACAAATATTGAAAATGCATGAACCAAATTCACTCAAAATGATCAACACAATTTGACAATTTTTGCATAAATAGTGAGCGACTTTCCAAATATGCTAGAGTTGATTTGTATTAATAAAATATGTAGCAATAAGTTAAAATACAACAAATATAACAACAAAACAAGAGATATTCAAATCTATAAACAAAACTATGTATGTTGAAGCTCCTTCCTTCATAAATCTCGCAAACAAAATACTGAAGAACTATGTTGAAAACCAAACAATCTTTGAAGTGCACAATACAACCTCTATATGAGATTACCCTTAGGAAACCAAAGAGATTTTATCCTATGATATCCAAGAATCCAAGGGTTTTCATCTTGATCCCATAGACGAACACAAGTGCTCAAGCTATAATAGCAAAATTTTGATAAATTGGCATGATCCTGATTTAACTAAAGAGGCAACATGTTTAAATAGAAATTGTTGAGCTCAAATATTAAATATTGTCCATATCTCTAAAACAAAATATTAAATATTTCTCCCTTGAAATAGCTCCCATTTTATTATTAATGCCAAATTGTAACTCCTTAAATATCTCATCATAGAATCTATCATGATGATGATGCCAAGTGTCTCAAGAGTCACTCCTTTCGTTGGTTCCCAAAATTACTACAACTCAAAACTCTAAAACGTTCCTACATCACCTAGGCCAAAGACAATCATTAGGGTGATAGGAAGAGGTTTATCAACAAGTTTTGGGTAATTTTGGCCAACTACAAGAGTGGGTAAACTCCTCTGCTCTTCGAGCTTAAATTAAACTCTGGAGGGATATTCCAAGGGGTATTATACCTGAGTAGGTATTAAAATAAGACCAGATGAACAACTAAAAATATTACCAACCAAACCCAAATCACTTTCTTAGCTCCAAATTTGTCACTGAACTAAGAAAAGTTGGTTGTTGTAAGATCTTTATATAGCTGATAGTGACAATCCTACACAATGAGGATGCATAAAGACTACTACTACTTCTAAAGATAGGATGTATTGGTTTTATTTTGAAGATGGGTGATCTTAGGCTACTCAGATTGGTGCCTATCTATTGGGCTACAGAGTCTAATATTAAACAGAAGAAAACAACCACATAGAAATGTATAACTACCTATTTGACAAATCAAATGCAAGGAAATCAATACCAAATCACTGAGAATAATTAAGAATCCAACACCATACCATGCTCTTTCTCATGTAATATTGAAAAGATCATTTACAAAGCCTTGGAAATGAATTAAGAACTATCACATTCATTCAAATCAATGATTACATTCATACCACAAAATGTGGCAAGAGAAAACCCTGACTGCGATCAAAGTTCACTAGAAAGAACACCCACAACGATGGAGAAAAATAGAGATTCAATACAAAAAATTTCAAAGTATATTAAATACATTTCATAGTTATTTCATGTTAAATAAAGACTACAAAAATAACCTTACTATTCTGCCTTCTAGAGCTCACAATCCTGCTAAGAAATTACCAAAATGACCAACCCCTTTTACAATTCAAACCTATGTATATATAGCATTTCACTAACTACAGTTTCTTAGGTACCGCACCCTATCCAGGACTGCACCCATGCTGTCTTAACTCCAATCCCAGTCTATCAGAAAATTTGCACGTTGGAGGAGAGAACCCATGCTCTGTCGCTTCTGCAAGCAATCAAAAAGAGATTGCTTGTACTCTTCATGTACTTTGAGTAATAAAGAGGGAAGGTTCTAATCCTTCCCTGCCACCTACAACATTGACTCATCTAATTCGTCCTTTGTGCATTAAAGAATTTCATCATTTGAACAACCTGCACAACTTTAGCCTGCAACTCATTAATGCTAAGTACAAATCTGTATTTATATTCCTGCAATCAAGGCATACATTCAGGGAATTACCCATTTCAAGTATTTACAACACTCTCCAAATTTTTAGTTTTGAGCCATCTGACTCTAACTGTACCCTATGTGTGCCGATCATCCTTTATCGATCATCTTTATAGCCTTCACACATAGGTCTGAGCATGAATTGGGAGAGGAATCCCTTAATAACCCCACCAACTGCATTAAAAACATTAATTCGGCCACCCACTTCACAATTTTGGTGATTCGAGAAGTTGTCGGGGCATTTGAAAGAATAAGGAAGGCCAAGAAGTCAAGCTCCGACAAATCAAACTTCGGAGCTCAGGCCTTTCGCCTTACAGCTTACATATTGGAAGAGAAGGAGAAGAGCGCCCAACCTGATTACATAGAATATGAAGGGCACCAAGGGTCGGACCTCAGGCTTCTTCCTTCTAGCTTATGCCATGACATCATAACCATCCACTTGGTAGCTTCCCGCAGTTCCACAAGCCTACCACAGGCCCACCTAAAAGGTTATGCGGAATGCCTTAAAAAAATTATCACCCGTTAGGGGTCAGTCGTTAGGTCTTCCGCCTTCCACCTTCCATGAAGAAGATGAAAGGAAGGAAGCCCGAACTTTGACCTCTGACATACTTAGTGCTACATTGGCCCCGTCAGAATTTGGCCTTCGCTATTTTGCCTGCTTAGGAGAATAGAGAACATCATAACCCTGACCCTCGAAGTCCACTTTACTTAGTAAAATTTTTAAACCTTAAGTAGACTTTGGACCTCTCGCCTTCTGCCTTCTCCCTTCCCGTAAGGAAGGAAGAAAGAAAAGAGGTAACCCCACCCGCAGAAACTACCACATGTCCTCATTTTGGGGTTCCGCAAGCCAGTTGTAGGTCCCCCCAAAAGGCTCTGTGGAATGCCTTAGAAAGAATACTTGTCGAGGGTCAACTGCTGAACCTTTTCCCTTCTGCCTTCTTCGAAGGAATGAAGAAGAGCCAACCTCTGAACTCTGCCGCACACTTTATACACAAGTAAACCTATTAGAATTCAGACCTCAGGGCTTCTCCTCAACACTTGCCTTATAGAAGATCAAAGGCCAAAGGCCCAAAAACTTCAAAGTCCACCACACTTAGAAAAATTTTAGAGACTGATTTCGGAGCCGATAAATATGGCATGATGAAAGACATGAACTCCAAACTCTGAAACTCTGACAAAGGTAAAAAAATACAAGGAAACACTTAGAATTTTGACTTAGTTATTTTTTATCTTTTCCCTTGTATCTCAAAAGGCAAACAAATGAAAACCTATGAAAGACATCTTTGATCGATTATCATCCATAGGTTCAACACTGAAGGCATAAAATGGGATTTAGCTAGAACTTGGGGGCAAAATGGGGCATGTCTGAGAACAAAATTTTATAGGTGCCAACACTGGCTCTAGTTGGGGACGTGTGACAACAACGAGGATCCCAAATCTCCAAGTAGACCAAAAACACACAAAAGCGAAAATAGAAACAAAACGTATTTATAGCCACAACTTATATACAAGGCAAAATATAGTCATAAATGTTAGGGTACAGTAATATTATTGATTGCATTCAAAATTTAGGGAAATCACTTACTCACAAGAAGTAAAGCTTCAAATGCTATCCATGAATAGGCAGCTCCAAAAATTCTCCCTCCATATTTCTGATGTAATATGTATCCTATCCAGCTTTTTCATCAATTTGATAAGGGCCCAATCACAAAGGCTCGAACTTGCCATGCTTACCCTTGTCCTCTCATTTTTCATTCCATAAGAGAACCAAATCACTAGTCTAAAAGCTCCTTTTTACTATTTTCTTGTTAAATAGATGTTTGGTTTTTTTTTGTTGAAGCAAATTTTTATCATGTGCCAGCCTTCTGGCCTCATCCAACTCAGCCAACTAATGCATTCTCAGCATCAAAGCATCATCCCCATCCTCTCTGATTTGTTACAATAATTGATATACTAGCAATTCCAATGACATTTGCTTCTGCTCCATATACCATCTCAAATGGGCTCCTTCCAATGGATTTCTTGAAGGTTAACCTGTCAACCCATAGAGCATACTTCAATTTATCATCCCATCTTTTCTTATTCTGATCCAACATCCTCCTTATGATCTTCATGAAACTCTTATTGTTGGACTCGGCTTGTCCATTACTTTAGGGATGGTATGGTGATGAGTGAATCAACTTGATTCCATACTTGGCACACATATCAACAATATCCTGGGATCTGAAGCACATGGCATTGTCTGCAACAATTTTGGATGGCATTCCAAATCTGGTTATCATTTTATTCATAAGAAAATCAATCACCACCTTGGATGTGGCATTATGAGTGGTGATAACCTCAACCCACTTGGTGAAATAGTTAGTGGCTACAAGGATCCACTTAAATCCATTGCTAGATTTCTCTTGAATTTCTCCTATAAAATCAATGTCCCATTGTTGAAATGGAGCTTCAACTACAACTACTAAAATAGGTAATGCACCAACAAATTTCATCTTGCTAGAGAAACATTGGCAAGCATCACACTTTCTAATCTATTTGGCAACATCATTGAAGAGACTTGGCCACCAAAAGCCTACTCTGATAATCTTATGTGCTGTGGTTTTGGCATGAAAATGCCTACCACATATACCTTGATGATATTCTTCAATAACTGCCTCTAATTGTTGCTGGTTCAAACACTTCAACAATAGTCCCTCATAATTTCTCTACATTAATACTCCTTGAATTAAGAAACACTTTTGATACTGAAGCTTAAGTGTCCTTTGCTGGGTGACACTCATGCCTAGGGGACAATGCATGTTGACAAGGTAAAAGATAATATCCTTATACCATGGATTGTCAACTAAGGAGTGATGGGGAGTTGCGTTACCTTCCTCAATTTCATTTACCTCCACTGCATCAAGGTTAGAATTAGCCATTAGCTTGGTATTGAATGCACTAGACAACTGGGGGGGTTAATCAGTTGTAGCTTAAAATTTCAAAACCCTCACACATATTGAGATCCACATAGATTCAATTAACCCTTAGACTGTTATGATGATTAAGCATGAAGAAAAATAACAAAAATTGAATCAAACCAACATCAAACACAAGAGAACACCAAATTTACATGGAAAACCCAAGAAGGGAAAAACCATAGTGAGGATTAGCTCACAATATAATGTAGTATCAACAACGAATTATAAAAGGCTCACTACCCAAAAGAAAACCTCACTGCCAGAGGGCTCACTGCAAAAGGACTCATTGTCTTGAAAGAAATAGATAGAAGAGGTGGCTCACTGCCAAGGTTAAACTGTTATAATTGCATCTAACCTATGCAAGGAGTACAATTCCAATGAAGCTTAGAATACAGAATCAATATTCACAACACCAACATCACCTCTGCAACAACACTGAAGAATAGTAGACACCTTTTGCTCACTGCATCTAGTAACCTAACACATGAAAGCTTGTATTGCGCCACACATTCACCACATTGTTACTCACATCACATCCATCATACACGCACACTTGATCATGATCCCTTGGCACTTATTTATATTGTTTTCAACCTTGAAAGTATTCTCGAAGGTCGATACAACACCTTAATCTAGAAAATTCAAATTAGGTTTGGACCTAAACATTCCCGTTGTGGAAAGGAATGAATGCAGACCACAACACACCTTAGCTTGGACCTAAATTCATCCAACCACACCACTACACAACAATACAAACACCAAAGCAACTCTGCAATTAGTGTAAATACCCAAGGTCGACCAAACCAGTGTTAACATAATGAACTTTTAAGTACACACTCCCTCAAACCCAAAAACAACTTGCAGACCACATGCAAGGCTTCAACGCAATCTAGAATATTCCACGAACATCCTGAAACATCCTAAAATCCAACAAATTCCTTCGCAACAACTTTCACCTGCCGCACAACCTTAACTTGTTTATCCAGTATTCTTAACTATCTCTGTCATACATTATATCCCTAGAAATCGACTTTCGAAGCACCAAACCATGAACCACTTCAATAGAAGAAAGATATTGACCTTATAAGCATAGTTTTAGAACTGCAAGACTTAAAACCTCTCTGTGGAGAAATGTGGACCAAAGACATTTCTCCTAGACACCTCTGCAACACTCAAAAACACAATCTTCATACTGGTGAACACAACTTCCTCTGCACAACGATTAAGATCACCAAATTTGGAATATAACATCTCTTAACATCTCTGAACAACATATCCAAACCACAAAGACAAATCTTCAACATAGATGAAATACGGATCAAAACTAGAACACTAGTCTGTAAACGAAAATGCCACTTCAACACACTATTTCCTTTAATAATCAAATTTTCTCAAAAGCACTTGGAAACCAACCAATAAAAATATACTCTCAACATCTTCAGCACCTCTACAAGGCAACCAAATCATCTTCAACAAAGAAACTCAACCAAACAACTCATACTATTGCAACAACCTCATCTATGTTCAACCAACCTCATCATCAGAGACAGTATCCACTCAACACTAGCTACTCATACTCTTGCACCACCAACTACTCACACAGTTGACACCAACGACAACACAAGCTTGTTGACATCAATGACAACACCAATAGCACATACTTGCAACACTTGGCTAAGACTTGGCCTCTTACTAATTTGGTGATCTGTACCTCAATGTCAAACTCTTGGATCCTGGTGATCCACCTACATCTTCTTCCAGATGTCTCCTGCTATGTGAAAATATCTTTCACGGCTGAATGGGGCACATATGCAATTGTCTTTGCACCCATAAGATATGGTTTAAAATTTTTTACTGCCTTAACTGAAGCATAAGCATGCTTTTCCATAATAGAATAATTCAACTTAGCAGCTTGTAAGGATTTTCTAAAAAATCCTATTGGCTGCTCAAGTCCATCTTCATTCTTTTGTAATAAAAAAGCAACCACAGTATAAAACGAAGCGAAGGAAAATGAAGGGAAAATACAGTTCATCCTAGAATGAGCATCTGAGATCAGTAAGTGTCTACAGTAACAACCATTCTCTCTAATTGCCTCAAAACACATACTACTATGCCATAAAGTGGAATCAGACAGTTCATTTCCCACATTAACCCTTAGAGGAAAGTAATTGCAATTCAAACTAGTTTCAACAACATACATTAAATAGATTTAATAAACATAATCACTAAACATGAAAGATAGAGTAGAAGACAAGAACACAAAGATTTACATAGGGAAAACCCTTTCAGGTAAAAAACCCCATACTCCAAAACATAGAGCCATTGTATTATTCAGCAACAAGCATACAAGTTACAATACAATATCAGGCTCATAGCCTTTACTGAACATTTACATCTTGTTCCATCTCTGGAGAAAATACAGTAGCATTTCCTTACATCCAGTCACACCCCCTTCTTATGGTTACAATGCACTATCGCATTAATACAGACTTCACAAATGTTTTAGGAAGCCCATCCTTCAACTTCCACACTAGATGAACGCTTACAAACCGACTTGACATCTAGTATTACAACTTCCATCAGCAACCGAATAGCCATCTGCCAAAGGCTGAGTTGATTCACAACAACGATGTGAAATCAATGAGTAACCTAGTGCCACGTGTCGACACCTTACTCGTCAGTCAATCACCATTGACCTCTTTTATAGTTCCACCTTTGTCCGTCGTACCCAAGCTTAACCGCTATACCGCAGGACCCTTGTTGAGTAGCTGTGGGATTGCGGTTTACTTCACTAACCACCGCTATACCGCACAGCCTTTCCACTATTATTCGCAGGACTGCGAGACGTATACCGTAACACCACAGGCAACATGCTAGATCATCATGGGGTGGCGGTAACACCGCATTATCACAAGCTTATACTTAGACCATCACAAGACCGCGCTATGTATACTGCACTATTGCAGGCAGGAGTCAACCTTCATTATGGAGTGGCAGGATAGGACTCCCACTCTACCACAACCACCATCCAACTTCACTGCGGGGCTACGAGCTTTCACACTACCACATGCTTAGATGAATACCGCCGCAAGATTGCGGTAACACTGCCAACCTGCACTCCTCTAGACTGCACCTTGCGGTAGATGCTCCCTGCGGTAGCTACTCCCTATGGTATGGTGGTAATGACCTGAATGCAACCATGAAAGTTAGATTTTGATGGTGACTAAGCTAAGGTTTTACAGTGAGTTTGAGACACACATTCTCAACATTCTCCCACTTGACGAAGAACTCACTTAACCCCTTCCAAAGCTTGAAGTCATTAAATCACATCATCATAGCCATACATGCAATCTCAAGAATCTTAAACAATGCTTCCGTGCTCCAACCAAGACACCTGCAACAACATCCAAGATGTCCACCATCTCAGGCAACAGTTCTAGCCATCCACCAAAAGAAAAGGAACGAGCCAAGGCATATATGCACCAGTCTAAAGAACACAAGCATCAGAGCCACCTGATAGCAAAGGCTAGTGAATATTGCCACCACTCCACTGTGCTCACAAGCTATACAAAAACAACAACAACATCAACTTCAAAGCTTCAACCTAAACACAACCGTGAAGACATCCTCCAAAAAACAAGATAGAACATCAGCTAAAACAATAACCAGGAAACTAACTGCTCCCATCCTACTGATTAACCCACGTGATTTAAAATAGCACACACAACAAGTGCTAATCCATCCAATCACCCATACCTCCAAGGTATACTAAACATAGTAAACTCATGCCATAAATATATATACACCCATAAACTGCAATCATAAAATCCATGTGCAAACATGTCAAAGAATGACATACACATCCAAGAGCTCCCACTGCATGGGTAATGCAAATCTAAAAAAGATCAAGGCATACCAAGTCTACCAATAACGTCATATAGAAAGTGTAAACAACATGTAGAACCAAGGAACCATCCACAATGATATGCAAAACCTATAAATCAATAACCTGTAAGAACAACTCTCACCACAAGTCTCCATAGCTCTCCCAAGTTCTCCACACCCAGCAAAGGAAAGAGATAAAGGAAACTCCATGTCATCACCCAAGAACATAAGTGAAAACACATGACCACAAGCTAGTGATCATAATAGCTCCAACCAAACCTCAAACCAATGTAATGTGAAACCAACTATCCAGGAAGATAACTGAGACAAAGAGAGAAACTCTACACATCATATACCTATAGAAAATCCTTCTACATACACCTCTAAGTGTCAACTATGTCAAGTATGATCTCCTCCATAAAACCCCAAAGAGAACAACATAACAACACCCAAAATCGTTCAATCTCAAGAGATCAAACACAACATATGTATCATGTAACTACATGGACATGTAAGCTTCTCAAAGAAGATCAAACTACTCCATTTCCCATCTCAGGAAATCAACCCATAAACCATCTCCTAACAGTCCTCATCAATGAATGATATCTCAAACTCAAATGCACAAGGAGATAACTATTCCAAACGTCCCTCAAATGAATCCTCTAGAGCTAACTACATAGCTCAAGATCCATATCTATGAAAGATAAAGCATAGAGACTCATGCTAAACCATCCTCAAACAAGTCTCCATAATCAATGACCATGAATCAACTCAATCCCATGAGAACCAAAGCACGAAACATACATCTGAAAGATATAATGGGCAAATACCTCTCAAATAATAAACTGTCGAACATACCAAGAGTGGGGAATGAGAATGCTCCTCTAAGATATGCAAGGCATCATGACTCCTCCAAAAGCAATCTCCTCATAGGTTGCTGTTGAACTCACATCCAACCAAGGTGTAGGCTCTTTAGACTTTCTGTTGAAATCTCATCAAGAGTAACCATCTCAACAACACTTCTCTCATCTTAAGAGAAATACAACCTCACCTCATCCTCCATGTATCCATGAGCACCTGCAAACAATCATCTCATGCTAAACTCCAAATGCATCACTGCACCATCATGAAGTTCTCAAGCATATGACCAATGCACCCAAAACACAGAGAATCACTAGACCATTGTCAAATCTCCAATCATCTGAATCAGGAACTTGTCATGGCATCTGTTGATAACTGAGAGGGGGGGGTGAATCAGTTATTCTAATTATTTCCCTTATTGAACTTTCCTTTTAATTGAAGCAGCATAAAATTAAACACAAAACATTAACCATGAAATAAGAAACACATGACACAGTATTTTTGACGTGGAAACCCTGTTAAGGGAGAAAACCACGGGGTGATTAACCCAAGAATTATTCTCTGTTAGAAGAATAGGAAATTACAAAAATGGCACTTGCCAATTAGGGCTCACTGCCCGAGCACACTGCTCACAAGAGGCCCACTGCCTACAAGAAGACACACTGTCTACAAAGTGATGAGAATCACAGTCTTGAACTGATTGGAAGCATCTGCATATGCTGGAGTTCAGTTCCGGTTAGGTTCAGTACACTGATCTGCTGCACTTCATCTTTCCTCTGTTCTTTATTCTGCTATCTTTCACATACCGGATCCTTTTTGCTATCTCTGCTCTTTCTCTGGACTTATTCGCATTTATCTCCACACTAACACACATTTCACAACTAAATCCATCCTCTATATATATCCGCACAAGTAATTTCATCACCTTTCTAGTCGGCATCCGGAACAGTCTAGTTTCTTACAAACTCTCATTCTGTCGGCTGAATCCTTCCTCACCAAGCAATGCGGATCAAGCATATACTTGTAGATATCATTAATCATGTCGGCCAAACATGATTCATGCCTTCACAACTTCTGTCATCAACAGTAACCCATCCGGAAAGCAGTCTGATACTCTGTCAGTCAGTTCTTCCTCTGTTTTCACTGTCTCTCAGGAATCCGGTACTCAACCATTCATATCTTTTTCCTTGTCCATCACCGGAGGCTAAATCCTTGGAATATACCACTCAAGGTAGTCCTCTTGACTTCCCCAAATCCGCACTGCACCAAGACACTTCCTCTGAGAGGTCCGGACCAATCTGTCGGACCTTGCCACATGCTCTGTTCTTCTTCACCGGACCACAACATTCTTTATTCTGACTTCCGGTAGAGACATATCATGTCTTGCGGATATGTGGGATGACCTTTGTTGCCATCAATGACAACAACCATGAATCCATATAGTGTCTCTTGCCAACAGCATCATGATCTTACCATCCCCCTTAGGAGATTCCATGCTCCAAGTGAACACAACATGGTCTCAAGAGCAATGTATCATGCCAAAACTCTAATGCATAAACAAGAGTATACCATGACATAAAATAAACAAACTCTAAACCAACATCACCTATCAAGCACCACTGACACCTCAACCAAAGACTCCTTGAGTCCTCCATGGCTCCAAGATGTTACACATCTTCAGTATCATGAAGATGACCCATCTCCAAATAGTCTCCATGCAAATGTGAAAAACCCTTCTGCAGCAACATGATCTAAGAGCTCCTCCTAGTAACATCTACAACACTAAGGAAGATCATCCATCACCAAGTGATGAATTCACAGTCATTGCTAAAGCTCCCACTAAACCATGACAACTGAGCTCTCCAAGCATCATGACCAAACATCTCCTAATCTGAAAATTCTCCAGGTCCACACATGAACATGTCCATCTAACAGTAATACCAAGTGGCACCAAGATCTCCAAAACCAAGAAAATACACCATCACTGTCAAAAGCTTACACAAAACTATGTATCCAAGCTATTCATGACATCGTGATAAACATGCTACAAGTCCCAATAACCAACTATCCAGGCACTCTAATCATCCATCCTCTCATCCCAATTCAACATACCAATGTACAAATGACCATAGACAAGGCAAACTAACAAAGTTTGTATAAACACTAAATCAATCTCATGGATATAGATAGTCCACATCTGAGTCATCCCACTGTAAGCAAGGGGTAGCTAATCCACAAAACTACATAACTTGTAGATCCAAAACACATGTAACATGCAAACTCATCATCACACTAGTAATCAACAAACTAAGATTCAAAAGAGAATTACCATGTAGACAACAAGACTCAAGCACCAAATCATGCTCAGATCTGATTCGCCAATCAGGTCCACAACCCAAGCACCATAGTCTAGGAAACCACCAAGCATCACCACATAAATGATGAGTGACAGATCACATACCAACACTCCCATGGAGAGAAAGCATCTCACCTCCTCACACCATGCGCGGAGCATGCATGCAAAACTTCAACTATCTCATCCAAAAACACCCCAAAAGCCAGGGTCTAGAAAATAGCTTAACTGCAGCTCCACAAAAACACAAGTTTTTCTCTCTTTTTTTAACCGTGTAAAACCTGCAAAACCACTATGTCTTAAAAAACACCCATGCACATCCATACCCACTTCACATCAAGAAGACTCAAAAGTCTAAAACAAAAAACACCATAATAGTTAAACCAGAATAATGGATTATCATAGATGTGCATTAACCATAGATTTTTTACGAAAATCTATAAAACCCTCAAATCCAAGAAATGTGAATCTGAGCCATGCAAGTACAAAGAATCTTTAAAAGGAAAAAGTAGTTCAGGAACTCTAGGCCCATTTCAAGCCAACTCCACAACCACCAACATGCACATGCATCCTAGGGAGATAGGCTATTACAGAAGTTTCCAAATCATCCAATGATCAACTCCATAGCCTATATGCAAACTAACAAAATCAATGCCTTCCAATACCAAGAATAAACAACTAGCTTAAGCACATTACTCCATAGCTAAAAAATAACACAAGCTTCTCCATATCACCAGGGAGCCACTTACATAGACACCCAATATGAAAGCTTGGCTACAACACAACTACAAAGCAAACAATCCCACCCCATGCATCAAGATTATTCCACTAACTATCAGGAGCTCCAGATCAACATCATTTCAAAGTGACCAACTCCATTTTCTCCATCTTCACCATCCTTCAAGCTGCGTGTTGTCTCCTGAAACTAACACAAAAAGAGCAAACAACTTTCACTCAATAAAGCATCAATCTTCAGCTGATTCCTTCAGATTTCCTCAAGCTTGCTAGGCTAAGAAATCACAATAGAAGAAATACCCAGAACCTTAAACACCATGGAACCAACACATGCAATCTCATGCAACCATGGAACCACCATAGCTCTGATACCAATTGAGGGGAAAATACAATTCATCCCAGAATGAGCATCTGAGATTAGTAAGTGTCTGCAGTAACAACCATTCTCTCTGATTGCCTCAAAACACATACTACTATGCCATAAAGTGGAATCAAACATAGTTCATTTCCCACATTAACCCTTAGAGTAAAGTGATTGCAATTTAAACCAGTTTCAACAACATACATTAAACATATTCAATAAACAGAATCAGTAAACATGAAATATATAGCAAAAGACAAGAACACAAAGACTTACATGGGGAAAACCCTTTCAGGTAAAAAAACCCCACACTCCAAAACATAGAGCCATTGTATTATTCAGCAACAAGCATACAAGTTACAATACAATATCATGCTCATAGCCTTTACTAAAGATTTACATCTTGTTCCATCTCTAGAGAAAATCTGGCAGCATTTCCTTACATCTAGTCACACCCCCTTCTTATGGTTACAATGCACTGTCGCATTAATACAGACTTCACAAACATTTTAGGAAGCCCATCGCTTCAAGTTCCACACTAGACAAATGATTACAAACCAACTTGACATCTAGTATATTACAACTTCCATTGGCAACCAAACAACCATCCGCCAAAGGCCGCGTTGATTCACAACAACGATGTGAAATCAACGAGTAACCTAGTACCACATGTCGACACCTTACTCATTAGTCAATCGCCATTGACCTCTTTTACAGTTCCACCTTTGTCCATCAATCCTAGGCTTAACCACTATACTGCAGGACCTGTTGGTGCCTGAATTGACTGTCAGTTTCCGAGCAATTTTTCATGCAGGCACCTTCCCAAAAAATCCAAAAGGTTCTGAGTTTTGGCACCCCTTCAGTGTTTTGCAGCATCCGCATCATCTTTCCTGAGGAAGGGGTCATCATGTTTTGTCCATCAGCCAAAGTTTTGTTTTTTTTAGTGCTCCGATTGTGTCTTTGAACTTTTGGTTTGAACCTCGCCGGCGAACCTCAGTGTTGAACCTCACCATTGAACCATCTGTTTGAACTGGTCAATGGTTCAAAGCTTTATGTTTTTGGTTTCATCGACGTGATGGCAGCTATCGGCATAGGTTTGTGGTCTTGCTTCGACGGTCTAAGTCACACCGACGGAGATGGGAAGCCAAGTTGCCATCGGCGTGACTTTTGTTGTCGGCGAGCGTTGCTTTTGGGTTGGCCGATGGTTTTTGTCTTGGCGACAGGTGTTTTTTGCTTGGCCATCGGTGAGACTTGTTTTATCGGCCTAGTCGATGGAAGTTGGCCCGATGGTCTATCTCTGGCCGATGATGGGAAATATGGAGTTTGCGATGGCGTCGGCGAGACTATTGAGGTCGGTCAGAGGAGTTTCAGGTTGGCCGATGGGATTGGTCTGGCCGACAAGGGATTGCGATGGGCTTCTGATGCAGAGGTAAACGCAACGGGAGCTTACAAATGGGAAGGAGGAGTCATTAATACAACCAACATGTTATAATACCTATCGGCTTATCATCATCATCATATTTCTTGCTAACACAGATAGCATCATCACATTTCGAAGAGGCATGAAATATCCTCCTGCTGACTACTGTTCACTTCCTCCGCCTTTCGCCTTTCGCCTGTCAGCAGCATCATCACATTCGGCAAGCGCAAACATCCTCCTGATGTTCACTGTTCATCATACCGCCAAACTCTACCTTCATCATCATGATGTTCAGCATCACCTTCATCAGCAGGATATAAAATATCCGGTTCCTCCGATATATCCTGATGACGACAACTTCAAGCACCTTTCCCTCGATGCTTATGTCACCCCGATATCCGACTACTCAAACAACAGCATCAGGATATGACTTATCCGGTCATATTGAAACATCCTGATGATGTTAACCAAACTTTATGCCGATGACTTACGCCGATGCCAAAACACTTAGCGACAGCAGGATAAACTTGCATAGGGTGATATTCGCAATATCCTGATGACGATGACGTCACATGCATCTGATGATGATGTCAATGCACCTGATGATGATGTCAACAGGATATAAGACACTTATATCCTCCGCAACATGATAATGAATATCCGGGTGATCTCTTAATATCCTGATGATGACCTTTCCGGTCCTTAGCCAAAAAATGAACTTTCACTTCCGCATGCGATAGCGATATGCGGATGATGAATACACACGAAAGATGATCCTGACGATGATATACACACTGAGTATATATCCAACCTATATCATCCTGATGCACTTGAAACATACAGTCTTCGTTAGCTTCATAACCCGATCCGGATAGCGATATACTCACAGATGACGATGCGATTCACTCCGGCTGGAAAAGCACATGCAGATCCCTGTATATCCGTCAGCTGCATGTAAACTCACAGAACCGCACAATTTCACAAAGAAAACATGATGATCGGGCCGGATCACCTTCAGATCAAAACTTAACAGTTTATCTTCCTAAACCCTAGCACATGAGGATGCTAGGTTGATTCACAGCATGCTACCAATCGATCTCTCAAACAATGAAATGCATAAACAGAAAACTAAAATGCAAACTAAACTATCATACATGACCATTCCACCGATTCACAGAATCAACCGGTGGAAGGGTTGAAAGAATCCATCAACTTGTAATCAGAACAGAAATCAAAACATAAACAACTGATAAACCAGATAATGCAATTAATGAGATCTTATTTAGATGAAACACAAATGTCCTGAACAATATTTCACAATGTCTGGACTGATCTCTGGATTTCACTCAATCACCAGTACAACATAACACAACTACTACTCTTCTCTACTCTCTGTTCTCTATGATATCAAAACCCTAACTGATCTGAGTTATTTATAGCAATATCCTACGAGTACTACCAACTCGATTCCCAGCGGCTGGGAGAGGACAGCTCAGACAACCTGATAACGAACTCTAACTGCCTGCACACTCTCCTAGGCTGATCTAATACATATGCATTGGTCCAATGGACCTTATTACATTATGAAGTCAAACATGCTAATAATAGACTAATGTCCTGTCATGTGGACAATGAACCTATATCCTGTCTTGTAGGGGTGCTCCTGCACCAGCTCCATTGGTGTAACACATGAGGTCGGCCAGAGGATTTTTGGATGCTCTGATGGAGGGAGTCACGGCGACGGAGGGTGTGTTTTGTTTGCCATCGGAGAGACTTGATAGATCGGCGAGAGTTTTTTGGGGCAAGCCGATGGCTTAGCTTTGGGCGAGGGCTTGTGTGTCGAGCGCGGCAAAAGCGCTCGACACTTAGTATGTTTGTGGCCATGTTTATAAAACGTTGAAGTGGTCTTCTCACTATGCATGTGGGATTAATCTCCCTACATTATTTTGAACCTGCGAGGAAGTGCTTCTTGGCGGGAAGCTCCATTTTGAACAGTGCAACGGTTTCCAAGTAGGCCCCGGGTGGTTGAGCCATCAATGGCAATTGTAGCAGGGGTGTGGGCAACAGTACAAGTGATTAAACTGCCTGATTTTTAGCATGAAGACTTCCAGATGGTGGCACAGGGCTCAAGGCCACCCCTGTCAACTCTCCTGCCTACTGCATTGATAACTTATGGGCGCCATCTCTCATGGGCTGTATCTAGCGATTTTTTGTAAAAATCATGTAATTAATTGCTGTGGGTACACTTTCTGGCCGATATAGGCAGACTGTGTTACCATTGTTTTGGTTGTTGAAAGTTGAACATTTGGCTCTGTAATACAATACAGCTGATTTGGTTGCTCTGTGCAACAAAACTTGTGAGTTTATGTATCTCCTGTTGTATGTTTTTGCATGAATCCACTGATTTCATGGTCAATTTTATATGAATAATGCTATGTTTGCATGTGTTATGCTAATTCTGTCTCCAATTTTGCATGTATCTTTCTTCTGAGTCTAAGATTCTAGAACATAGAATTCCTGTGTTGAATGTCTGATCTTTTAACTTCTGCTCAAGGGGTAGATTAAACTGTTTTCAGATTGAACATTGGGAAGGGTATACTGTAATTGGGATGCCATAAGTATAGATAGCTTAACACTCTGTATTGGGAGATATCTGTAAGGCAGGTATCATATGTATCCCCCTGAAATCCAGTTTTAGTTGTTCATGCATATCATTCACAGGTGTATGTCTACTGACTCCAGGCCCTAGATAGGCACCAATCTTGCTTTGTGTTTGTGTTACAACCATGTCCAGCTTTGCATCCAAACTTAAAATCAAAATCAAACTCTAAAACAACCATTAGGACAGTAGAATTAGTTTTAGGATCCAAGTCCTCTGTCTACAACTACAAATAGGCCCAAGGCTAGCCCCTTTGCTCTTATCTTATAGTTTTGGTCTACTTACAGGAGGACTTATCTGCTTTCTGTCAGCATCCCAGCCTTGTATATATATCCTCATGGATGTTGAGTAGGGAATACCCCCCTAGGTTTTGCAGAGCCTGAAGAAGAAGAGGAGATAAAATATAGAGTCTATCTCCTACACTGTTGGCCCCTGGCCCAGAGATCCTGTTGATCATTGATGGCTACCTTGTAGGGAAATCTGGGAATAAGCATCCAGTCTGGGAAAAAACCAATAGGACCCTTATTGACTAGCTACGGGACTGCAGTTTACTTCACTAACCAATGCTATACTGCACAGCCTTTCCACTGTTCTTCGCAGGATTGCGAGACATATATCGCAACACTACAAGCAACATGTTAGATCATCACAGGGTGGCGGTAACACCACATTACCACAAGCTTATACTTAGACTATCGCGGGAGCATAGTATGTATACCGTACTACCGCAGGTAGGAGTCAACCATCATTGTGGGGTAGCGGGATAGGACTCTCGCTCTACCGCAACCACCATCCAATGTCACTACGGGGTTGCTGGCTCCTGCACTACTGCACGCTTAGATGAAGACCACCGCGAGACTGCAGTAACATCACCAGCCCACACTCCTCTGACTGCACCCTACGGTACTGCAGTAGTTGCTCCCTGCAGTACAGTGATAAAGACCTGAATGCAACCATGAAAGTTAGATTTTGATGGCGACTAAGCTAGGGTTTTACAATGAGTTTGAGACACACATTCTCAACAGAAAAGAGCTGGAAAGGCTTGGAATAGTCTAGGCTTATCGGTACTGGTGCGTTTTTTAGACCTCCTTTATGTCAAGAAAAGCTTCAGCTGATTCCTTGTCCCATATGATGGAATGTCTCTTTTTAAGCATCTTGGAGATGGCTTTACTATTCTCAGCGAAGTTAGGGATGAATCTCCTTACAAAATTAATTTGCCCAAGGAAACACTAAATACCTTTGACTGTTTGCACTGAGGGATAAGATCGACATCCTTAACTCTTTCTATATCAATGTTGACCCCATCTTTGGACACAATGTGTCCTAACAACTTTCCTTCTTCCACTCCAAATTGACATTTTTGGGGATTTAAAGAGATCCCATACTCTAAACATCTCTCAAAAATCAATTGTAGATGCTTGCAAAGATCATTTCTATCCTTTCAAAATGTAGTTAGATCATCCTGGTAAACAACCATGATCTCACTAATGAGGCCAGCAAAGGCCACATCCATTGCTCTTTGAAATGTAGAGCCTGCATTTTTCAGTCCAAATGGCATTCTTAGATACATATACGTACCCCAAGGAGTGGTAAATGTTGTTTTGTATTGTCCTGACTCCTTGACGAGCACCTGATTATACCTTGAGAACCCATCCATCATTGACATCAGTTCTAAACCAACCACCCTCTGTAAAAGATGGTCCATGCTTGGAAGGGGATATTTATCCTTGAGGGATTTGATGTTCAGATTTCTAAAGTCACCACATAGTCTAATCTCCCCATTCTTCTTTCTTACTAGGAAAAGATTAGATACCCACTCAAAGTGTTTGATAGGCTTGATGATACCTCCCTCTTTCATTTTTAACAATTCTTTTTGCATTTTGGGAGCTATGGTGGGATTTATAGGCCTTTATTTTTGCCTAAATGGTTTTGCACCAGGTTGAAGGGGGATAGTATGCTAAAACAAATCCTTCCTATAAGCTTTTAGCTCATCATATGACCATGCAAAACACTTTCTGAATTTCCTCAATAAACCAATTAGCATTTGCTTTTCATGAAGCTTTAGTTTCTTCCCTATGTAAACCATCTTTGGTTCCTCCTCAGTTCCAAGGTTAACACCTTTTACATTATCTTCTTGAAATGGTTTACCATTGCTTTCCAACAGTAAGCATTGTCAAACATCCTCTCCAATGCCACCAATCGCTTGGGGATGGTATTGGTCTTCAATTGCACGACCTCACTGCCAAATAATGTTTCCTTGTCATTTTCCATTTCTACCATAGGCTGCCAGTCAATCACTTGACTATCAAACTCATTCATGCAATTGAGGAAACTAAAAATTTGATTACTGTCATTGAATACTTGCCAACTGTATATGTTATCAGGGATTGTTGGCTTTGTAAGTACTTTAACAACTTGATGGTCATAAGAAGAATCTGATATGGGATCAAATTTAGATGCAGCTACAGCTAGCTAATCTACCTTTCCATTTCTAGTTCTATCAACCCATTTAATGCCAATGGCATCATACAACTCCACGGTATCCCACACAACATTCATGTATCACGTTAACATTTTATCCTTGGCAGCAAATCTATTTCTAATTTGCTGCACCACTAATTCTGAGTCACCATAAATCTTCAAACATTTGAGTTTATGCTTGTGAGCAATATTTAAACCTAACAACAATGCCTCGTATTCAGCTATGTTGTTAGTGCACTGAAAATCAAGTCTTAAAGACATACCAAACTGCTCACCATCTAGGGATATCAGAACAATTCTAGCGCCTGAGCCTTCTCTTGATCACACACCATCAAATTATAGCGTCCATAAATCGGATGCTTCAAAAATAGAAGCGACATGACTGGAAGGCAAGACATCTAGGCTAGGAACATCATCAATGCTATATCCCATAAAATGGTCTATGTCAGTATCAAAGAAATTTGCATGATCTTTCTCTATTTTATATCTATCTTCAATGTTCAAGTCTTCCACCTTCTTTTCCATGTATAGTTTCACTTCCATGCCCTGGATTGGAATGGTGGCATATGATAGGTCCATCTGAATACTACCACCCATAGAAGCTACCTACTTTCTTGATAATAGCATGCCCCACTTGGCTAGATAGTCCACAATAATTATGTCCATCAGGAAAGATTTATTAGGATATGCAGCTAATTTGACCTCAACATCTTTGACGAGACCAATACCATTGACCTCCCTCGAATCCATGGAAAAACATTTATCAAAGGATTTGGACACCTTTAGTCCAATTCATTCATGATTTCAAGAGGCATGACATTGCTAGATGCCCCTGAATCAAGCATACAATTATGTAATAGCCACCCATTAATGATCAAAGTGGTATAAAAGGGGTCAACTCCCATCTTGCTATTAACCATGGAAGACCCTAAGTAAACTTCTACCATTTCATCTTGATCCACACCCTCATCATTACTCCTAGAAACAACAACAGATTGTTTTTGTGCATCTACAATAGTAATAAGAGACTTTGCCCTATCTATGTATTCAGGGATTCTAAAGAGTTCTACTATTGGCAAAAAAATTCTGATTTGGCTAAAGACTTAATCCATGTCAATAGGGAGATAATTGGGCAAAGGAGTATCACGTGAAACAGTTACATCATTTACAGAAGGAATGTAAGGTATTACTTGATTGGATGAAATATCCTTACCTTCTTCTTTTGTCTTCTCCTTTTTTGGTCCTTTTTGTGTCTGAAGCTGATCACACTTATAACTACCTTTGGGATAATGAACCCCTATAATGGGTGTAGTATCTACAGGCTGCACATTTGGCGTTGGATTCTTTTGAACATACTTTTGTTTTGCTATTGGAGACAGTGTTGAGGTTTTCTTCTTTTCAAGGATGTTTTTCTTTGAAGCATTACTGCTCTTCTACCCCACGTTCCCTTTGGACTTGTCCCTTGGTTGATCAATTTTTTGTTGTTTTGATTCCTTGGTAGGGATGTTATGCACAAGGACAATTCTATATCTCAGTTGATAGCCTCCTTGGACTTGCAAGATGGCTACACCAGTCAATGCTTTCATGTCCTCTTTTGAAGGCTTGGACTGCTGATATTTTTTCTACATAAGATCCCTTAAACATCCAAAATCATGGGCTGGCAATTGGTACTTTTTCTAACCTTCATCATAATTATATTGGAAAATATGATCATCCTCTTCATAATTGTTATAATCAGTATCCTGAACAATATGTTCATAATCCTCTGCATCAAACTAATTTATCTCCTCTTCATAGTACTCAATTGCACCCTCTTCATTTGTAAATTCTTCTTCCTTGCTCAATGAATGAGCCACCGCACAATTTGTTGGGTCATGGGGAAGGAAGAAGGCCTGACACCATAAATAATTATCTTAGAAATTAACCTAATCCTTTCTCAAAGGGTCAGGGGTGTCCCTTTCAGGTTGTTTGAAACTCACATGCCTGGAGGCAGCCTGTCTATCATTCTGCTATGGTCTCTTAGACCAATTAGTATTATAAGGTATGTTATGCAACCTCTGTCCTTCATTAAAATGTGTTGTAACACCCTGAGGTGGAAACTGTTTGTCATTTCTAGAAACCTTGTAGGACAAATCTTTCACAACCCCCATGAGTTTGTCCAACTTGTCATTAGTAGTGAGGGGTTTGTTAAAAGCAAGCTTATCTAGCTGGGGCAACTTTACATCAGACCTTTTTATGTACTTCCCTGAAACTCTCATATTACTCTCAATATTTATAGCTATGGCATATGCTTCTCTTAATGTTTGGGGACTCTTGTCCCTCAAACAATAACCTAATTTTGAATCAAAAGCACCATAATATAAAACTAAACACATTGACTCAATAGGTCTCATGTGAGGAGGTACCTTTCTCATAGTCATGATGAATCGACTGTTGAAATTAGCTATTGTCTCATTGATGATCTTCTTAATGGTTGTGAGCTCATGGATGGCAAACTTGGGGTCAATCCTATCCCCATATTGTAGTCTGAACACCCTCATGAATTCCTCCCAAGAATTAATGTTGTTATTAGGGAGAGCCTTGTACCATTCTTTGGCACTTTCTTCCAATGAGTGCATAAATAACTCCATCATCACATCCTCGTCTTCAATCTCATACTCATCAGTGACATTAATGAAATGCCTCAAGTGTTCCTCACCAGTGATGACATTATTGCCCTTAAATCTAGGAATCTTCCCTCTAATCTTAGTTGGAATGTGATTAGAGAAATTAGGTATGCCAATGAAATCAGGCTTCTTATACCTTTCAGCTCCCAGCAGCTACCTCTGTGCAATAAATCTTTGTGCTTGCCTTCGTTGTGCATGCCCAATGTTCTAAATGTTGCCATGCTATTGATTAGCTTGATTATGTGGTGGTTGAATATTGATATTTCGAGCAGGGGCTTGATTTATGCCCTGTTGTTGTTGTTGTCTCTGGGTATTCAATTGATTGTATTGTTGTTGATGTGCATGTTGTTGATTAATATTTTGATTTAGGCCCTGTTGTTTTGCATTCTGATTTTGTTGGGCCTGCTGATTAAGTTGAGCTTGTTTTTTATCAAGCAAGGCCTATACTTCCCTTTGTCTATTTCTAAGATGATCATGTAAATCTAGTTCATCCTGGATTCTTCTTTCTCTTTCCTCGTCATTACTAGGCTGTTGATGTTAATCATCTTCATTAGGGATGGTGTCATGCTGACTTCCAAGTGACCTTGTGGGAGAATAGGACGCTTGGCATCCTAATATATCTCTTCATTATCATTGGGCATCCCAAATGTTCTTAAATGTGGATCATGTGATCTATCTTTAGTTTCTATGCCAATAATATTCTCATTTATTCTAACATTATACTCATTTTTATTAACCCTTCTATTTGTTCTGAGCATGTTATTTGTCGAGCCCTCAGAAGTATACTCATATTGGCCTTTGAGATCAACAAATACATTACTTCTACCAGAGGTACTTGTCTGGTCTCGGGTATTCAATGGAGACACAACATTAGGGTTTTTGTTCTCCATTTACTCATCCTATATCTTGCACTACTAGAGGATTGATCACGCCCAGGCTACTCCTGGCTCTTTTCTCTATGCATCGTAAATCTATTTTCTATTCAAACTACAATTATTTTCTGGGTTTTTTAAACAAATTTTCCACTTGCTCTTGCTGGGAAGAAAATTTGAACAAACATTGTATTTCAAAATCACAACCAGAAATAAAATCTTGGCTTCCCTGTAATGGTGCCAAAATGTTGGTTCCCAAAATTACTGCAACTCAAAACTCTAAAATGTTCCTAAATCACCTAGGCTAGGGACTATCATCAGAGTGATAGGAAGAGGTTTATCAACAAGTTTTGGGCAATTTTGGCTGACTATAGGAGTTGGTAAACTATTTTGCTCTTCAAACTCAACTTAAACTCTAGAGGGATATTCCAAGGGGTATTATATCTGAGTGGGTATTAAAATAAGACCATATGAACAACTAAAAATATTAACAACCAAACCCAAATCACTTTCTTAGCCCCAAATCTATCACTGAACTAAGAAAAGCTGGTTGTTGTAAGACCCCTATATAGCTGATAGTGGCAATCCTACACAATGAGGAAGCATAAAGACTACTTCTACTTCTAAAGATAGGATGTATTATTTTTGTTTTGAGGATGGGTGATCTTAGGCTACTCAGACTGGTGCCTATCCATTGGGCTGCAGAGTCTAATATTAAACAGAGAAAAACAACCACACATAAATATATAACTACCTATTTGATAAATTAAATGCAAGGAAATCAATACCGAATCACTGAGAATACTTAAGAATCCAACACCATACTATGCTCTTTCTCATGTAATATTAAAAATATCATTTACAAAGCCTTGGAAATGAATTAAGAACTATCACATTCAATCAAATCAATGATTACATTCATACCAAAAAACGTGGCAAGAGAAAACCCTGACTGCGATCAAAGTTCACCAGAAAGAACACACACAGTTGTGGAGAAAAACAAAGATTCAATACAAAGATTTTCAAAGTATATTAAATATACATTTCATAATTGCTTCATGTTAAATAAAGACTACAAAAATAACCTTACTATTCTGCCTTCTAGAGCTCACAATCCTACTGAGAAATTGCTAAAATTACCAACCCCTTCTACAATTCAAACCTCTGAATATATAGAATTTCACTTATTATAGTTTCCTAGGTGCCACACCCTATCCAAGACCATAGCCACGCTGTCTTAACTCCAATCCCAGTCTATCAGAAAATTTGCATATTGGAGGAGAGAACCCATGCTCTGTCGCTTCTATTGACAATCAGAAAGAGATTGCTTGCACTCTTCATGTACTTTGAGCAATGAAGAGGGAAGGTTCTAATCCTTCCCTGCCACTTGCAACATTGACTCATCTGATTTTTTCTTTGTGCATTGATGAATTTCACCATTTGAATAACCTGCACAACTTTGGCTTGTAATTCATTAATGTTGAGTACAAATCTGCATTTATATTCCTGGAATCAATCCATACATTCAGGGAATTACCCATTTCAAGTATATACAACACTCCCAATGTGTTGACCAAATTTTTAGTTTTGAGCCATTTGACTTTGACTATACCTTGTGCATGTCGAGCATCCTTTGTTGATCATCTTTATAGCCTTCACACACAGATCTAACCATGAACTAGGCAAGGAAGCCTTAACAACCCCACCAACTGCATTAAACACATTAATTTTGGCCACCCACTTTGCAATTTTGGCGATCGGAGAAGTTGTCGGTGCATTTGAAAGAACAAGGAAGCCTAGGAAGTTAAGCTCTAACAAATCAGACTTTGGAGCTCGGTCCTTCCACCTTACAACTTGCATATTGGAAGAGAAGGAGAAGAGCGCTCGACCCGATTACATAGAATATGAAGGGTGTCAGGGGTCAGGCCTTCTTCCTTCCAACTTACACCATGATGTCACAGCCATCCACTTGGTAGCTTCCTGCGATTCTGCAAGCCTACTGCAGGCCCACACAAAAGATTTCGCGGAATGACGGAATGCCTTAAAAAAATTATCACCTGTCCAGGGTCAGTTGTCGAGCCTTCTACCTTCGGCCTTCCATGAAGTAGATGAAAGGAGGGAAACCTAAACTCTGACCTCCAACATACTTAGTGCTACATTGGCCCCATCAGACTTCGGCCTTTGGGCCTTCACTGTTTCTCTTGCTTGGAAGATTAGAGAACATCAAAACCTCGACCCTCGAAATCTGCTTTACGTAGTAAAATTTTTAAACCTTAGGCAGACTTCGGAGCTCAAGCCTTCTGCCTTCTCCCTTCCCAAAAGGAAGGAAGAAAGAAAAGAGGTAACCCAACTTACTGAAACTACCACGTGTCCTCATTTCGTGGTTGCATGAGCCAGTTGTAGGTCCCCCTAAAAGGCTCAACGGAATGGCAGAATGCCTTAGAAAGAATACTTGTCGGGGGTTGGGGGTCAGCCTCCGAACCTTTTCCCTTCTACCTTCTTCGAAGGAATGAAGAAGAACCAACCTCCGAACTCCACCACACACTTCATACACAAGTAAAGCTCTCAGACTTTGGACCTCGGGTATTCTCCTTGACACTTGCCTTATTGAAGACTGAAGGCCAAAGGCCCGAAAATCTTAGGTCCACCACACTTCGAAAAATTTTAGAGCCTGATTTTAGAGCCGATAGATAGGGCAAGACGAAAGACATGAATTTCAAACTCTGAAACTCTGACAAAGGTAAAAAACACAAGGAAACACTTAGAATTTTGACTTAGTCATTTTTGAGCTTTTCCCTTGTATCTCAAAAGGCAAATAAATGAAAACCTATGAAAGACATCTTTGATTGGTTATCATCAATAGGTTCAACACTAAAGGAATAAAATGGGATTCAGATGGAACTTGGGGGCAAAATGGGGCATGTTTAAGAACAAAATTTTACAGGTGCCAACACTGGCTTTGGTTGGGGACGTGTGACAAGCAATGTCACAGTGAGGATCCTAGATCTCTGGACAGACCAAAAAGACACAAAAACACACAAAAGGGAAAATAGAAACAAAACGTATTTACAACCACAACTTATATACAAGGAAAAATATTGTCATAAATGTTAGGGCACAATAAGATTATTGACTGCATTCAAACTT
Organism: Cunninghamia lanceolata; assembly: GCA_027924645.1. Classification (NCBI taxonomy): domain Eukaryota; kingdom Viridiplantae; phylum Streptophyta; class Pinopsida; order Cupressales; family Cupressaceae; genus Cunninghamia; species Cunninghamia lanceolata. The sequence goes on along the minus strand of BSBN01000472.1, from coordinate 17,909,217 downwards.
TAGGGAAAGCACTTACACACGAGAAGTAAAGCTTCAAATGTTGTCCATGAATGGGTAGCTCCAGAAATTCTCCCTCCATATTTCTGATGTAATATGTATGTTGTCCAGCTTTTTCATCAATTTGATAAGGGCCTAGCCACAAAGGATCAAACTTACGATGCTTATTCTTGTCCTCTCATTTTGCATTCCATAAGAGAACCAAACCACCAGTTTGGAAGCTCATTTTTAATGTTTTCTTGTTGAATAGATGTTTGACTTTTTGTTGTTGAAGAAAACTTTTATCATGTGCTAGCCTTCTGGCCTCATCCAACTCAACCAACTCATGCATTCTCAGTGTCAAAGCATCATCCATATCCTCTCCGATTTGTTGCAACAAATGATATACTGACAATTCCAATGACATTGATGTTTTTGCTTATGCTCCATATACCGGCTCAAATGGGCTCCTTCCAATGGATTTCTAGAAGGTTATCCCGTCAACCCATAGAGCATACTTCAATTTGTCATCCCATCTTTTCTTATTCTGATCCAACATCCTCTTTATGATCTTCACGAGACTTTTATTGTTGGACTTAGATTGTCCATTACTTTGGGGATGGTATGGTGATGAGTGAATCAACTTGATTCCATACTTGGTACACATATCAACAATATCTTGGGATCTTAAGCACATCACATTGTCAGCAACAATTCTAGATGGCACTCCAAATCTGGGTATCACATTATTCATAAGAAAATCAATCACCACCTTGGATGTGGCATTGCGAGTGGGGATAGCCTCAACCCACTTGGTGAAATAGTCAGTGGCTACAAGAATCCACTTAAATCCATTATTGGATTTCTCTTGAGTTTCTCCTATAAAATCAATGCCACATTGTTGAAATGGAGCTTCAACTGCAACTGGTAGAAGGGGTAATGCCCCAACAAATTTCATCTTGCTAGAGAAATGTTGGCAGGCGTCACACTTTCTGACCTATTTGGCAACATCATTGAAGAGACTTGGCCACCAAAAGCTTGCTCTGATAATCTTATGTGCTATGGTTTTGGCATGAAAATGCTCACCACATATACCTTGATGATATTCTTCAATAATTGCCTCTGATTGTTGCTTGTTTAGACACATCAACAACAATCCCTCATGATTTCTCCACATTAATACTCCTTGAATTAAGAAACACCTTTGATACTGAAGCTTAAGTGTCCTTGGCTAGGTGACACTCATGCCTGAGGGACAATGCATGTTGAGAAGGTAAAAGATAATATCCTTATACCATGGATTTTTAGCCAAGGAGCAATGGGGAGCTGCGTTACCTTCCTCAATTTCATTTACCTCTGCTTCATGGGTGTGTGCAAGAAGTTGTGTCCACTTATTGGCCAAAAAGTGGAAGTGTTTTCCCTGATTTTCAGAATTTGTCACATTTGACCTAAAAATTTGAAGCACTTAACGGTGGAATCTTGGAAAAAGTCACTAAATATGAAATGTAGTACTCAGAATCTAGTTTCCAAATATGTAATTTTTTTCAATACCCAGATGATAGAAAGTGATTTTGAATAGGTGTTTCTAAAAACCAATGTTTAAAAGTCACTTTTTTTTTACTATACCATGTACGTGTACGTCATCCATATTTTGACCTAAATAATCATATTTTTCAAAATCCTTTTGGGAAAAGATTTGTAACTCACTGAAGCACGTTTTCCATATTTTTTTGTAATTTTTTATTGACTATATTTTTTTTCATTAATTTTTTATTGGCCATTTTTGGTCTTTTAAAAAATCATCGTGTACGTCACGCATAAGATGACCTAAACTTAACATTTTTTGAAAAAAAAAAATTTTAAATTGAAAAGAATTGTCTAAAGTATGTTTTCCTACAATTTTTTTTACAAAAAAATATGTTAATAAAAAGTTATTAAAATACTAAAAAACCCTAATAATTCAAGTTTATGGACCTATTTCATCAGAAATTGATTAAAAAATAGAAAAAATAATCCAATTGTAAAAAAAATTACATATTTAGAATCTACACTGTCTCATCTATAATGGGTTTTAATTTCGTCAAAATATTCTACAAAATAGACCTTCAGATATATGCCCAAAGTCACTATTTTGTTGTGACATTGACAGGACCTTCAAGTTGCAGGTCAAACCTGGTCCAGAGGTCAGGTTCGGGTCCCCAAAGCATTTCCCGAACCGGGTTACAAAGCAAAACCCGAGCTTAAAATTCAAATTTTAAATAACGGGATCCCGTTTTAAAACGGGATCCCGTTTCATAAAAGGTTAATATTTTAACCTTTATAAAACGGGATCCCGTTTTGATCCGTTTTATAAAGGTTAAAATATTAACCTTTTATGAAACTCAAAACGGGATCCCGTTTCTTGAAAACGGGATCCCGCTTTTGGCTCGGGATTCCGAAGCAAAACGGGATCCCGTTTTTAAAAAGCGGGATCCCGTTTTATAAAAAGCGGGATCCCATTTTGGTTAACCCGATTTTGAATTTTTTTCTAACTCCGAAACTTCCACCTTAAGTGGACACAACTTCTTGCATTTACCCTCATCAAGGTTAGAATTAGCCATCAACTTGGATAAGCCTTGGCCTCTTACTAATTTGGTGATCTGCACCTCAATGTCAAACTCTTGGATCCTATTGATCCACCTAAATCTTCTTCCAAATGCCTCTTGTTGTGTGAAAATATCTTTCACGGCTGAATGTGGCACATATGCAATTATCTTTGCACCCATAAAATATGGTTTAAAAATTTTTACTGCCTTAACCAAAGCATAAGCATGCTTTTCCATAATAGAATAATTCAACTAAGCAGCCTGTAAGGATATGCTAAAAATTTTTATTAGCTGCTTAAGTCCATCTTCATTCTTTTGTAATAACACAACAGCCACAATATAAAATGAAGCGAAGAAAAAGAGCTAGAAAGGCTTGGAATAGTTTGGGCTTACTTGCACTGGTGCATTTTTTAGAGCCTCCTTTATGTCAAGAAAAGATTTAGCTGATTCCTTGTCCCATATGATGAATTGTCCCTTTTTAAGCATCTTGGAGATGGCTTTAGTCTTCTTAGGGAAGTTAGGGATGAATCTCCTTACACAATTAATTTGCCCAAGGAAAGACTGAATACCTTTGACTGTTTTGGGTTGAGGGATAAGATCAATAGCATTAACTCTTTCTAGATCATTTCTGACCCCATCCTTGGACACAATGTGTCCCAACAACTTTCCTTCTTCCACTCCAAATTGACATTTTTTGGGATTTAAAGAGATCCCATATTCTAAACATCTCTCAAAAATTAATTACAGATGCTTGTAATGGTCATTTCTATCCTTTGAAAATGCAGTTAGATCATCCTGGTAAACAACCATGATCTCATTAATGAGGCCAACAAAGGCCACATCTGTTGCTCTTTGAAATGTTGATCCTACATTTTTCAGTCCAAATGTAACTCTCAGATAGACATACGCACCCAAAGGAGTGGTGAATGATGTTTTGTATTGTTTTGACTCCTTGACCAACACCTAATTATACCCTGATAACCCATCCATCATTGACATCAGTTCTAAACCAACCACCCTCTAGAAAAGATGGTCCATGCTTGGAAGGGGATAGTTATCCTTGAGGGATTTGATGCTCAGATTTCTAAAGTCAACACATAGTTTAATCTCCCCATTCTTCTTTCTTACTGGAACAAGATTAGATACCCACTCAAAGTGTCTGATAGGCTTGATGATACCCCCCTCTTTCATTTTTAACAATTCCTTGTAGATTTTGGGAGCTATGGTGGGATTTATAAGCCTTTGTTTTTCCCTAAATGGTTTTGCATTAGGTTGAAGGGGGATAATATGCTGAAACAAATCCTCCCTATAAGATTTTATCTCATCGTATGACCATGCAAAACACTTTCTAAATTTCCTCAATAAAGCAACTGACATTTGCTTTTTACAAGGCTTTAGTTTCTTCCCTATGTAAACCATCTTTTATGCCTCCTCAGTTCCAAGGTTAACACCTTTTACATTATCTTCTTGAACTGGTTTACCATTGATTTTCCAACGGTCAGCGCTGTCAAACATCCTTTCCAATGCTGCCAATCCCTTGGGAATGGTATTGGTCTTCAATTGCATGACCTCACTACCAAATAATGTTTCCTTATCATTTTCCATTTCTACCATAGGTTGTCAGTCAATCACTTGACTGTCAAACTCGTCCATGCAATTGAGGAAACTAAAATTTGATTATTGTCATTGAATACTTGCCAACTGTATATGTTATCAGGGATTGTTGGCCTTGTAAGTACTTCAATAGCTTGATGGTCATAAGAAGAATCTAATCTAGGATCAAATTTAGATGCACCTATAGGTAGGGAATCTACCTTTTCATTTCTGGTTCTATTAACCCATTCAATGCCTACAAAATCATACAACTCCATAGTATCCCACACAACACTCTTGTATCCCTTTGACCTTTTATCCTTGGCAACAAATCTATTTCTAGTTTGCTGCACCACTAATTCTGAGTCACCATAAATCTTTCAACATTGATTTTATGCTTGCGAGCAATATTTAAACCTAACAATAATGCCTCATATTCAGCTATGTTGTTAGTGCACTAAAAATAAAGTCTGAAAGGCATACCAAACTACTCACCATCTGGGGATATTAGAACAATTCTAGTGCCTAAGCCTTCTCTTGAGCATGCACCATCAAAATATAGCATCTAGGCGGGTGCAAAAAGTTGGGGGGCTAAAAAGTGGCCAACTTTTTTTAAAAAAATTAAGCCATAACGTGAGCGCATTATAACGCGAGTGCATTATGCTCTACTATATAAAAAAAACCTACATTTTATTTCATTATTTCACAACATTTCACAGAAAACCCATGGCTTGGGGATAAAGGAGAGTGCACTCGTGTTATCGAAGGGCATATCGTCAACAATTTGTTGCCGATTCATCATCAAAATGCCACCACGACATCGAGGAGGCCGAAGGAGTAAATTCCATTTGCTTTCTTGTGTGAATTTGTTGCTAAATAGGTATATTCAAATAGTTTTTTGATGTAAATTTCTTTAATTTACAGGAATTGATAATGCACCTCCTCATAAAAATCCACAAAATCCTCCATCACCTGAACAACAAATACCTGCTGAAGAACAACCCCAACAACAAACAACTCCATTCATTCCTCAATATGCCCCTAGAACACAAGAAAATATAATGGGGCAAATTGAAAACAATAAAAAACAAATTGAGGACATAATTGGAAGGTTGAAAGAACCTGCAATTTCAACCTTTCATAGATCCACGCTCGCTCAATCTCTTGAATCTATGTTATCAAATGTAGATTCAATTAGCAAACAAATCTCTAGTTGGTCAGAAAAGAGGAGAGAATTTAGAGAGTTCTATGCAGATAAGTTGTCCTATGAACAAGTTAAAAATGAACAAATTACAAAATTGGACTTGTGTTCTATTTTCACAGACCCACGAACAAATCAACCTCTACCCCTTACATGCAAGAGGTTCCCTATCCATTGGTGTAACAACCAAGCGATAAGGGACAATTTTGGGCAAAGGTGGTGGATGGTTTTTGACCATCCTCCATGCAACAATAATGAGGTCCTGCAATACTTTTTGAGGAAACTCTACTGCGAGTTTGTAAAAAATAAAGTGCCAAATTATTTTGATATGCGGGAGTTCTAGGGTAGAGGTGGGGGGTCAACACAAGATAGACCAAGGGCAAGTGTTGACCCACAATGGTGAGTGAGACGAGCACTTGCCAGACCATCCCATGAGTACATGTCTATCCCTTTTGTTGTGAAGGAGAGTGTTGAGGTCGAGACATTTCAGTCCATTAGTACCTTGACCTAGAGCATCATAGGGCATGCTAGTCCTGCATCACAATGTGGGCTGAGGGAGAGTTTGAGTATGGTTCCACCCCATACTTGTCAGGCTTGCAGGTCAGCTTGTGGTTATGACCCCATGGATAGTCGGGACGCAGGTGCGCAGGCTACATCTGCAACTGAGCAAATGGTGATGACAGATGCCCTCCTGAGTGAGACTTTTGGCCTTGATACTCAGGTAAATCTTAGCAAGTTCATTGAATTTAATTTATTAAATTTCATTTTTGAAATGCAAGATTAACTAATTTAGTTTGATGATTTTAATGAAATTTCAGGATCATAGAGTTGATGCAGTTTTCAGCAGTTCTCCACCTACATATTACACTATGACATCTACTGCCAGGGTATGTAACTAGTAAACAATTATGAATATTACATGTGAATAGCATTGTTATATGAATGGTATACTAATATCTGATTTTGGATGTTGAATAGGTTAATATTGGAGATTTCACGGCAACACCTGCCAGTGGTGGTGGACTTCAAAACTTCACAGAGGTAATAAAATAAATAGTTTAATTATTGAATTGTACTTACTAGATTTTTTTATTTTATATTCATATCATTGGTTACATTTCATTGCACATCTTTCAAACTCAAACTATTACTAGACATTGCATAACTAATAACTAGATGTTGATAGATGACAAAATTTCAATTACAATATAGTTATTTGAAAAAATGCCTCAAAGAAATGTGGTCTCATGGAATTCCATGACAAACAGATGCATAGACAAGGACATCACCATGAGACCACATTTCTTTGAGGCATCTTTTCAAATAGCTCACTTCCTTGTCTATGCTACCACATTTTTCATACATGTCTACCAAAGCCTGTTGATCCCCTCCACACTATTCTTTGACAAATTCTCTCTAATAAACTCATCTAATTACCACCAATTAGACCCCAAGACATGACAACAGAGAGGGGTCTGAGCCTATGACATCTTATATAGCATATGATTGACTCCAATGTCATCTAGGTCCCTCCTTTGTTGACTCTAAAATTCCCCATGATGGTAATGTCTTCACCATTTCTCATAGCCCATACCAACTAGTTGTTACCTTAAGACACTTCTCCTTAGATTATTTTTTGTCAACCCGTTCTGGTCCACCTCAACCTCATACCAATTCCCTCTTTCATGTTTACCTATCTTATGCCTCTAAACGCATTGCTGCCCCAACCCGACAACCTCTTTCTAATACTTCACCTACTCCACTAGCTATGCCCCTATCTTCCCCACCATATATCCACCTATCACTACTTCACCGTCCTCATTGACTTCTATCTCCCCTCTAACACCCCTCCAAGATAAAGTAAAAGAAAAAGTGTAGGACCTTTCCCCATCCACTTCTAAAAGTAGGCCTAAGAAACTTCCCCAATACTACACCCAACCTACTAACCAACCCATATCTACCCTACCTATTTCCTAATATACCCATACCAGACGTCCCAAACCTAGTTTGCTTCGAACCCACCCCCTGACAAACCTCAAGACAAAGAAAATGATAAGAAATTTTTAAAATAAGGTTTTTCTTCTCCTATCTAGTATCTTTCCTCCCTCCTATTATCCCACAAACTCTTGATATTCCTCGTTCCCGTAAACCCATAAACTTACCTAATGTCTATGTGATTTCTAGTTTAGGCATTGTCCCGTAAACCCACAAACTCTATCTTAGGCACTGTCCTATCTCCATGACTACCAAACAAACAAAAATTTGAGCACAACCCTACCCTACCCCACCCTACCACCAACCTAAACATAAACTAACACCTTCACTCCGTCTCTGACTTCTTAAACCTAAAATTTGATGCTACTATGGTCCCTCCTTTGTTGACCCTTATACCACACAATAGTCATGAATCTTCATCTAATTTGTATATATGCATGTGACTTGTGTGCTTTATTGTGTGTACTTCCATGTTTAGGTGAACGTGTGTGTATGTTAGGAGCCATGACTTGCATCACTATTATAGTTTTCATAATTAAATAATGTTGTTTTATTTTCAGATGATGCAGGCTGCAGAGACACCTCCTGATGTTCATAGGGCAATAGAGCATGGTGTGTTCTCTACGATTCATAGCTCCATGCCTTTGACGGGGGTATGAGGTAGATTAATAAATTTCAAATTACATTCGTTGTTATAGTTGTTTATTTTTGAAAAATCAAATGATTATTGATTTGAAGTTTAATTTCTATTTGGATGGTTTCTATAGGACATGACATCGCCACAACCTAATCTTGGTACTGAGGCAAATGAGGAGATAGATTTTCGGATAGCAGTAAGTGATTATTTTGTTAAACATTTCATTTTTTATAATGTAATTTCTATATATTAATGTCTATACTTTTTATTGTAACAACTACAGATCTATGAACAACTAAATAGGAGGAGCAACCCTTAGGTTCGTAGTAGACCAGCCTCAAATGCATCTCCATCCCCTCGAAGATCAAAGATTGCCCGTGATCTATTCTCTTCACCAGACATAGGGGAATGACTTTTTATTATGTTCCTTTGTTGTATGCCTATATGGCATTTGTCGACATATATTTTGTATTGCATATAGTTGACATTGTATGCCTATATGGCATTCTTGTAAGCCTATATGACTATTTTGTATATATGTTATACTTATATTGACAAATATTGATGTATGCCTATATGGATATTTGGTTACTACAAATCATTTTTGTTGTTCATTATGTAATATGGAATGGTGCAGTGTAGATCATTTTTGTATGCCTCTAGGTTTCAAATTTTGATTGTCAAAGAATCCATCCCAATTGATGATAAGAGAATTTGAGTTTTGGGTTGAAAGTTTTAGTCTCTCAAAACTATACATGCCCGAGAAAATAGAGAAATGAAGATTGGTTAAATGTATAAATGGAAAGCAAGTTTTTTGGTTCACATCATGATCTACATTATATTGCACAATATTGCATGTTAGCCTTAGTCACTCACATAGCGATGTACAACCTTGTGCATAAGGACTTGCATCATGTGCCACCTAAACAATGCCACTTGATCCAACACAAAGTTTATGGCTCCTTGCACCATGCATAATTCACATAGTGATAGGAATCATTTTGTCCAACTCAAAAGACACCCTATAATTCTTACACAACCCTTTGGATCATATGCCATTTACACATCACTAAGGATCATGTCTCATAGTTTCACAAACAACTCTATCTAATTTTGCAAGTGACCAAGGGGATATTGCAATTCCCTATGTTCCAAAAGGATGTTCTTATGGTTGCTCCTTAGTATGCTGATCCATATTCTTTATGAGTTGCTCAATTGAAAATATTTCTTAATTTCTTGTTATTATACCATATTGGGATGCAAAGAGTATGCTTGTTGTCTTGAATAAGATGGTCAAAATCATATGCTTATGAGCACCTGATGACCATTGTGGTTATTAAATGTAATTCCTCTTGCATATAAGGCGAGGCTATGAGAGTACATTGAGTCTTACCTAATTTGAGTATGCAACATAACATTGGGGCTATAGGCTTCCATAAGTCATCAACAATCCCTTTGAGAATGTGGTTAATATTATAAATGTATACTTTGCATCTCACCATGTTAATATGTATCATGTCATCACATTTACCAATTTGACTCTAATTCCATAAAGCAATTCCCTACCCAAAAACTTGTTAAGCTTGAAATCCTTGTTACAACATTGTATTGATCTCGCAAAAGGTTGCATACCACTACCCCAACTCTTTACAAGATTGCTATGAAATATGATAAGCAATATAGGTGTAGTGTAGATCATTACATCATGACAGTGTAGATCCTTACATAATGATAGAGCCATGAAGTGTAGAGGGTTTCAAATATCACAAAAGTCTAAGTTTAAGCCTAATAACACAGTGACCTAAAGGTGGAAGAAGATGAGGGTTGAACAACATGGATATGACAACATGAAGATGATATTAAGGTTTAGGAGAGTAGCCTAACAGAGGTCTATTTCAAGCCTAATAGGGGTCTAAGATTGCAGTGATGGAATAATGCATTGAAGGACTAAAACAAACCCTACAAAGATAGTACTAGAGATCAAAGTCAAGGTGAACCAAGATAAAAGAACAAGTAGTTCATATATGATTGTGTTGATTGCTAGAACAAGTATGTTAATAGCCATAAGATGCATGTTGACATGTGAAGACTATAACAGTTATAGCAAAGGCAATGTGTGAGGATATCGCTGGTATAATGTAGCTCGAACTGTTTCGGTATGTTTGTGTGCAAAAAAGAACCATCGCTAGCCTAAATGTACCCATCTGGATGTGTTGGAACTGTCAGTTTGGTTGCATCAGAAGCAGGACGAAAGTTACACCCCTTTTCAACTTTACACTACCTCCTTCTGATGATTTTGGGGCAGTAAAAAACTTTTCACCATGGGCAAATGCCTCAGAGATATAAAAAAACTAAGAGAGGTTATTGTAGAGGGACCCTATGTGATCTTGTAACCTTAGACGAAATGTTTCTAAGTGACATAGTTTCTGAGTAACATCTCGTCAAAGATTGCTGGCTTTTTGCACTTTGGACTCTTAAGGGATATCGCCGGTACAATGTAGCTCAAACTGTTTCAGCATGTTTGGGTGCAAAATTGGACCATGTCTAGCCTAAATGTACCCACCCGAATGCATTGGAACTGTCAGTTTGGTCACATTAGGAGTAGGATGGAAGTTACACCCCTTTGCAACTTTACACTACCTCAATCTGACGATTTTGGGGTAGCAGAAAACCTTTCACCACAGGTAAACGCCTCAGAGATGTCAAAAATCAAGAGAGGTTATTGTAGAGGGACCCTACGTGATTCCGTAGCCTTAGATGGAATGTTTTGAAGTGACATAATTTCTAAGTAACAATTCGTCAAAGATTGCTGCCTTTTTGCACTTTGGACTCTTCAAGGATATCATCGGTACAATATAGCTCGAACTATTTCAGTGTGTTTGGGTGTAAAATAGAACCATGCCTAGCCTAAACATACCCATCTGGATGCATTGGAACTATTAGTTTGGTCACATCAGGAGCAGGATAAAAGTTACTCCCCTTTGCAACTTTACACTACCTCCTTCTGATGATTTTTGGGGCAGCAGAAAACCTTTCACCACGGGCAAATGCCTCAGGGTTATCAAAAACTGAGAGAGGTTATTGTGGAGGGGTTCTACATGATCGCATTTCCTTAGACAGAATATTTCTAAGTGTCATGGTTTCTAAGTAACAACTCATCAAAGATTGCTGCTTTTTTGCACTTTGGACTCTTCAGGGATATCACTGGTACAATGTAGCTCGAACTGTTTTGGCATGTTTGGGTGGAAAATAGGACCATGCCTAACCTAAACGTACCCATTCGGATGCATTGGAACTGTCAATTTGGTCGCATCAGGAGCATGATGAAAATTACACCCCTTTGCAACTATACATTACCTCCTAATGATTTTTGGGGCAGCAGAAAACCTTTCACCATGGGCAAATGCCTCAGAGATATCAAAAACTGAGAGAGGTTATTGTAGAGGGGTTCTCTGTGATCATATTACCTCAGACAAAATATTTCTAAGTGTCATGGTTTCTGAGTAACATCTCGTCAAGGATTGCTGCCTTTTTGGACTTTGGACTCTTCAGGGATATCGCCAGTACAATGTAGCTCGAATTGTTTTAGCATTTTTGGGTGCAAAACAGGACCATGCCTAGCCTGTAATCATCCAGATGCATTGGAACTGTTAGTTTGGTTGCATCAGGAATAGGAGGAAAGTTACACCCCTTTGCAACTTTACACTACCTCCTTCTGATGATTTTTGGAGTAGCATAAAACCTTTCACCATGGGAAAACGCCTTAGAGATATCAAAAATTGAGAGAGCTTATTGTAGAGAGGTTCTACGTGATCGTGTTGCCTTAAACAAAATGTTTCTAAGTGGTAGGGTTTCTAAGTACCAACTCGTTAAAGATTGCTACCTTTTTGTACTTTGGACTCTTTAGGGATATCTCCGGTACGGGTGTAAGGTATTAACTTAGATTTTAGAGCAAAGTAAAGACTAGGGTTTTTAGGAGGTTGAGGACTAGATAAACCTAAATATAATACAACCTAAGTGTTGAAGACCACATGAAGAACATAGAAGGTTATCTGAGACAAATTAAACACAGAGTATGACACAAACAAAACTTACCAAACTAGGTCTTTAAAGACAATACACTTAGGGTTTAAAACATAACTAATAACTTTAACTTAAAAACCCTAACTAGCTTTGAATGTTTAAACCTCTGTAGCTATGATATGAACATTGCCATTGTGACATCCTTTAGACTTCCAAAACTTCCAACAACAACCACAACTCATCAATCAACATCAACATGACCTTAACACCATATTTTTTTTATCAACATCAACATCACGAGGACACTGAAGAAATCTATGGCACGTGAAGACACTGAGAACATTGAAGACATGGAGCACAAAGAAGCATGAAGACATGAACAAACTCTTGTCATAAGGAAGAACCACAACCTAATCCAACTCCTGAAAGCATGACATGTTATGATGAAGAACCACAACCAAATCCAATGATCCAATGGCATGAACCAATGACATTGGAAACTATGTCCTGCTATTGTAACATGAAAAACATGAATGTTAGGAACTAACATCCAAACCCTGTGACATGAATCTTGATATGACATGAGTGAAACATGAGTGAACAGGATTAAGACCAATAAGGATCAACTTCATCCATCACTTAGATCTAAGCCCATGAAGCATAACATGATGATGATGATGATGATGCAAACATCAAATGTATACCATAGCAAACAAATCAAGTTCTTACCACTGCTTGAGTGAGATCTTCACTATTCAAGTTCATGCTTTGTCTTGAAGCACTACAACTCTGTGCATCACATCACATACTCTATGAAGAAACAAGTGTCTTTATATCACAAAACCCAACAACATATCCCGAAAGCATAATGGTATCAACAAATAATAAACAACCAATAGACCTGCACAATTATGCATTCCTTACTCAATTACTAACATCCAAGAACTTTGGCATCAATGACAAACATATTCATCACAATATTCACTGTATATGTAAAAAGACAAACCTATGTAAACTTACAAATTAATGTGCATACTTACAAATCAATATAACATGACTTTACAAAATCAATGTGAATACTTACAAATTAATCCAACGAACCATCTGGGTCTTCTCTACTCTTTATTGTGTCAAGTATTGCCTCATGTCAGACTCACGCACCTTCCACAAGGTCTTGTTCAAAGGTCTACCCCAAAATTGTATCAAATGAACATTGGATGCCATGACAAGGTTTGAGTAATGAAGAATCTTCCAATGCGTGTCAAAGTCCTGAAACAACCAAACATTAAAACTCTTATGTGGGTACCTTCTAAGCCATGTTCCAGTAACAACCACTGAGCCTATAGGGTATTGGATGTTTTCTCCATCTGTAACTAGGGCCTCCAATTTCTTTTTAGCCTCAACACAATGACAAAAGTAATAATCTGTTCCCTCTTCATTATCTTCATCTGCAATAACTGTATAAACATGCCCTACATTGATATGTGTAGCAAATTAGATGAAATTAGTAAACATTATAAAAACACTACAAAGTAAGATAACATTAGGAATTTCAAAAACTATGCAAGTAGATATATTACCTGGTTGAACTAGATTTGATATGTGGTCAATGTCAACTGATGATTCCATCTCTGTCAGTTCCAGTGCCATCGGGGGTTGATACGTGTCAAGTGGGTTAAGAAAACTTAACCGCCATTTGTCAACCCACTCCTTTGACTCACACTCATCCCAGACTTGAATTGTACATGAAGAACAAAAGCATGCCATCTTTCGCGTATGGATACTCCATGAACGTGTAATTGAGCTTCTGAAAGAGTGAACTAGATCTGATATGTTGTCAACGTCAACTAATGATTCCATCTTTGTCAGTTCCAGTGCCATCGGGGGTCGATACATGTCAAGTGGGTTAAGAAAACTTAGCTGCCATTCGTTAACCTACTCCTTTGACTCGCACTCATCCCAGGCTTGAATTGTACATGAAGAACAAAAGCATGCCATCTTTCGCGTATGGATACTCCATGAACGTGTAATTGAGCTTCTAAAAGAGTAGCTCACTTGATCCTGTTAGTGTACAATAGTCCTCATATGGTGCAATGTTAGTATCATCTATCAACCAAAAAGAATCTATGAACTAAAGACTTACCTTCATTACCTAGACCCATCGAAGCATTACACCACTCGACGATTGAATTTGCATCTGTCAACTTTGCATTGTCTTTATACTTTAACTCTTCTCATGCTATGGCTCTTTTGATACATGCTCCTACACCATCATGCTCCCCCTTTCCATTCCTGACCTCACAAAAGTTTCACATATGATGAACACCTATAATATTATGCCTCCTGCTTAGTCAATAGAAATTCTGTGAGTTCTTGAATTGTGATGCACAATTATCTGACCATATGATATGCTGACTGAATGATATATCCCTTCTAGCTAAATCATTGTAGAACACCTAAAACCAACCTTGCACGAACTCCGTAGAATGCGTGTGATCATCACTAATATAAAAATGATACTCCCTTATGATCTTTCTGTCATCCTCTGTACTATCATTCACATGAATGAATGTGATGTGCACAAATATAGAAACCTGTGTGGAGTTGTAATATTGTGATTGCACCTCACACTGTGGTTGTAGACTATAGTTATCTACAAAGACGACGACTGAAACAATTCTACCAATTAGAAATGTGTCCTTGCATGACTTGAATTGCAACTCCAACCATCGATCTCTATGGGCATGTCTCATACACTATACTGTCACAAAATATATGCATAAACTGATACACTGAAATCTTTTCAATAACAAATTCACACCTCTTTGCTTAGTTACCATCTTTTGTATTGTATGCCACTGTTTTATACTTGCTGAACTCTACTAGTTTGTTTTCAACCGCATGTGTTCTTTCCATATGTTCACATATTAGCATATGTTGCAAGCCACCGTAATGCTGACATGTGCCATCCAAGCATAATTTTCTTTAGAATATTTGACCTTCCTCTCTTTCACATAAAATTCTTGATATGAAGTCTCTTGAAGATGTTGGTGGGGCATGTATGCCACAATCCTGCCAAACATTGTTAGTATGCAAATCTAAACATATAGACTGATAAACATCAAAATGGATAGAAAATTCAATATGTAATCTACAACAACAAGTAGTTCATGTGTGATTTATCTTGACATAGAAAGGTTTTATAATTTCAAAATATCTTTGAAAATTTTTAATTTGAGGATACATCTCTAGAAATTTACCAAAAAACTGTGTTTGAGTCATATAAAAAAAATGCTTTAGATGTGGCTCACGGTTCTAACTACTGATTCTCCTTCTTACCACATCCCTTTGATTCAACGATACCCTTGTGTAATTCTTCCAAAAGTCTTCAATTAGTGATCTCAATGCTTCAACAGTTGGTTTGTCTCTCCCCCTCACCTCTCTACCTCTCCCTCAACCTTAAACCTTAATCCCTCAACCCTAAACCTTAATCCCTCAACCCTAATTCCTTATCCCTAAACCCTAAACCCTGATCCCTAAACCATAATACCTCAACCCTAAACCTTCAACCCTAAACCCTATCCCTAATCCCTCTACCCTCAACACTCTACCTTAACCCTAATCCCTTGATTCTCAACCCTAATCCCTCAACCCTAAACGCTATCCCTAAAGCCTCAACCCTAAACCCTAATCCCTTATCCCTAAACTCTAAACCCTATCCCTAAACCCTAAAACCTTAACCCTTAACCTTAAACCTTAATCCCTCAACCCTAAACCTTAATCCCTCAACCCTCAACCCTAATCACTTATCCCTAAACCCTAAACCCTAATCCCTCAACCCTAAACCCTAAACGCTATCCCTATTCCTAAACCCTCAACCCTCGACACTATACCTTAAACCCTAATCCCTTATCCCTATTCCTAAACCCTCAACCCTCGACACTATACCTTAAACCCTAATCCCTTATCCCTAAACCCTCATCCTTGAACCCTAATCCCTCAACCCTAAACCTTCAACCCTACACCCTATCCCTAATCCCTAATCCCTCTACCCTCAACACTCTACCTTAACCCTAATTCCTCGACCCTCAACCCTAAACGCTATCCCTAAAGCCTCAACCCTAAACCCTAATCCCTCAAGGTCCTAAACCCTAATCCCTTATCACTGAACTCTAAACCCTATCCCTAAACCCCCAACCCTTAACCCTCAACCTTAAACCTTAATCCCTTAACCCTAAACATTAATCCCTCAACCCTCAACCCTAATCTCTTATCCCTAAACCCTAAACCCTAATCCATCAAACCTAAACCCCAAATGCTATCCCTATTCCTAAACCCTCAACCCTTGACACTATGCCTTAAACCCTAATCCCTTATCCCTAAACCCTCAACCCTAAAACCCTCAACCTTAAACCTTAATCCCTCAACCCTAAACCTTAATCCCTCAACTCTCGGCCCTAA
Organism: Cunninghamia lanceolata; assembly: GCA_027924645.1. NCBI lineage: Eukaryota > Viridiplantae > Streptophyta > Pinopsida > Cupressales > Cupressaceae > Cunninghamia > Cunninghamia lanceolata. Next base: position 17,892,746 of record BSBN01000472.1, on the reverse strand, counting down.
TTCCTTAGACCTAATCCCTTAACCCTAATCCCTCAACCCTAAATGCTATCCCTAAATCCTCAACCCTAAACCCTATTCCCTCAAGGTCCTAAACCCTAATCTCTTATCCCTAAACTCTAAACCCTATCCCTAAACCCTCAACCCTCAACCCTCAACCTTAAACCTTAATCCCTCAACCCTAAACCTTAATCCCTCAACCCTCAACCCTAATCCCTTATCCCTAAACCCTAAATGCTAATCCCTCAACCCTAAACCCTAAATGCTATCCCTATTCCTAAACCCTTAACCCTTGACACTATACCTTAAACCCTAATCCCTTATCCCTAAAACCTAAACCCTCAACCCTCATCCCCCAACCCTAAATATTCAACCCTAAACCCTATCCCTAATCTCTCTACCCTCTACCCTCAACACTCTACCTTAACCCTAATAATCGTCAACCCTAATCTCTCAATCCCAAATGCTATCCCTAAAGCCTAAAGCCTAAACCCTAATCCCTCAAGGTCCTAAACCCTAATCTCGTATCCCTAAACTCTAAACCCTCAACCCTCAACCTTAAACCTTAATCCCTCAACCCGGCTAAACCTTAATCCCTCAACCTTCAACCCTAATCTCTTATCCCTAAACCCTAAACCCTAAACCCTAATCCCTCAACCCTAAACCCTAAATGCTATCCCTATTCCTAAACCCTCAACCCTCGACACAATACCTTAAACCCTAATCCCTTATCCCTAAACCCTCAACCCTAAACCCTAATTCCTTAACCCTAAACCCTAATCCCTCAACCCTAAACCCTATCCCTAATCCTTCTACCCTCAACACTCTACCTTAACCCTAATCCCTCGACCCTCAACCCTAAACACTATCCCTAAAGTCTCAACCCTAAACCCTAATCCCTCAAGGTCCTAAACCCTAATCCCTTACCCCTAAAATCTAAACCCTATCCCTAAACCATCAACCCTAATCCCTCAACCCTAAATGCTATCCCTAAAGCCTCAACCCTAAACCCTAATCCCTCAAGGTCCTAAACCCTAATCCCTTATCCCTAAACTCTGAACCCTATCCCTAATCCGTCTACCCTCAACACTCTACCTTAACCCTAAACCATTGACCATTAACCCTGATCCCTCAACCCTAAATGCTATCCTAAACCCTCAACCCTCAACCCTCAACCCTCAACCTTAAACCTTAATCCCTCAACCCTAAACCTTAGTCCCTCAACTCTCAACCCTAATTCCTTATCCCTAATCCATCAACCCTAAACCCTAAACTCTATCCCATTTCCTAAACCCTTAACCCTTGACACTATACCCTAAACCCTAATCCCTTATTCCTTAGCCCTTAACCCTAAACCCTAATCCATCAACCCTAAACCTTCAACCCTAAACCCTATCCCTAATCCCTCTACCCTCAACATTCTACCTTAACCCTAATCCATTGACCATCAACCCTAATCCATTAACCCTAAACATTATCCCTAAAGCCTCAACCCTAAACCCTAATCCCTCAAGGTCCTAAACCTTAATCCTTTATCCCTAAACTCTAAACCCTATCCTTAAACCCTCAACCCTCAACCTTAAACCTTAATCCCTCAACCCTAAGCCTTAATCCCTCAACCCTCAACCCTAATTCCTTATCCCTAAACCCTAAACCCTTACATCCCTCAACACTAAACACTATCCCTATTCCTAAACCCTCAACCCTCAACACTATACCTTAAACCCTAATCCCTTATCCCTAAGCCCTCAACCCTAAACCCTAATCCCTCAACCCTAAACCCTATCCCTAATCCCTCTACCCTCAACACTCTACCTTAACCCTTATCCATCGACCATCAACCCTAATCCCTCAACCCTAAATGTAATCCCTAAAGCCTCAACCCTAAACCCTAATCCCTCAAGGTCCTAAACCCTAATCCCTTATCCCTAAACTCTAAACCCTATCCCTAAACCCTAAACCCTCAACCTCAAACCTTAATCCCTCAACCCTAAACCTTAATCCCTCAACCCTCAACCCTAATTCCTTGTCCCTAAACCCTAAACCCTAAATGCTATCCCTATTCCTAAACCCTCAACCCTCGACACTATACCTTAAAACCCTAATCCCTTATCCCTAATCCCTCAACCCTAAACCCTAATCCCTCAACCCTAAACCTTCAATCCTAAACCCTATCCCTAATCCCTCTACCCTCTACCCTTAACACTCTACCTTAATCCTAATCCATCGACCATCAACCCTAATCCATCAACCCTAAATGCTATCCCTAAAGCCTCAACCCTAAACCTTAATCCCTCAACAATAACGATATCCCTCAACCCTCAACCCTCAACCTTAAACCGTAATCCCTCAACCCTAAACCTTAATCCCTCAACCATCAACTCTAATTCCTTATCCCTAAACCCTAAACCTTAATCCCTCAACCATAAACCCTAAATGCTATCCCTATTCCTAAACCCTCAACCCTCGACACTATACCTTAAATCCTAATTCCTTATCCCTAATCCCTCAACCCTAAACCCTCAACCCTAAACCCTAATCCCTCAGCCCCAAACCTTCAACCCTAAACCCTATCCCTAATCCCTCTACCCTAATCCCTCAACCCTCAACCCTAATCCCTCGACCCTCAACCCTAATCCCTTATCCCTAAACTCTAAACCCTATCCCTAAACCCTAAACCCTCAACCTTAAACCTTAATCCCTCAACCCTAAACCTTAATCCCTCAACCCTAAACCCTAATCCCTCTTGACCTTAAACCCTCAACCCTTAAACCCTAAACCCTTGACCCTTAAACCCTCAACCCTTATCCACCCCTCTCCACCCCTATCCACCTCACCCCCATCTCTTCCCTCCTCTACCCTCAACACTATACCTTAAACCCTAATCCCTTAACCCTCATCCCTAAAGCCTCAACCCTCAACCCTTAAACCTCAACCCTCAACCCTCTACCCTCAACCTATTACTTAATCCCTAATCCCTCAACCCTAAACCCTAAACCCTAAATCCAAAAACCTCAACCCTCAACCCTAAAAACTCTACAGGCTCAAGTCCTTATATACCCTAAACCCAAAACCCTTACATACATACATACATACATACATACATACATACATGCATGCATACATATATACATACATACAAGCATGCATACATACATACAACCGTACATACATACATACAAGCATACATATATACATACATACAAGCATGCATACATACATACAACCATACATACATACATACAAGCATACATATATACATACAAGCATATATATACATACATACATATAAGTATACATACATACATACATACATACATACATACATATAGGCATACATACATACATACAAGCATACATACATACATATATACATGCTTAATAACCTTGAACATAAAACATTCCAAGGGAGACATAATACGAGCGCGTTATAATGTGCTCATGTTATGTCAAACATGACAAACAATGGGCAAACTTTTGTGAAAAGAGAAAAATGCAAAAGAAAACATAACACGAGCGCGTTATAATGCGCTCGCGTTATATTTTTCTTTCGGAATCCCAAGCCTTAGGCTTGGGATTTTCTTTGGATTTCCAATCTAAAGGCTTGGAGTGCCTTCCCAACATCCAGAGACGTGTTTTTGCATATTCTACAAGATTTCAAATAATTTCATTCGTGCTAACCCTAAGATTTGCACGTGTTTCAAGGTCAAACAAATCAAACACCTGGGTAATGTTAGGCTTTCTCTCAACTATTTAGCGATGTAATTTTTTTCACATTTTGACAATGTTAAGCCTTTCGTCTTTAATTTCTTTTGTTTGTTTGTCCATTTTTGGGCAAAAACCAGCGTTTGGTCTTTTTTTCATTGTAAATTAACCGTTCATTGAAATTTCAAAAAAATTACATTTTTAGAAACTAGACTCCATTCTACACATATTAAAAAAATTGATTTTCAACTAGTTTTCAAAATTTATATGGGTAGCATAGCCAAAATTCTATTTTTCAGGATGTGTCCACTTTGAAAATTAGTAAAAAATCAAATATTTATTAAAAAATTATCAGAAAAATTGGGCATAAACTACATGTTGTTAGCTAATTTCTCACTGAAGTGATTTTAAAAATACCAAAAAAAGTTAACCTTTTGAGGGAGCCACAAAACATGCTATGTTATGTTTTTTTGACAGAAATAACACCAATTTCTGTGGTTCCCTCTTTTGAACCCCTTAATCTATATCATTTTCAAAAAAAATTAGTAGCTTAGAAAGTAGACTCAGAGCACTACGAACATTGTTTTTGTTGCATCTTAAAATTTTGAGTGTAACTATGCTCAATTTCTCATCCAAAGCCAACATTTACTGATTTCAGAAAAAAAGTGGCCACTTAAGACCTATTTTTGGCCCCCCATCTTCTTGCACTTACCCATCCATAAATCGTATGCTTTAAAAATAGAAGCAACAAGATTGGAAGGCAAGACATGCAGGCTAGGAACATCATCACTGCTATATGCCATAAAATGGTCTATATCAGTATCAAAGAAATTTGCATGATCTTCCTCTATTTTATATTTGTCTTCAATGTTCAAGTCTTTCACCTTCTTTTCCCTGTATAGTTTCACTTCCATGCCCTGGACTAGAATGGTGGCATATGAGAGGTCCATCTGAATACTACCACCCATAGAAGCTACCCACTTTCTTGATAATAGCATGCCCCACTTGGCTAGACAATCCATAATAATTATGTCCATCATGAAAGATTTATCAGGATATTTAGCTAATTTGACCTCAACATCTTTGAAGAGACCAATAACATTGACCTCCCTATAATCCATGGCAAAACATTTACCAAAGGATTTGGACACCTTTAGTCCTAATTCATTCATGATTTAAAGATGCATGACATTGCTAGACACCCCTGAATCAAGCATACAATTATGTAACATCCATCCATTAATGATCAAAGTGGTATAAAAGGGGTCAACTCCCATCTTTCTATTAACCATGGAAGACCCTAACTAAACTTCTACTATTTCATCTTGACCCACACCCTCATCATTACTGTTGGAAACAACATGTTGTTTTTTTGCATCTACAACAGTAATAAGAGACTCTTCCCTATCTTTGTGTTCATGGATTCTAAGGAGTTCTACTATTGGCATAAAAATTCTGATTTGGCTAAAGGCTTGAGCCATGTCAATAGGAACATAATTGTGCAAAGGAGTATCACATGAAATAGTTACATCATTTGTAGAAGGAATGTAAGGTATTACTTGACTGGATGAAATATCCTTACCTTTGTTGTTATATGGAGCCTAATCAGACTCGAAGGTTAAATTTTCTCCACTTTTATTAGCGCGATTTGCCCCCAAATTATTTAATAGGGGTTTGGGGGCAGCTAAGGGTTAGGGTTTATGTTGATATTGTATTGTAGAATTTGCAATGGTATTGAGTTTCAAGGATTGCCGATTGTAATCGGTTCGATTGCTGGATAATGATATTAGACTCTCTATTGGTGGATGTAGCCTGAGTTTGAGTGAACCACATTAAAAATTGTCTCTCGTTGTTATTATTTATGTATATTTTTCAATCCTCTATTTAATCTTTATTTACATTTAATTGATATCTTCTGCATGCAATTCCTAACAACCTTCTTTTGTCTTCTCATTTTTTGGTCCTTTTTGTGTCTGAGGCTAATCACGCTTATAACCACCTTTTGGATAATGAACCCTTAGAATGGGTGTAGTATCTTTAGGCTGCATAGTTGGTGTTGGATTCTTTTGAACATACTTTTATTTTACTGCTGGAGACGACGTTGAGGTTTTCTTCTTTTTAGCGACATTTTTCTTTGGAGTGTTGTTGCTCTTCTGCCCCACATTCCCTTTGGACTTGTCCCTTGGTTGATCAATTTTTTGTTTTTTTAATTCTAGGGCAAGGATGTTATGCACAGGGACGGTTCTACTTCTTAATTGATAGCCTCCTTGGACTTGCAAGATGGCTGCATCAGTCAATGCTTTCATGTCCTCTTTTGAATGCTTGGACTGTTGATATTTTTTCTACATAAGATCCCTTAAATGTCCAAAATCATAGGCTGACAATTGCTACTTTTGCAGACATTCGTCATAATCATATTGGAAAATATGATCATCCTCTTCATAACTGTTATAATCAACATCCTAATTAATCTGTTCATAATCCTCTGCATCAAACTGATTTATCTCCTCTTCATAGTACTTAGCTGCACCCTCTTCATTTGGAAATTCTTCTTCCTTGCTTAATGAATGAGCCACCGCACAATTTGCTGGGTCATGGAGAAGGAAGCAAGCCTAACACCATAAAGAATCATCTTGGAAATTAACCCGATCCTTTCACAAAGGGTCAGGGTTGTCCCTTTTAGGCTTTTTGAAACTCTCATGCCTGGGGGCAGCCTATCTATCATTCTGTTGTGGTCTCTTAGACCAATCAGTATTATAAGGTCTATTATACAACCTCTGTCCTTCATTAAAATGTGTTGCAACACCCTGAGGTGGCAACCTTTTGTCATTTCTAGCAAACTTGTATGACAAATCTTTCACAACCCCCATGAGTTTGTCCAACTTGTCATCAGTAGTGAGGGGTTTTTTTAAATCAGGCTTATCTGGCTGGGGCAACTTTACATCAGAACTTTTTATGTGCTTCCCTGAAACTCTCATATTACTCTCAATATTTATAGCTATAGCATATGCTTCCCTTAATGTTTGGGGACTCTTGTCCCTCAAACAATAACCTAATTCTGAATCAAAAGTGCCACAATATAAAACTAAACACATTGACTCATTAGGTCTCATGTGAGGAGGTACCTTTCTCATAGTCATGATGAATCGACTGTTAAAGTTAGCTATTGTCTCATTGATGGACTTCTTGATGGCTGTGAGCTCATGGATGGCAAACTTGGGGTCAATCCTATCCCCATACTGTAGTTTGAACACCCTCATGAATTCCTCCCAAGAATCAATGTAGCATTGTACCATTCTTTGGCACTTTCTTCTAATGAGTGCTTCATCATCACATCCTCGTATTCCATCTCATACTCATCAATGATATTAATGAAATGCCTCAAGTGTTCCTCACTAGTGACAACATTATTGCCTTGAAATCTAGGAATCTTCGCTCTAATCGTAGTTGGAATGGGATTAGGGAAATCGAGTATGCCAATGAAATCAAGATGCTTATACCTTTCAGCTCCCAGTGGCTGCCTCTATGTAATAAACCTTTGTGCTTACCTTCATTGTGCATGCCCAATGTTCTAAATGTTGCCATGTTGTTGATTAGCTTGATTCTGTGGTGGCTGAATATTGATATTTTGTGCAGGGGTCTAATTTATGCCCTGCTATCCCATTTTATGTTGTTGTTGTTGTCTTTGGTTATTCTGCTAATTATATTGTTGTTGATGTGCATGTTGTTGATTAACAATTTGATTCGAGCCCTGTTGTTGTGCATTCTAATTTTGTTGGGCCTGCTGATCAAGCCGAGCTTGTTGTTGATCAAGCAAGGCATGTACTTCCCTTTGTCTATTTATGATATGATCAAGTAAATCCAGTTCATCCTAGATTCTTCTCTCTTTCCTCATCATTACCAGGCTACTACTAATCATCTTCATTAGGGATGGCATCATGTTGACTTCCAAGTGACCTTGTAGGAGAATCAGGATGCCTAGCATCTTGATATATCTCTTCATTATCATTGGGCATCCCAAATGTTCTTAAATGTGTATCATGCGATCTATCTCTAGTTTCTATGCCAATAATATTTTCATTTCTTCTAACATTATACTCATTTTTATTCACCCTTCTATTTGTTCTGAGCATGTTATCTGTAGAGTCCTCAAAAGTATACTCATATTGGCCTTTGAGATCAAAAAATACATTACTTCTGCCAGAGGTACCTGTCTAGTCTCGGGTATTCAATGGAGGCACAACATTAGGGTTTTTGTTCTCCATTTACTCCTATTTCTTGCAGTGCTAGAGAATTCATCACACCCAGGTTGCTCCTGGTTCTTTCCTCTATGCATGGTAAATGTATTTTCTATCCAAACTACAATTATTTTCTAGGTTTTTAAAACAAAGTCACCACTTCTCTTGCTGGTAAGAAAATTTGAATGGACGTTGTATTACAAAATTACAACAACTAGAAATAAAATCTTGGCCCCCTGACAACGGTACCAAAATGTTGGTTCCCAAAATTACTACAACTCAAAACTCTAAAATGTTCCTAAATCACCTAAGCTAGGGATTGTCGTCAGGGTGATAGGAAGAGGTTTATCAACAAGTTTTGGGTAATTTTGGCCAACTACAGGAGTGGGTAAACTCCTCTGCTTTTTGAGCTTAGCTTAAACTCTAGAGGGATATTCCAAGGGGTATTATACCTGAGTAGGTATTAAAATCAGACCATATGAACAACTAAAAATATTAACAACCACACCCAAATCACTTTCTTAGCCCCAAATCTGTCACTGAACTAAGAAAAGTTGGTTGTTGTAAGACCCTTATATAGCTGATAGTGGCAATCCTACACAGTGAGGATGCGTAAAGACTACTTCTACTTCTAAAGATAAGATGTATTGTTTTTATTTTGAATATGGGTGATCTTAGTCTACTCAGACTGGTGCCTATCCATTGGGCTGCAGAGTCTAATATTAAACAGAGGAAAAAAGCCACACAGAAATATATAACTGCTTATTTGACAAATCAAATGCAAGGAAATCAATATTGAATCACTGAGAATACTTAAGAATCCAACACCATACCATGCTCTTTCTCATGTAGTATTAAAAAGATCACTTACAAAGTCTTGGAAATGAATTAAGAACTATCACATTCATTGAAATCAATGATTACATTCATTCCACAAAACGTGGCAAGAGAAAACTCTGACTATGATCAAAGTTCACTAGAAAGAACACCCATAGCGGTGGAGAAAAATAGAGATTCAATACAAAGATTTTCAAAGTATATTACATACATTTCATAGCTACTTCATGTTAAATAAAGACTACAAAAATAACCTTACTATTCTGCCTTCTGGAGCTCACAATCTTGTTGAGAAATTGCCAAAATGACCAACCCCTTCTACAATTTAAACCTTTGCATATATAGCATTTCACTCGAAGTAGTTTCCCAGGTGCTACACCCTATCCAGGACTCCACCCACACTGTCTTAACTCCAATCCTAGTCTGTAAGAAAATTTACACGTTGGAGGATAGGACCCATGCTCTTTTTCTTCTGCAGACAATCAGAAAGAGATTTCTTGCTCTCTTCATGTAATTTGAGCAATAAAGAGGGAAGGTTATAATCCTTCCCTACCACCTGCAACATTGACTCATCTAATTAATCCTTTGTGCATTGAAGAATTTCACCATTTGAACAACCTACACAACTTTGTCCTGAAACTCATTAATGCTGAGTACACAAATCTGCATTTATATTTATGCAATCATGACGTACATTTATAGAATTATCCATTTCAAGTATCTACAACACTCCCAATGTGTTGTCTAATTTTTTAGTTTTGAGCCATCTGACTCTGACTATACCCTGTGTGAGCTGAGCATCCTTTATCGATCATATTTATAGCCTTCACATAGAGGTTTGAGCATGAACTAGGCGAGGAAGCCCTTGACAACCCCATCAATTGCATTAAAAACATTAATTTTAGCCACCCACTTTGCAATTTTGGCGATCCGAGAAGTTGTTGATGGGTTTGAAAGAACAAGGAAGGCCAGGAAGTCAAGCTCTGACAAATTAGACTTTGGAGCTTGATCCTTCCACCTTATAGTTTGCATTTTGTAAGAGAAGGAGAAGAGCGCCCGACCCGATTACATAGAATATGAAGGGTGCTGGGGGTCAGGCCTCCAGCCTTCTTTCTTCCATCTTACGCCATGATGTCATGACCATCCACTTGGCAGCTTCTCATGTTTCCGCATGCCTATCGCGGGCCCATCCAAAAGGTTATGTGGAATGGCAAAATGCCTTTGAAAAATTATCACCCATTGGAGGTTGGTCGTTGGGCCTTCCACCTTCCATGAAGAAGATGAAAGGAAGGAAGCTCAAACTCTGACCTCTAACATACTTAGTGCTACATTGGCCCCGTCGGACTTCAGCCTTCGGGCCTTCATTGTTTTGCCAGCTTGGAAGAATAGAGAACATCATAACCTCAACCCCTAAAGTTTGCTTTTCTTAGTAAAATTTTCAAACCTTAGGCGGACTTTGGACCTTGGGCCTTCCACCTTCTCCCTTCCCGGAAGGAAGGAAGAAAGAAAAGAGGTAACCCTGCCCGCTGAAACTGCCACATGTCCTCATTCCAGTTGTAGGTCCCCCCAAAAGGCTCTGCAGATTGGCAAAATGCATTAGAAAGAATACTTGTTGAGGGTCGGTCGTCGGGCCTTTTCCCTTCTGCCTTCTTCAAAGGAATGAAGAAGAGCCAACTTGAACTCCTCCACACAATTCATACACAAGTAAACCTATCAGACTTTGGACCTCGAGGCTTCTCCCTGACACTTGCCTTATAGAAGACCAAATGCCAAAGTTCCAAAACTCTGAAGTTTGCCATAGTTAGACAAATTTTAGAGCCTGATTTTAGAGCCGATAGATAGGGCAAGACGGAAGACATGAACTCTGAACTTTGAAACTCTGACAAAGGTAAAAAATGAAATGAAACACTTAGACTTTTGACTTAGTCATTTTTAAACTTTTCCCTTGTATCTCAAAAGGCAAATAAATGAAAACCTATGAAAGACATCTTTGATCAGTTATTGTCAATAGGTTCAACACTGAAGGCATAAAATCGGATTCAGATGGAACTTAGGGGCAAAATGGGGCATGTATGGGAAATTTTTTTTACAGTTGCCAACACACCTCATGGAATCCCATGCCTCATTTTGGGCAAATACAACAATTAACATTTAATTAGCCCAAATTTGCCAAGTTTAAAAATAATAATTAACTTGAGTCCCAAAATTAAATATTAATTAAATTTATTTCCCTAGCACATTCCATTAGCCCACGAAAAATATTTGAATGGGCTTTTGGCTATCAAAATTTAAATTAATCGAGTGGGGACATTACAGAAGTCATGTCCACTTTTGGAGCATGCAAGCAACTAATGCTGGAGACCCAAACTCAACTCCTTAATGGTGATAGGGGAAAACAAAATCCCAATTTCCCTAAATGTTAATAAATCTGATGCCCAAAAAATAATGGTGATTTTAGACAAATTAGATCTAGAGAAGTCATTGGTGTGATTAGAAAGCATTGCTTTTTTGCTAAAAAGGCTAGTCATTGACCATCAATACACCACTTTCAGCGTTGGTGTAAGGAGTAGTGGGGGGATATTAAACTAAGATCACTACCAAAAGTTTTTTTTTTTTTTTTTTTTTTTTTTTTTTTTTTCTGGTTGAGTGCACTTTAGTGAAAAAGGAAAAGAAGATTTTAAAAGGAGGTCATTGGATGATGAACGGAGTTGGTATATACTTATGGGATTAGGAACCAAACTTTGATCCGCTCAATCATGTTAATTTAGACACACCTATGTGGATTCATTTTTATAACATCCCCTTTGAATATTGTCATAAGGAGATTCTCTCAAAAAACAAAAATTGTAGGCTCATATATAAAAATGGATGATAACATCAAGGATGGTGATGCTAGAATGTATGCAAGGATTTGTGTCATTATGATATGGGGAACCATCCTCCTCCTATCATTGAGCTAAGTTTGGATTTGGGTACATGGTTGTAAAAGGTTGAGATTGAAAGTCCTTTGTTTCAATGCTCTAGATGTCAAAAGCAAGGCCAAACAAGCAAATATTGCACTAAACCTTTCATGATGGAAACTCAAAATCTATCCAAGAGAAATTCTCTAGAGGGATGGAAAGAAACTCGTAGGAATCATCTAGATCAACCCGTTATGGAGGTATCCTCCCAACGTCCAACCCTTCTAAAGCACCATATCCAAGATCAATCACAAACAAATAAAGATCCCAATTTTCAAGATAGGTCCCTAGAGGCTATCAAACTCGATTTGAACAAATATTTTGATGTTTCAAGCCTCCCTAAAGACAAATCAACTTTTAAAATTGCCCTAGACCTCTTTGGCCTTTCAAAGGAAGTGTGGAGGCACCAAATCCCTATCCAAACATCGAAACTAGAACATTAGACATCAATGTCATAAAGACTTTGGAGGAATATTGAGAAAAGGAATTCTTAAAGGAGGATATTGATTTGGGAAATTTTGAAGAATGGTTAGTGAGCCAAACCAACTCGCAAATGGAGAAACTGAACTATGGAGAACAAAAGAGGAGAGGAAGAAAATCAAACAAGGAACTCTTAGAAATTGAAGGTATGGCAAAGGGATAAATAAAGATTAATTGCACGAGTAATAGTATAGTTTGAAGATCTAGGAAGGGAATTTCCCAATGATCATATCGTGGAATGTTAGGGGCTTAAATGCCCCTAACAAAAGACACTTAGTCAATCAAATGGATATACTGAGGGTTGATATATTCCTAATACAAGAAACCAAGATCAATAACAAGGACACCTCACAACTCCTACAAGCGCATAAATTTTGGAATGGTAGCTTTGTTGAGGTTGAAGGGACTTCTAGTGATTTGGGCCTACTTTAGAACCCCTTCACAACCTTTATGTAAATTATCCTATTTGGTCAACATTGGCAAGTCAGTAAAGTCTTATGCTTCTCCTTGAATTTCTCTTTTTCTATGTCAATGTGTATGGTCTTATGGGTTGCTTCCACAAGAAGCAAGTTTGTACTTAGATTTCCAATATTATTCTCATTGTGATAAGAAAATGTGAACAAAAATAGGATCAAAATAATAACACCAACACCCTATTCAACATCTACCTACACCTCTGATTGAATGAAAGAAAATTGCAAAATGTGAAAAAAAAATAGAAGTTTCTCACCCACTTGATTCCTATTGTGCCAAAGGCGGTTATGCTCCAAAGATTGATTTGTTGATTGCTCACAGCAACAACATGTCATTGTGTTCTAGTTGATGTTTTTAAATGGCTCATGAAGGGTCCATTTATAGATTGATGATCATGATTGGTTAATAGATCAACGGTTGAGAATAGATTAGTTAATTGGTTGAGAGATGGATAGTAGATTATAAAGGGGTTTTTAACAATGTTTAATTGATTATTAGGTGTAAAGGGGTGGGATTTAAATAATAAAATTTATTTAAATCACCTAAGATGGGAAAATAAATAAATATGACATTTATTTATTTAGGACTATGACATTAGGATATGGCTTAATTAATTAAATGAATTATTTTAATTTATTTAATTAATAAGATAAAAATGTGGGAGATGTGGTTAAGATGGTGGACAATTTTTAGGTGTTTACATTTTGCCCCTCTTTGAGATGGTGTTGGGACTAAGAGAAGTAACAACATTTCAAAGAAAGATAAAATATAGTGGTTTTTGAAAGAGTTGTCATAGCCACTCAAAGGAGGAGTGATGAGGAGGAATGAGGTAAGGATGATTGGATGATACCCCCACGAGAGGATACACAGGTTTGAAGAACATGAGTATGCTCTCAAAATAGATGGGAAGGAAAGGTGAGGATAGATGATTAGATGCTAATGATGGAGGAAATGATAGTCATGCCTGTCAATGTGACCAACCTGATGTTTGATGTAGCACTTGGGGCAAACCTATCTCACACTTTCGACCAAATAAATAGTTTCTATAGAAAGGGTTCCACCCGGAACCACGTAGCACTTATGTGGCATGAATAGTTCCAAGCAAAATAATTTTGCCTGAATTTTAAAAACATATAAATGTTGATTTAAATTTTTTAAAATGTGTTTATTTACATTGAAGGTTTTGGGCGAGAAAGTTTCATTTGGAACCTTTTCGAGCGACACAATCTCACCTGAAACTGTCTATGTGGCATCCCATGTGGCAGCCAACCCTCCCTTTTACAACACATTGAACAAAACTTCAAGTTCAACTGTAAATTTCTCCAACCAAAGGGCATTTTCATGAAAATTTTAAAATACCCTTTGGTAAATGTCGGAGTCTAGATCTTAGAATTTTTTAAAAATATTTTGATAAGTTTTATTAGGATTATTTTTAAATTTATTGCAAGTAGGTTATTATAATCAAACATGTAGTTGATTAGAAATTAAAATAAATAGGTAAAACATATTCAAAAAATTTGAAAAATATATGGTTCACTAGAGGAGAGAATCCTCTCCAAAAGGGTATTTGTTTTTTAAATTATATATTGTAAAAAAGTTGACATCCCATGGAAACTACTCTGTTCTGATTAAAATTGACTTTAAAAAATATCAAAAAATATCAAAAATTATTTTTTTCCCCATGCACTAGATATTTGAGTTGGATAATTAGGAAAACAAAATTAAAGAAAAAATAATAATTTTGATATATTTTTCTTGGCGTCCCATCGATGTCACTTTTTTCGAAAAATATCAGCATTTAAAACTCATCAATTAAATTTATAAAAAAAATATCCACCTATTTTTAAAAAATTATAAACATAAACTACATTAAAAATTCTACATTTCATTAGTTTATGTCATTTTAAAATTCAAAACATACATATGACTTTTTTGACGTTTAAGTTGGAAAAATATGTTTGTGTTGGTCGTTCCCTGATAAAAGTGTGACACAGTTCTGAACTTTCACCCCTTGATGTTATGCACTAGGATATAAAGACCATGGTGATGATGTGTCTCATGCATAAAGTACCGAAGTTTGCAAGCAAGCATATGCCAATGACACCATGATATGAAAGATCATGATGTCCTTGTGGAAATACATTGCAAGGACTAATGTAGATGCAAGACAACATGATAATGCACAAGTAAAGCAAGCATGCATAAACAATCACAAATATAAACAAGATTTGTTGCCCCTATCAAGTCGAAAATTGATGATTATGATAGCATTGTTGATGTGAGAATGATATATCCTGAGAACAACACAAGGGTAGTGTTGACGTGGGAAGAATATATCTTGAGAATAACATGAGGATTGGGAACGATATATCCTAATGATGATAATTGATTTAAGTTAATTAAGATTGACAACAAGGTTGGGAACAAAACAAATGAATGATTGTGGATGATAGGCTAGATTGCTTAGCAAGATTTGTGTGGATTAGGATTGTTTGTGGTGGATTACCTACTGTAGGATTTCTTGGGATTGCTACATTGGATTGCTTAGGATTACTACATTGGGTTGCTTTTGGATTACTCCATTGGATCACATGTGGATAGTCTTTTTATTTTGACTATTGGATGGGATTATTGTCTCCATATGATAAATAGTTATAAGGGAACACCAAGTTTAGAAACAAGGATGGGAGATGGGTTAATTTAGGATGATGGGCTTGATGGATTAGGAATTTGAGGGATGGAGGATCTCCAAGGACCATGTCGCAAAGGAGTAACATGCCCCACTCTACAAATGTCATTTAGGATGTTGAACTAAAGTCATATAATGTACTACATAAGTGACAACAAGATGTCTGAAGGGTTTGTTGCAGAAGGATTTGCTACATGTCAAGACGTTTCTAGAGCATGTTTCAAGATCATGCTTTAGTCCTTATCAAGATCAAAGGAAAGAATGGAGGACGGATCAGAATGATGGCAAGGATATGTGGATATGATGGATTAGGACTCAATATGATGGGATAGATGAGACAACTTGCCTCCAAGTGCAAGGTACATAAACAATCAATTTACACATGATGCCCATGAATGGGTTTTAATCATGGTACTTATCCAAGGTGCCATGAAATGGTTTTCACCATTGGATGAATGATTTTCTTTTTACTATTTTGATTTTTTTTTTTTGAATTTTTTTTCTTTTCTATATATATATATATTTTTTAATTTTTTACTTTGCTAATTGGATGACATTGATAGCTTGATATTCAAATGGTCTTCACATGTCCCTATCTATTTGATATAGTTGATGTAGATGCTCTTCTTAGAACATGCCAATAGTGACCTGCCTAGAGTAATTCCTTCTTTAGAATAAAAGTGCTCATGTACAATCCATTAATGTTGGTGTGATCCTCATTGGTAATGGAGTTACCCTTATTTGGATGTTTACATCTTGATAGGGTACCATCATAGCCTTTATGATAAACTGTTGCTACCACAATGTGACAGATTTGGGATTTAGAGTTTTTGGATTTGAGGCATGATTTTGGATTTGGATGGGGGATGTTGGATGTGGAATTAGGTGATTGAAGTTTGTAAGATTTAGGTCGATAGCTTGGTGATTTAGATTGGGTTGGAGGATTCTTGACTCATCATACTTGAGATGGTGGATTATGGAGTTTGAATTTTGGATTAGGATGGTGATTAGGACCAACATTCTTATACAATCTAGAAGGTAGGGGACACCTATTATATGCAACGTGCATCTTTCAATGTGGCTCCATATTTTGAGTGATTGTTGGATTTGGATATTTTTCTTTGCTTGATTTGATTGGTCCATTTTTCTTTGGGACCCATATTACTTTTATGTGTCTTCCTTGATTTTTGGATTTATTCGTCTATGATGTTTGATTTGGATATTTTACTTTGTATGTTTTATAATTTTATTGGTCCCAATTGTTGGGTTGAGGATAGGGATGATAAAGTTTGATGGTAGGCATAGTGGATGTGGAATGATTGTTGGTAGAAAGATTATTATAGGGGCTATGATTGATCCTTATCTCGATCCTATAGAGTCTTTTAGTCTTGAAAACCTTAGCTCTCCTTTTACAAAATCTTGATTTTGCTATTGTTTATTGTGAAAACCTAGTCTATGTTTATTTCATTGGGTATAGGAGACCCCCTCAAAGAAATCATTATTACCTTTTAGCCTACTCTTGGCAGAGATTCATCTAGGGTGTTGTTGTCTCACTTAGAGAAACCCTAATTTCCTTATGGTTGGAGTTTGTCTAACTCTTTTCTTCAATTACTATCTTGAATCCTCTGTATTAGACAAACTAGGGTTTGGATGCTTCAATGAACTCTAGAGAATGCAACACCGAAAAGTTTGGATACAAAGTGTAAAAAGAACATGGCCCCAACCCTTATTTATAGCTATGAAACAATTAATTACCACATGCAAGAGGCTAACCCGACTGGGGGAGAATTAGTGTTTCAAATTTCAAATACATTTTATCCCTTTTGCTGTCTAGGTCATGCACATAATTGTGTCTATCATGCTTTTTGACCTTTTCATATCTTTTTTCAAACTTGAATAATAGCCACAATAAATATTGTGAAAACAGAACTCATGTCACACTTATTGCTATTTTCCAACCTTTTCTCTTGTTTCAATGAAATCATCCATTTTGCTAAAAGTCATGATATGCATGACTCAAAGTGGGAGAAAAGTGCAAAAGTAATGAAAATTAGAGAAATAAGTCTCCTTTTCCTTTCAAGAAAATTTTAGCCAAAAGGCTTCTAGGGTGAAAAATGTGACACACAATGGGACAAGGAGAAAAAATTGAGAAAAACAGTTCTTCTTTCCTTTTTAAAAGATTTTGACAAAAAAAACTCTTAAGTTGTGGCATACAATGGGAGAGAAAAATCAAAAGAATTGTGAAAAGAAGCCCCCTTTTCCCTTTTTAAGATTTTTGACCAAAAAGGCTTTTAAGTTGTGAACTTGCAACATACAATAGAAAATTGGGCTTTAAAAAGGAAGACAAATTTTCATCAAAAAAGAATAAAATGATTTAAAAGTGCGATTTTGCTGATTTTTCACTTAAAACTTCTCATTTTTTAAGGTTTTGAATTTTAACCTTACTTTAGTCATTGCAATAGATATCATATTTTAGTCTTTGAAATAATACTGTATTGACACAAACGTGGGAAATTTTTGAAGGAAAACTTGGAAGAATGAGGGTGCTTGGTAGGGGTGTAATACTAAATATCTTTCTGATTCATTGAAGGGATTTCATATAAGATTGATAGATTTTTCAAAAATCAAAACATTAACTCTACTTTTTTATAGTATAGAATAAGGTTGGTGGTATGTTTGAATTAACAAAGGATTGATTTGATAAAAAAATGATGTTGTTTGTAATGAAATGACTTGCACAAGAGAAAAATATAATAGGAAAAATGTTGCAAATACTTGAGAATAATAAGCCACTTCTAGGGGGCTAACCTCCAAAAGTCTCCAAGAAGAACACAATTCGCAATATGATGATAATGAACTAACCACTAGCTCCTATATATATCCTATTTATGCCTTGGATGCCACCCAGGCTGACATAACTACCTGTATAAGACTATTTAAATGATCATATAACTTAATTAAGGGTTATGTTAGCCACAAGTTGGCCACACATATCCCAATACAATCAATGGATTAAGGGCATGGCATTGTGGTGTTTATCCCATTGTTTGTATGTATCATTGGAGAAATTGGGAGATCTTTTGAGCAAAGAATAAAAGAACATTGTGCACACTACACACATTAATCATGATTGGATTGAGTTCTCTCCTTTAGCAGATAATGCTCATGCTTATTCTCATGATATTTGTGTAGAAAAGGTAAGCATTGTGGTGAAAGAAGACCACTTCATGAAGAGGAACCTCAAGGAAGCTATTGAGATTAGCAAGTATTGTAACAACAATAATAAAGATGATGGCTTTAGACTCAATAGCTCTTGGAAATGTATCATTCACATGCTTATAAAATCTAATGAAAGTAATTAATGCTTGTACGAAAACTGTTAATGCATCATAGACTATTATTAACAATATTGATAAGCATCAATTATGGTATGGAATGGATTTCCACTTCTTGATGTAATTGGAGTTATTTAGATAAGGTCATCCTATTTTTGATCTTATCATTCATCTTAATGACAAAAGACAAAGTGTGGTTGAATATGTCAATTCTTTCAATTCTATACATATTTTTCTTTGGAAAATTTGTCTTTTTAAAAATTTAAACGTTAAGGATTACAAAATCTTGAAGTCTCTAATTGATTTTGTCAACAATGATGTTCATTTTTCAAGCAGTTCAAATCAAAATGCTGGTAAAGACAAAAGTCCTTGACAAAAGTCGATAAGCCCCCTCTTGTGTCATAGAACAATGTTGTAGAGAAGAAAGATGTTGATATTCCTTCTTCAAGTAGTACAAGTCAGAAGACAAGAAAAGACAAAAGGTTCTTGAAGAAAAGTGTTGAGCCTCCTCTTATGTCACATAAGAATGTTGTATCTTAATCAAAAAGTGTGTTGTCAAAACCCATCATAGATACAATACCTATTAGTCCTCCTATTGTTGAATCTCCACCTATTGTGCAAGTTTGGGAGACAATAAAAACTAACAAACATCGTATTGGTCTAGGGTATATAGGTGTTGTGAATTTTCATATACCAGAATACTCAAAACCTATCAAATTTATGTCTGGAGGTATTTGACACAATAGTCAAGTTGAGTCTTCATCTGTTGGTCAGCCTTGTGAATTTGACAAGTTAGGTCAATTAGAATCAACTTGCACTAAAACCCTTCAAGTACAAACATGTTGTCATTATGGATGTTGAGTCTATGCTTCTCATGATTGTTTTGATCTACGTCCTTGTCTATCATGTGGTTGACACACACATTCTGCAAAACAATGTTATGTAAGAGATCCATCTACAAAATTTGTGAGGTGAATGCAGTATGAATGGTTAGATCACTCCAAATGGAAAACTAAGGGTTGTCTATTATCAAAATCCTATAGGAGAGTCCAATCCACCATTTCAAATGATAGCTCATCTACTCTTAATTCAAATGTTGTCAAACTAGTTGATAATGAGCTCAATATTACAAATATTGTTGAGCAATGGTATGAAATCTTGTTGAGCTTGCCTACTCATGATGTGGATATTGCTATCGATCAAGTTGATGATGAGCTAAGTATTGGGGGTACTAATACTTGTACTATTGAGCGACAACCTACTAAGAAAATTGTAGAGTTACACTCAATTCCCACAGAGGATAATTGTGCACTCAATCTCCATGGTGTTGATAGGAGTAGTGACATTTTGTACCTATGATTTCCCATTTTGATTGGGATAGATTGCTAGATATGTAGCTCAGTTTAGATTATTTGAGGTGATGGATTTTGCCTCTTATTGATCATACTTTCACACTTGAGTTGTAAGTTTAAAACTTGAAAGGGTGGCTTACAAACTCTTCCCACTGTCATCTTACATGGAGGAACATCATGATTCAAATTTTGAGTTCTTCGAGCATGGTACTTGGAGAAACATTAGGATCCAGATTTTGAGTTCTTCAAGAATGGTACTTGGAGAAACATTAAGATCCAAATTTTGAGTTCTTCAAGCATGGTACTTGGAGAAATATTAGGATCCAGATTTTGAGTTCTTTGAGCATGGGTACTTGGAGACTTATCACTACATCATCTCAACAAGTAATATTCAACTCAACACCTAAACACTTGAGATTTCACACCTCATTTTAGTTTATGATGACTATGCCATGGAGTGAGATCATCATATGCCTTCATTTTCTACACAATTTTTTTTCGCCATAGGAGCAGTTTTTTATGTGTTGACATGTGGACATCAAGTAGTTCATATTTTCAACTTGACAAAAAGTTAACTCATTTAGTGCATGCTTCAACACACTTTTGGGTTACTTAATGGCAGTTCATCCAGTTTTAAGATCACATGGTGTAGCCGGCACACTTTTGGACTACTCATGGGTGCCATTATCTTGGGTTCTCCAATTTTCACTCACAGAAGTGAAAGATAAAAGTTGAACAACCTTCTTCTACAAAATTCATCACTCAGAACAGAAAATGGTGGCAAAACTTATAATGTCCCCTTCGCAGGCGTGAGCAAATGGCAAAGATCCTTAGCCTATTTTAATTCCCATAGGTTAATTGGGATTTTAGCAAGGAAATAATTAATTAATTAAATTAAGTTGTCTAAAATTATTCTCTTACAGACAACTTATATTTTATTAAAATTAGACAATTTATTATAAAGTGACTTATTTTGAGGTCCAAAAAGCAAATTAAAATTAAAAGTCACTTTATGGGGGAAATAAAATATAATTTCTCAAACATTCTAAAAGGAAGTATTAAAGGAGGTTCTAAAAAGAGAAATTCATATTCTTGGCATTTTCGTTTCTAAAACCTCATTTGTGGAGATTGAGCTTTTGTTCAACTTTTAGCCCCAGAACAAAAACCTTACAACAAAGATTAGTTTCAAGGATGAAAATCCTCCTAGTCAATTTCTGGTAGATTCATACAAGATTCAATATCATTTCTAGGTTTGTTTAATGTTTGGAATTTGTGAAATTTGTGCTCACGAGTTAAATATCATTTCTAGGTTTGTTTTCAACATTTAATATAGTTGTAGATTGTAAGATTATCGAAAAGGTTTGTAGAGAAAATTTTAATTGATATCTAGAATCTTTGCCTGAGTTCCAAATTGTATGTTGAATAAGTGAAATATTATCTTGATCAAACCCCAACTTGAAGTTAAATGAATATCTCTGAAATAAATAAATATATATATAAGATGTGTGAGATAAAATTTATGTATTGCTGTCTTAATCCATACTAAAGGCTACTTGTACCCTTTTATCTCATAGTTGTACCATTTTCTATGCATAAAAGACTGTCTTACAAGGTGTAAGGGCATATGTTCTATGTTGATCTTGGAACCCGAGTTGGCTGGATTTGTGTCTTGGAGCCGAACATTGCAGACTGAGACTTGCATTATTGTTCGTGGAATCTTGAGTTCGAATTGATAAACAAAATGAAGTGTCCCTTGGAGTACCTTTATACTATGCAAGGTCAGTTATGTTGTGCTGGCCTCATTGAATAAAGAGGCATGGCCGTTGGATGATATTCAACGCTGGCAAGCTCGATTGGGCCGACTTAGTGTGGCGGTTGCGCTGCATTGTCCATATGCGGCGGGGCTAACACCCTTGGGCTGACTTAGCCGAGTTGGACCTTGAGATGGTGAGTCTAGGGTCATAGTATTGTCAAAGTATTTGAGGTAGATGAATTTAATGTTGTTGCCTTGGGCGTAACGGTCAAACCTGAAGAAGGTCAGTGTCACACTGAAAGTAAAGGCGATTTAATGAAGAGGGCAGATTTATAGGTCCAAACCTATAAGGCCACGCCGCTTGGAGAACATTTAATAAAGTGGACATGTAAACAGATCTTCAGGGGCATAAGAAGGTATGAGGATGGCTTAGCATTCAATGTGGGTGCACTCAGATAGGTTTGACCTATGATGACGACGCAGAGAGTAAAGGAACACATGATCAAAATAGATAAAAGGGGACAGTGTGTCCATTATGGATTAAATGCGGACTAGCTAAAAATAGTCTTTCTGGCTAACCTGGGTGTAACTGATCCATGTCAGTTAGCCAGGCTGACACAACAGGGGCTGGGGATGCCGAGAACTATAAATACTCTGCATGGGCAGAACTAAATATAGAAAAATACAGAGGAAAGATAGAGAACACCGAGACATAAGCGAATACATGAGAGGATAAGGTTTGCAAGGGTCTGAGGTAGATCCTATCACATGGGATTGTGATATGGAAGGAGAGAACATGCAGAACCATATCTAGGTGAAGACAAGATAGAGTGTGACAAGTGCCTGGCCGTGCATGTGAAGAGAGAATCAAGATTGCAGGAGCACGACAGTGAAGCAAAGGTACTGAAAAGTGCACAAAAATAGTATTTGAGTCCAGTGGTGCAGCGAATGGGGGTGCAGAGCAGCACTGGTGTCGTAGGGATAGGTCTGACTATTCCTAGGGGTAGTGGACTGGGCCTGTACACTTGGCCGAGTTCTAGAGGGATCTTGCAGGAGACAAACAAACATCTTGCTGTGACTATGAGAGTAGTGTGGTGTTCTAGTTAGATGTTTTCCTTACTTAAGGTCGAGCTCGTGGACTTGCTAGGTGTGGTACTAGCATTGCATTAAGGGTGTCGTGAAGTGCTTTGTAAACACAAGGTACTTTGCTAGGTTCAAAGGCTTGTGTGAGCTCTTGGAAATTGTGTAGCACTTGGAAAAGTGATGCCAAGTTGAGTCCTATGTGGATTAGGACTGTAGCGCGAGGTGAAGACTTGTAAAGTCCTATCTGAGGAAGCCATTGGTATTGGATCTAGCTATCCAAGGGTGACTCTAGGAGCGGAGATTGTTGGAGCAGGATTAGACTCTGGATGAGCAAAGATGAGCCGAGTTGGACAAGGGAGCTTGGATCTTGGATGTTGGTAGAGTTGGTTTTGCAACACCGATTGCAAAGACTAATGGGACTATGAGTACAATGATGGTGTTATCCTCGAATTCGGCTTGCTCAGTTCATGGGATAACCCCTATGAAACTTGTCCATTTCATAGCCCATGTCCTCTAAGCACGTCAAATGAGATATTCCTAGGTCATTTCTCATGTGACTTGGTCACTTGAAGAATCCTTTCAATTTTTGACCAAGGTTCATTTTGAGTATTTTGACATTTTTGGTTTTTCCCAGTGTTGTCATTTTTTGCACTTTGTGGTGTGAATGTAAAAATAAAATTGACATTTGCATTTCTCATGTCAATGTCGAAATGAAATTTACATTTGCATTTGAAGTGTAATTATAGAAAAAATCTCTGCAATTACACTCCTAGGACCACACGCTCAGGCATTAATGGCGCTGTGAGTTTAAAGATTTTTGAAATCTCTTTTGGGTTTTTATGTTTTTTTGACTTCTCTTTTTCTTCTTCATTTGTAAAATGTTATTTTCCTCTATCACCTCCGTGCCCTAGTTCCCTCGAATACCCTGACTAACATTGCTTCGATCCATTTTTGTTTACTTTTGATTAAGAGGTACGGTATTCATTTCTTTCTCTCTGTGATTAAGTTTTTAACATTCCTTTTCTTAATGTCATTCTGTGTGTCTGTTTATTATCTTATAAACTAGGGTTTTTATGTCATTTTCATCAGATACATCTATATGTCATTTTCATGACAACTAGGGTGTTAGGGTGTCATTTTTCTTTTACTTTGTTTTTGTTTATGCTTTGTTTTAACCAGTGCTCTGTTAAAACCTAGTTTTTAAGTTTTTAGGTTTTTTTGGTCGCGTGGTTAGTGATCAAGCCCCTCATTAGAGTCTCCACTTATGTGTGTCGACGCTTTGAGATCTCTAAATAGTGAATGTCATGTTAGATTCATTTCCTACATAACATCCACAATTTGGGATGTTATACGAGAAATGTATCCCGTATTACATTCCAAACGACTCTAAACATCACTATGCTTTGGCATTAACTTTCCAAAGATGCATAAAGTAATGTGTCATGCGGGTTTCATATTTTGCATGACACAGTTCATCTTGTCATGCCTAATTTGAAACCCACATGATAATTTACTTTCTGTCTGCCAAATAGCTTTCAAGTGTTAAACACATTGACTTGTGTCATGCGGGTTTTAAACTCCACATGACATAAGTCCATTGTGTCATGCGGAGTTTAAAACCCGCTTGACACAATGATTGCCTTTCAAAGCCAATGTACATGCACATCAGGTTTTAAACTCTAATGTGCATTTTATTTTATCCCTTGAGATATGCACATCAGAGTTTAAATCCTGATGTGCATACTTGTTTCTTCCACAGTTAAGGTAATGTGCCTATTGGAGTTTAAACTCCGATGTGCACATTGGTTCTATCTTTTAAAACATGCACATCAGAGTTTAAACTCCGATATGCATGTTATGATTTGTGTTCCCTTCCTATGTCAATCAGGTTTTAAACCTCGATTGATATTTTCTTGTCTGCATTATAAACATGTAGGTCTAAGTTTAAACTCCAATTGGCATATGGAGATTCATAATTTTTCTAACACTGAAAAATACAAAATGGTACTTGAAAGAAAGGTTTTTCCTGATTCGACAAATGGATGTCTCTGATCATGATGATGATATACTTTCCTTGGATTGTACAAAGGGTGTGTTGAATAAGCTTTTTCTAACTCTGGAATTTCTTCAACATTCATATTTTTGCAGTTCATTTGTCAATGTCAGAATCTCCTCCAAAGAAGAAGATCAAGTATAAATTCCAAGGAGTGGTCCCAGCCACTCAAGTTGAATCAAATGTAGATGAAATCAAAGATACAAAGATTGGGCATGTTGATATGTCTAAGTTCTTGGAGAGATTGAATCAACAACCATTGCCTCAAAATATGCAATGTGTTCTCAATACTGACATACATATGGTTTCTACTTTCCTGGTGTTAGCTCAGAATCCAGATTTTGTTTTGGCTATGGAAGGAAGGTTTGATAAGGATAGTAAGAGCATATCAGATGCTAATGGGAATGTGATAATTCATCTTGATGCAAATTTATTTGACTTTGTATTCAAATGTCTTGATATTGAAAATTACTCTAATCTTTCTGTTGAAGAAGGACAAAAGTATTATGATGGTCACACTGATAAATGCAAGAGGGTTATCAACACTAGATGGCTTAAGAATCCTCGTCCCTCCATGTCCAGATGGCCTAAGAATTTTTTCAGGAGTGAGTTCATTGAGGAGGTTGGTGACCTCATTACTCTTCTCAGCAGGGTTAAGGGGCTCTCAGGATCAAATGTTTTCCAAGATTGGATGTTTCAATACATCCAGGTCATTAGGAAGGGTGAACAAAAGACATGGTTGAAGATATCTGGGTAGATTGCAGAACTGATGAGGACATAAGAAGGATGGATTACAGTAGGCTCTCTCTTGAGCAAGTAAGGAATCTTCAACTAGCTAATGTGCTCGAGGATATGCAAGATGAAGGCGATATTGTAGAGACTACATACATAGGTAACAAAATTGTTGATACTCCTTTACCTGATATCCAATGGTCTCAAAAAGAGATGACTTCTGTGAGACAAAGATTTCAAAATACTCTTGCAAATACTAATGTGTGATTAGCAAAGAAAGGTATAAAATTGAAGTCTTTCCTAATAGGATCTGAGGAAGAAAAAATAGAAATACCTCCAGGAAGGAAAAGTGAATTGAGAACAAAGAACAAAAAAAATACTACTCCTATCAAGGAAAAGGCGAATTTTGTTTTCAAGATAGGGAGTAAAGGGAAAAGAAAAGAAAAAGAAGGTACTTCTACATAAGGTGCTGAGCAAGAGGAGGTAGTAGAAAAATAGTCCCAAGAGCCTATTGATAATCTACAAATTGAGTCTGCTCATGTGACACCACCTTCTTCTCCTCCTATGAATTCAAAGGTGCAAACTCCTATAGTTCATGAAACGTCAAGTGCAAGACAATCACCAAGTATTTCTGATAATCTCGAGTCACCATCACCAAGTAGGTCTATCCATTCTGTTCATTCTTCTCCTACATCTCCTAAGAACCAGTCAATTTTTGACACACCACTGGACAATGTTGATAATGTTTTTGTTCCTTTGTCTTCCATGCCGAGTCTCTTGGATGTTTCTATATCTATGATTGATTCAATTTCTCATTTAGATTTTGATAAGTTTTTGGGTCCTTTTGCTGCTCAACTAAATGTTGGTGTAAATCCTTCTATTGTTCAAACTCATACATCTCCATTAGTTGCTCATACACCACTTGTTTCAGTATCCAAACAAGATCCACCCCTTCCACCAAAATCACAAGATTCCATAGTTCCTCTTATTACTAGCCAAACTTCTACTGCAAGAGTGAAGAGTGACAAATTTGTTCTTCTACCGTGGCTTGTGCCACATCAAACCAAAACAAAGAAACAAGTTGTTTCACCTGATGATTTTGATTTTGGTAAGTTAGTTCCCACCAAGTCAAAAATGACCAAAAAGGCAAAGACTTTGTCTAGAGTGTTTGTTGATGAGACAAAACACAAATCTACTGAGATTGCTATTCCCACAATCGACAATGTTAACTTTGCAGATCCTGGTTATGTTATCACTAGGGTTGATCTGGGTAAGCAAACTCATCAAAGTGTGAAGGATGTTCTTTTAGCACAATTCAATGCTTTGTTGGATAGGTATTGTAATAGCCTAAAATTGGCACATGTCGAATTAAGTAAACACTTAGGTATTTATCTTAATTCTTATTTGCTTCTGTCAATTAAATAAATATTCAAAGTTTATTTGATTGATTCATTATCCTAAAATTAAATAAAATTATTTTATTTAATTGAAATCCCTAAATTCTTCTAATGTCTCAAATCCTAAATCCACCTCACAAAATCCACCTCATCAATCCACCTCATCTTTCCACCTCACCATGTTGCACATATAATCAAATATTCTTAATATTTAATTAGCTAATATCCTCCAAAATCCAAAATTGAATTCTTAATTCAATGTTCCCCATTATTCTCCACCAAATTGAATTCTAAATTCAATGTTCCCCATTATTCTCCAATCATTGAATTCTTAATTCAATGGTTCCCCATTATCCTCCACCTTGAATTCTTAATTCAATTATCACAACTCATTATTCTCCACCTTGAATTCTTAATTCAATGGTTCCCCATTGTCCTCCACCTTAAATTCTTAATTCAATTATCACAACTCATTATTCTCCACCTTGAATTCTTAATTCAATTGTCATAACTCACTATCCTCCACTCCGAATTTTTAATTCATCCACAATGAATAAAAGATTCACTTTTATTCCCAGCCATTAATCTCATCAGTTGGTCCTCACCCTCCATTCTATTTTCAAAAAATCTATAAATAGAACCCTTCTCTAAGCAATTAGGGAGACTCATTCTGGCATCCTCATAATGCCCAAATTCCTCTAGGGAATCTTCTTCTTCTTCTCTTCTTCTCTTCTCCATACCATCGTAATACAGGAAATCCTATCACATAGCCATTTCTGCCTGTCATCTTGAGGAATCGAAGCAAGGAAGCAAGCTCCCTGAAGGCCCATCTTCATCAGTCAAGATCGAGAAAGATTAGGTGACCAATGGAAGCTGCAGGGTAACAAGGTTGTAAGTTTTATGCTTTCATCTATTTATCATTGTTATTCGCACATTCCATTGTTGATTTGGGTTAATTTATCTTAATTGATTCACCTCATTTTCCCATTCACATTTTGGCGCCCACCGTAATCTAATCCATAATCTTGTGAGTGTTTATCTTTGCAAGTTTTCTTGTTGCAAGATACAGGTGTTTTCTAGAGCACATTCGAGCATCAACTTCCACAAACAACCTCCTACGCACAAATCGAGCCCACCGTTGGGTCCAGACGGCTTCAAAGGTAAGAAATCGTCTATACTTTCTCTAGTTTTGCTAGTTGATTTTTTTTTTACTTTTTCGCGTATTTTTTGCAAAAAAATATAAAAAAAATAAAACAAAAAAAACAACAAACTTTTTTTTTTTCTTTAAGATCTTTTTTGTCTTTAAAAAATATTAAAAAAATAAAAAAAATAAAAAAAAACAAAAAAATAAAATAAACATAAAAAAAATAACAAAAAAAAAACATTTTTTAAACATTAGAAAAAATAAAAAAAATAAAAAATAAAAAACAAAAGCAAAAACACCCTCCCTGCCCCGAACCCCATCCCTCCCCCTACACTCACACTACCCTCCCCCCTCCCCCACTCCTAGCCCCGCCGCCACCCGCAGCTCCCCCCACCCCCCCTACGTTCTACCCTCCCCCCCTCCCCCAAATCTCCCCCGATCCCCAACACTCCCTACTCTCCCTGCGACCCTCCCAAGCCCTCGGCCTCCCATAGCCTCGCCTACTCCCCGCCCCACCCCTCGGCCCCGCCTACTCTCATGCTCCGCTAACCCTGCGTTCCCTCCACCGCGCCCCTTCCCTCTGTGTTAATCCTTCACCCCGCACCCCCTTCCCCCCGCCGCCCGGCTCCCAACCCCGCCGCCTGCCGCCTGTCCTGCCTTCTTCCGCTCCCGGCCTGCGCTCCCCCCCTGCGCGCCACCCCTCCGCCGCCCAGCACCGCCACTCTGCCTCCTGCACACCACCTCCCCCCAGCCACCTCCGCCCAGCCCTCCACCTCTCTGCACACACACCAAAATGAAAAAAAAAACACAATAATTTTTTTTTAAACCAACTTAAACATCACAAAAAAAACAAAAAATATTACAAAAACAAATAAAAACAAACATTTTTTTTTAAGGCACTCAGCCCTTGGTCACATGGAGGACCAGGGGTCTGTTTAATACCTTAGCATTTAACTTAACCACTGGGGTGAAACCACAACATGTGACCAGAGCTCCAAACCTTTAGCAATTATTTCAACTCAGACAGTCAGTTAACCTCTTGGGCTCCCTGCATGCCCTAATAGGGCCTTTTTTTCAAACTAACACAACTTTCACATACGATGTCAAAATCATGCAAATGAGGACTTGTTGGAAAGCTGGCTTCGTCAACTTCGTAGTTGTGAGGATTGTTTTAGGTGATGGTACCATTTTCTAGTCATTTCTCGCAGTCGAAGTCAAACTTGCCTTTAAACTTCAAACCATCATAATAGGAGCAAATTTGATCATTTTTTAGTGAAATTTTTTTTCAAAGTGCATAGAATTTTGCTTAGAATCTATCTATGAAGTTCTTTTTTCTTTAAAAGTTCATTTTTCATCTAATTTTATCAGATTATTGACTTTCACATAACAATCTCCTTGGCTAGTCTACGTGCTTCGTTTTCGATTTTGTGACTTGCAGGTGATCATACAAGGCTGGAACAACATTAGGATCAACATCTACATCAATTTAGATAGAGAAAACAATTTGGGTGCACTCATTCTATCTCTCATAATCTTGTTTGCATGCACACTTCGATTTGGGCTTTTCAAACGAACATTTGTCTTCATCACATATCAAATTGGGGAATAAAATCAATCAGTGTCTTTCAATCACATCTTGAATTGGGATTTAAAAAGAACCATTGCTTGAAGTGCCTTCCACACATTTCAATTTCTTAAGGGATAATTTACAATTGCAAGTGTGAATCAAGAGTGCGTGTGTATGCTCTCTCCTTGCACCACAAGGTGACCTTGGAGATCAAAAACACCTCACTTGATTTGCTTTTGTCAACCCCTTTCCTAGGAGGCCTGCTAGGGGATTTCATCACCCCTAGGGACGACCTCATCCGAGGCTGAATCGAAAGACACCCTCATTGAAATCAAAATCTTATCACTCTTGGCTAAGCCCCAAAGAACTTTCTACCTTTGGGAAGTGAAGGTGAAGGGTGGGTTACCCCCTTCTCCTGGCTGTGTGATAGGATTTCACTTTCAATCCCTAGTCAACCTCATGTAAACATTGCCCAAAACCTAATTGGCCATACTTTATATCAAACTAAACATTAGGGCATGTTGTTGTGTCATCCACGTGTGCTTGTTTGCTAATCAGCATATTCTTCAAATTCAATATTCAAAGTTGCTTATGTGTCTTGTGTGAGTGCATCATGTTTGTACATGTGTGATCATTGCCAAATCAAGTTAAACACCAAACACATAAGACAAGTCATTCAACTCATTCTTTCAAGCACACTTGTCTCAACTTGTGACACATTTGCATTTTGTTACGACACATTTACTGCTGCACATTCCAAACTAGTAAGGTCTTCCAGTCTTGTGTCCATGGCAAACCACCTTGAATATATTGATCAAGAAATCCAATATCTGGAATTGCAAATAAACTTAGGTCCCTCACCCCAAGACTGTATAGCAATTTGTCAACATCTCCAAGTCCTAAAACAAGAATTAACAAGCTTGCAAGCTGAACGTGCCAGCACTAGCTATGTCTCGCCCCAAACTCCTATGTCTTTTTCCCATACTCATGACAAGGCAACCGCCACCTCTAGAGGGAAATTGTATACAACTTTGGCCCCTAGTCCTCCTTCACCATATTCTAAGACACCTCTCCCAAAGCATACCAGTTCTACAACAACCCCACCATCTAGTTCCTCAAACTTTAAATGGCACACCAAAGAAGAGTCAAATGAGTGGTGGGCAAAATGTCTTCCACATTTATGCAACAAACACAAAGCTAGGGAGAACTTCAAATCCACTCATCCATCCCTTCATCCATCTACCCATACACCTACGAAGGATGTGCTCCAAGAGCTATTAGCAGAGAGTCAACCATGTCCCCAAACTCTGGTCCTTAACCGTACCAAAGATTCTTCCAATGCCTTGTCAAATCCTACAACCCCTTCATGTCATCCACAACCCCTTGAGCTTCTCAAAGAGCCTTCTACCATGCACCAGAGTCAAGGTCCGTCACACATCCATATTGTCAACCAAGACGTTATTCAAGAGTCTTCTACCTCCACTTCTATTCCAACAACCCACGAGTTATGTCAAGAGCACACTTTAGAGCATGTGGAAACATTAACCCCTTGTCTAAACCAAGATCAAAACATTCCCATCTGACCCCTGCATAACCTTTATCTCTTCAAAGATCCTATACCTATACATGAGCAAAAGATCCAATTTCCCACTCGGCATAACCTCTATCTTTTCCCTGATCAAGATACTACTGTTGATGAAGAAGATATCCATGAGCAACTTGATCCTATGCCTGAGCTAGGGATCCAATGGATTTTCTATGATCCAGATAATATCCATAATCATGAACCTCTCCATGAGCCACTTGATCCTATCCATCTCCTAACAACTATACATGAGGAGAAAATCCAATCCCAACCCATGCATAACCTATATCTTTCCTATGATCAAGATATTATCGCTGACGAAGAACCTATACAGGAGAACATTAATCCCATTATGCTAAATCCTCTCTATGATCAAGATCCCATCTATGATGAAGAGCATCTCTATGATCAAGCAGACCATGATGATCCTCTAAGCCCACTTTATGTGTCCCATGGTCCTGAGCCTATCACCCCATCTAGTCCTACCCAAAATTCAACAACTTCCACTTCCCTTGATGAGAAACTTGCCTCCCAAGCAAGCGTAAAAGATCAAACCAATAATACTCCTCTACCATCCGTTATCGACCATGCTGCAAATCCTCCACCATATATCCTTGGTCTTACCACGTTCCTGCGTGAATATTCTCTCTTAGAACACCAACCACCCTTATCTGCTATCGCATCTTCTCCATCCAATAAAGAACTTAAATGTCTAATGTTCCACCTACACATAATCCTATTGTCCATCGTATACTCCAGAATATGAACTATCAAGGTAAAGGCTTAGGCCTTCATGAACAAGGTATTTTGGAGCCCATCCATGTCAATGTCCCTGCACCTTCATACGGCCTTGGATACGTACCCCAAGGTGAGCAAACTCAAGATGTTGGTACTTCCTCCACTCCTCCTAAGTCTACCACTTTCCATTGCAAACCCTATCACATCCCCAAAACATATGTCGCCATCCCACCTCCCTTATCATCCTACAATTGTCAAAAGCATGGGACCATACACCTTCCCCCATCCAAACTCCCTCTGCTACTTCCAACTCCTAATATCCCACCTCCCTTATCATACACATCCCAAAAGCATGTGACCATACACCCTCCCCCATCCAAACTCCCTCCGCTACTTCCAACTCCTAATATCCCACCATCCAATCTACCTCCGCTACTTCCAACTCCTAATATCCCCCCATGCCGTTTACCACCACTGCTTCCAACACCTTATCCATCCATCTATAAATCCTCTACATATCCCAATCATGGCTGACAAATGCACATATTGTCTCAATAAGGAACTTTCACCAACCTCACTTCTACCATCCCATGGGGATTCAATGACAAATATGTGGATGCCTCTACCTACAAAGTCAAAAATCCTAAGAGTCCTCATGACCTAGGATATAAGAACCACGAATCAAAGAATTATCCATATCACAAGCTACATACACCCATACACCTCAATGCCCAAGTGAAACAGGTGTGGATCCCCAAGCAACAAATGATTACTCCAAACGCTGCACAAAAGCTGCATACACCCAAACCCATACCTTCATAGGTACTACCTAAAAACAAAATGGTTTGGGTACCCAAGCAATAAGCCCTAAAGTTACATGAGGCATCCACCTCTCAAGAATTCCAACCATCTACTTTCTCCCATTCCATACATAAGTCCGAAATTCTTCCATCCCATATGGCAAGCAAAAATCAGGACAATACTCAGTCTATGGGGATCCCTGCATGCCTACGTCATGCATCCACAAGCAAAAGTCTCTGTTGCTTCCTACATTACTTTCCCATCACCAGCTTCAATGTTTACCACGGTATGTGCAACCGTTGGTCATGATTCCCTTCCATTCCACAACATTTTCATATAACTCCATCTCCCCTACCTTCCGCTATTATCCTCCATATCTTCCTCATCCTATGGTCCATGCTTTTGCATAAGCCTTCCCTCCATATTCTGCATCACAATCCACTATCTACCTAGGCCATAACACTTTCATACAATCCCGTACCAACATCTATGAGCACACTTGACATGGTCCATGCGACAGTATCTATCTAGCAGGACTATCACCTTTCAAGGAACTCTATACTTGAGTCCTTCCATACCCGCGTTCTCCTACCCAAATGTTTCAAAAAAACAAAACAAAAGGAAAAAAAGAAAAAAGTAAAGAAAAATTCCTTCATCCAATGGTGAAAACTAGGCAAACAGGCGCCTTGGATAAGTACCATGATGAAAACCTGGTAAACAGACATCATGTGTAAGTTGATCTTCTACGTCACTCACACTTGGGGGCACCTTGTCTCATCGACATATCACTCTTCTCCTACCAGTTTCCTTCCGTACCATTTCCTATCCTATCCTCTATCCGTTGCATACCTATCTATTCTTGGGTCTTGATAAAGATTGGGGGCACAATGTTGACAAATGTTTTGAATGGCTCTTGACATACCTTATCCCTCCAAACCATGCAAATCCTTCATTATCCTCTCATCCTCCTTCGTCTTATGCACTGCCATGAAAAATCCTAAGTATTCTACCTACGATGGGGCACATTATACTTATGTGACATAGTCCTTGGAGATCACATTCTTGTTTCCATCTATCCACTATTGCCCATCCTCATAACCATTCGTATCTACTATCTTCCATCCATCTACATATCCATGGTGGTTCCTTGTCATCAGTATTGTTTGTTCCATATCTATTCCATGTCATGTCTCTTTTTGTTCCATCTCTGATCCATATCTGATCAATATCATGTCTTCTCTGATCCATATCTATTCCATATCTGATCAATATCATGCTTCATCTGATCCATTTCTTGGGTCCATTAGGGTTCTTCCCGAACTACGCTGCCTCTGCGTTGTCACGTAGGCAAGGCCATTATCAATGCGCCCTCGAGGCTCCACTTTCCCTATTCGTCCCATGTCTAGTCCTATCTATCTGAGTCCACTCCACTTTCCCATCCATCCCATGTCTTGTCATCCGTCCCGCTACCCATCCGTGTCTGTACCTTTCTCTAGACAAGCGCATGTAGCAAAGCACGCTTCCCACCACAGCAAAAATCATGACGCAAAACATCAACCTATCCAAGGAAAAAATAGAGCACCATACCGAAACACTCAAGCTAAATCTCATATCAATTATGGCAAAAAGACACATCTAAATGCAAGAATGTTATGTGTTGGTTAGATTAAGAGTCTTAATTTATGCTATCATGTCTTTCTATGCTACTTGAGGATGCCAAAAGCTAGAGATGCTATGATGGGGGCATGATTATTTTCTTTGTCTGCTGCTTGTGGATTAAACTTTAGTAATGTGACGACTTTTGTCTAACGACATGATCGGAAAAAGATCATTGAGGACTCCGAGGTCTAAACATGAAAAGGGGCAATCCTTGTCTGTTGAAAAATGTAAGCAATACTCAAGTCATCTCGGTTCAATTATACCTAGATGCTTGTATTTTCTTACCACATAATAAAGCCCAATGATGAAAGCGCTTCAAAATACTTGCTATCTCAAGATGACAAATATTCATCTCCATATCCATACCGTATCAAATTATGTCTCATATCCATATCAATATCCATATCCATATCCATACCGTATCTAATCACAAGTCTATCATTAATCCATACCAATCAAGTCAAGTCAATCTTGTTAAATGATCCAATCACAATTAGTGGTCTTGATCCTTGTCCGGTCGTAAACCAACTCGATCAATTAATCAATCACTTGTCTTAAACAGGATGTTGCATTGTCAAAATCAGACCAACACACGCGTCTTACACGACATGCTTCATTTTCTGAAACCAGACACTATCCTTCGTGTTGCTCTAGGGATCCATCATTCCCCGCCATGACAACACTATCGTATCAAATGCCTTAGACATGATGTTATATTGTCGAAACCAGACCTAGAGTCTTATACGACATATCATTCCTGAAACCAGACATCATCGATCCATATCATTGGTTTACAGCTCGACAGGGGCACTACCTTGGTTGTTCCTGTATCATTTGTACATACTTTCTTACTTGCTTGTGTGTGTTATCTTTTTATCCTGCATTCCATATCATTCATCCCTTTCTTTTGCATTCAACCATTTCATCTCCTGTCAACATATCTCATCGTGAGATTGTCCAATATCCCGAGGGGGCATCCTATCATCATAAACTATACCAGGGGCAAATTGGGGCACGTATCATTATCAGACTATTTATTCTTTGAAACAACGTGATAAAACACATTGCTTCAAAGAGGGGCAAAATGTAATAGCCTAAAATTGGCACAGGTTGAATTAAGTAAACACTTTGGTATTTATCTTAATTCTTATTTTCTTCTGTCAATTAAATAAATATTCAAAGTTTATTTGATTGATTCATTATCCTAAAATTAAATAAAATCATTTTATTTAATTGAAATCCCTAAATTCTTCTAATGTCTCAAATCCTAAATCCACCTCACAAAATCCACCTCATCAATCCACCTCATCTTTCCACCTCATCCCTTCCACCTCACCATGTTGCACATACAATTAAATATTCTTAATATTTAATTAGCTAATATCCTCCAAAATCCAAAATTGAATTCTTAATTCAATGTTCCCCATTATTCTCCACCAACTTGAATTCTAAATTCAATGTTCCCCATTATTCTCCAATCATTGAATTCTTAATTCAATGGTTCCCCATTATCCTCCACCTTGAATTCTTAATTCAATTATCACAACTCATTATTCTCCACCTTGAATTCTTAATTCAATGGTTCCCCATTGTCCTCCACCTTGAATTGTTAATTCAATTATCACAACTCATTATTCTCCACCTTGAATTCTTAATTCAATTGTCATAACTCACTATCCTCCACTCTGAATTTTTAATTCATCCACAATGAATAAAAGATTCACTTTTATTCCCAGCCATTGATCTCATCAGTTGATCCTCACCCTCCATTCTATTTTCAAAAAATCTATAAATAGAACCCTTCTCTAAGCAATTAGGGAGACTCATTCTGGCATCCTCATAATGCCCAAATTCCTCTAGGGAATCTTCTTCTTCTTTTCTTCTCCATACCGTCGTAATACAGGAAATCATATCACATAGCCATTTCTACTTGTCATCTTGAGGAATCGAAGCAAGGAAGCAAGCTCCCTGAGGGCCCATCTTCATCAGTCAAGATCGAGAAAGAATAGGCAACCAATGGAAGCCGCAGGGTAAGAAGGTTGTAAGTTTTATGCTTTCATCTGTTTATCATTGTTATTCACACATTCCATTGTTGATTTGGGTTAATTTATCTTAATTGATTCACCTCATTTTCCCATTCACAGGTATGATAAGGACAAATCTATAAAAGATCAACTCAAAACACAGGTTGATCAGTTGAAGTCAGTACTTCTCAAGATTACGCAATCATATGAGCATGTTGAACCTGTTGGCACCGGTACCAATAATGAAGCCTTCTTGAAAGCAGAAAGGATTGGTGCAAAAGGTCAAGTAGTGGATGCCATGATAGATAGAGTACTCGCTCAAGGTTCATTACTTATAAAGTCATCCATTGAGCTTTATAATAACTTGGGCAAAGTTAGAAAGTAGATTGATAACACATTGGAATTCCTCTCACAAGATATGCAGCTGATTGAGCAAGATTTGGAATCTTGGAATAAGTTGAAAGATTTCAAAATTGAGTTATTGATTGAACATGGAGTCATCCCTGATAAAAGGAAATATGTAGAGTATCGAGAAGCTATGGTACATAAGAAGAATATCATTGAAGACTTGATACATGATATGAAGAAGGATCGTCAAAGGGGAGAAGACAAGGCTCAAGATATTACAGATGAGCTGGAAGACCTACCACGTCACATGCTTGGTGACGATCAACAGACACTCCCAGAAGATACAGTCATTCAAGAATTCACCAACTTGGTTCAAATAGAAGTTGCAATCAAAGTCTTCTCATTGGCTTCTATTGATAGGTTGATGGAGATCCAGATCATTCTGAATGGACTGCAAAAATTACTAAATAAGCACAAAGATGTACCTGATGCTCTCACCGATTCCATCACTTGGGTGCTTATTATCTCCAAGCATACACCAGGGGTAGACAATAATGAAGTGCAGGCCATTGTGAAAAGATATGAAGAATTCTTGGAGAAGGATGAAGCTAATGAAGAAGTTCTAAAGCTGATTTTGGAGTCTTTGTGCTACAACATTATCTTTGGAGTTTATGTTCTATGTTTGTGAGTTGAAGATATTAGAAGACTTTGAGCTTCTAGTTATTTTATGTGTTCATTAATCTCTTGATAGCATACAATGGAGACTTTGGGCTGCACTATATTCTATACATTTCCAACTTCAAGTTAGTGAAAGAAATAACAAAAGACTTTGTGCTTTTGTGGGTTTCTTGGTTATTTCACACTGGTATCATTTTGAGTATTTGTATGATCATTCAATCTTGATATTGGTTATTATTGTTCTAGTAAGTGGTTTTTAAGTTTATTATACATTGTAAGAATTAAGAGGAAACATCATTTCTGAAAA
The DNA here is from genome assembly GCA_027924645.1 of Cunninghamia lanceolata. Classification (NCBI taxonomy): domain Eukaryota; kingdom Viridiplantae; phylum Streptophyta; class Pinopsida; order Cupressales; family Cupressaceae; genus Cunninghamia; species Cunninghamia lanceolata. The sequence goes on along the minus strand of BSBN01000472.1, from coordinate 17,854,810 downwards.
AAGAGAAATGAATGATATGTCACCATCCATAGATTAATTTATAGTGTACATAAATCTAGTTAAGTACTTGTTGATAGTAGCGAACAATAAGAAGGGAGCCTCCCCTTTCTGAGAGGAGAGATTTAATCTCATCATATTGTGGTTGATATAACCATTTTGTCCTCAATTAGTTGAGAACAAAATATTCACCCAACAGTTTTTGGCGACTCTGCTGGGGAACGGACACGCAACTGAGAGCCTCACGCTTTTGGTTGAAGTATACCAGCCCAATTGCTTGTAATAGGTTTTTTTATTGTTTATCTTTTGTTTGTTAAATTGCATTCTGGTAGAGCCAAGGTATACGTGAAGCAGAAGAGCCCAAGGAATTATTGATCCTATTTTTGAGTTAATCAAATAACATAATTTCAATCTTCTGCCTACGAGATCTCTTCTTTAGTGTACACGGAGTTTTCTTCCCACCAATGCAAGATCTCCCATACCAAGTGAAGCTTCGAGTACTCATAGAGCTCCACCTGTTGTACAAGTTCAAAGGTTTGTGATTACTCCATTTAACCAGTGCATAATGGCTACTCAAGGTCCATGGGGAAATACTTTCGGGCCCTTGAATCTCACTCCACCACTACACGAACTACTCCGTGGTTGAAGGAAGAATTTTCCTAAAATCTACGGTGATGGAAAAGTTCACCCTGATGAACACATTGCGGCTTTTTATATTGCTTGTGGTGTGTTGGGGGTGGAACATGAAGATGTTTCTATAAGACTATTTGTTCAAACACTTCAAGGTGTAGCTGCGAATTGGTTTTATCATCTTCCCTCACAAGCCATCACTGGATGGAATATTCTCCAAACCAAGTTTGAGGCTAGGTTCAAGTCTGCCGAAGATGTGCATGCACTATTAGCTCATCTTACACAAATGAAGAAAGAACCACAAGATCCCATGTGTGAGTTCATTGTGAAGTTCAACAAGCTGACAAATTAGATTCTAGCAACTGCCCAACCAACTGCTAAAAATCAAAATTGCTTCTTCATAAACACTCAACTGCCAGAAGTAAGTTTTCTTCTATGACGGGAAGTTCCAGCTAATCTAGCAGTAGCTCAAAACTTGGCTACTGAGATTGAGGATGATCTAATCCTCACAGGAAAGATAAGAAAAGATACAAACAGAGTTAGGGGGTAGCCCTCTACAAATATGCCTTCTACTAGCACCACAGATCCTATGGTGCAGAAGTTTGCTAATGAGTTGTTAGCTCTTAAAAATAAAATGTCTCAAAATATGTCTATTCCCTCCTACAAAGACATACCAAGGAGAATGTTTCCTAACACTCCCAATTATCAAGGCAATGCTGCAAGAAACCAAGGTCAAAACAGGCTACCTCCCTCACAAGGAATAATTGCTTTGGAAGCACAACCAGTAAATGCAGCAGTGGGTTACTATGAAATGGAGCAAGACAACCTTCCTCAATCAGATTTTGATCAAGAAGATAGTGCTAATCTCTTCGCGGAGGGTGAAGAGGAGTTGGCTGGCGACTCTAATATTGGTTTTCTGAATTTTGAAGATGAGATGGAATAAGAAGAAGTTGCATTTGGTGAATCTTATGCTATTCTCACATGGTCACAAAATTAGCCTAATCATCAACATGTGGCTAACAAAGGAAAGTCAAGAGAAGATCCTTGTCTTGCAGTTACCATTGTGAAGAGGAGCACTCCTTTACCTTTTCAATCGAGAGATGTGGTTGGTCACAAACAAGTAAGTACATCTAATTCTCCTACTTCATCTTTAGCACCAAAGATCAGTACCCCTTATCTAAAACCTCAAAATTAGAATATTTTGTCTTTTGTAGCTAATCCATATCAACTTTTTGATATTATAGACATGCAAAAAAGACCAAGATTCAAATGTCTGAGGTAGAATACCTACAAGCTAATCTTGACCAGTTTGAAAGATTAGCTAATTTTGTTAAAAACAAAGCTGCCCCTGTTGGGCAGGATTCTTCCAAAACCACTCCTCTCATCTCTAAAACAAGATCTGCTTAGAGTAATCTAGTTGCCTCTCCTTCCACCACCACTAGAAAAATTGAACCATTTTATATTTCCTTGCTAGTAAATGGTCATAAGCTCAGTAATTGTGTCATAGATTCCGGAGCCTCTGATATTGTCATGCCTACTAAGGTAGCAAAAGCCTTAGGTTTAACTTTGACTTTGACTTTTGGTTTTTGTTTCTCCATGGAGACAAAATAAGTACCCCTCATAGGGCAGATTAAGGATGCACAGTTTACATTCGTTGCTTTTCCAGAAAAGAGAATAAAGATGACAGTTCTAGTGGTCGATGTTCCAGCTTCCTACGAAAAATTACTGGGATGAAACTTCTGCAAGGATGGTGGTGGAGAAATCAACATGGATTGGTTAGAGGCAAGGGTACCTATCAAAGGTGTCATGCAAATGCTTCTCCCTGAAAGAGAAGCTAAGTATATTGTAACCAATTTTGAAGATCCGAAGGCACAAATTCTTTTCAAATCTTCAGGAATGGGAAATTATTTTCTAACCATTGATGAGGTTTCTGAGACTATCAGATGATGACTCAAATGAAAGCCTAATGATAGAGGATTATTCTTCTTTAAGTGAAGAGTTCGCTGATCTTGAGAATGTCAAATTCAAAAGTTCAAATGATGTTTGGACTTTAGAGTTTGACGGTAGCTATTCTTCAACAAGATCTGGAGTTGGAATAGTACTCACATCTCTAGAAGGTGATATCTTTCCTTTTTCCTACAAGCTACAGTTTGATAATACCAATAACACTGCCGAGTATGAATCTTTGCTATTGAGAATGGAAATTGCTCGCACAAAAGGAATAAAAAATCTCCATGAACATGGAGATGCAAAACTAATCATTTATAAGGTAAGAAATCTTTACCAAACTAAAAATGAGAGGTTAAGGCATTACTGCAATCGTGTTTGGGATTGCATTGAAGAGTTTGATGCATTTAACATTTCTGTTGTTCCTAGAGATTTCAATGATAGAGCTGATTCATTGGTAGCATCGACTACTCTTATGGCTCCTCACAAGGATTTTAAGGGTAATAAGTATACCATTGAGTTGGTCTTTAGACCAAGTGTTCCTGATAACTCTAACCATTGGCAAGTTTTCAATGGCGATGATCAAATCATTGCATTGTTGGAGAAAGCAGAGAATTTCAATGAACTCTATTTTGAAGGAAGTGATTCTCCTCCCCGAGAATCAATGTCTGACATTGATCAAGAAACAAGTGAGGAGATATTGCAATTGAAAGGAAACAAGATCCCCAAAGGTCTAGTTTCCCTTGAGAAACTTTTTGACAAGCACGACCGCTACATCAAGCAGCAGCAACAATATGGAACAAGTTCATCTACTGAGTTTGAGCAGGTGAATCTAGGCACGAAAAGTGATTCTAAAATGGTTAACATTGGGAAGTGTTGCACGACTGATGAGAAGTTCAAGTTTGTGACACTCTTGCATCATTACATTGATGTGTTGGCCTACTCCTATGATGACTTGAAGTCATTTCAGCCAAAGGAAGTTCAACATGAGATTCCACTCAAGATGGGATCTTTGCCTCACAAACAGAAACATAGGCAATATAATCCTAATATCTTAGGTACCATTATAGCTGAGATCCAAAAGATGCTTAACGCCTGAATAATCTTTCCTATTCACCATTTGACGTGGATAGCCAACATTGTTCCGGTGAGGAAAAACAATGGAGAGATTCACATTTGTGTGGATTTCTGCAATTTGAACCAATCACCATTTAAGGATAATTACCCCTTGCCGGTAATGGACCAAGTTTTACAAACGGTGACGAGCTCAGAGATGCTGTCCATGCTTGATGGTTTCTCAGGATATAATTAGGTGGAGGTTAGCGAAGAAGACCAACATAAAACCACCTTCACCACTCCATGGGGCACGTTTGCATATCATAGAAGAATGCCTTTTGGGTTGATTAACGCTGGTGCCACTTTCCAGAGAGCAATGGATCTTGCCTTTCATTATGAGATGGGTAAGTTCATTGTTGTTTATCTTGATGACTTAACCATTTTTTTCCAAAAAATGTCAAGATCATGCTTATCATCTAAGACAAGTGCTGGAAAGATGTCAGTAACATGGTATTTCTTTGAATCCCAAAAAGTCTATTTTTGGGGTGACTGAAGGTAATCTTCTTAGGCATATTGTGTCCAAGGAAGGTACAAAAATTGACTCTGAATGAGTTTAATCTATTCAAAGTCTTACTTTTCCTTCAAGTAAGATGACTGTACACTCCTTTGGGAAGGTAAATTTTCTACGGAGGTTTATTCCCGAGTTTGCAGAAAAAACTCGTCATATCATAAATATGATGAAAGGCAAGTCCACTTTCCATTAGACTGTGGAAGATAAAAAGGCCTTTGAGGACATCAAGAAAGCTATTGCTCATGCTCCAGTTTTGGTTTGTCCAGACTACACAAAGGATTTCATCATGTATAGTTATGCCTATGAACATACTCTGTCAGCAATTTTGGTGCAACAAAATAAGGAGGGTATTGAATCTCCAATTGCGTTTATGAGTTGTCCTTTGAAAACTCATGAACTCAAGTATTCTTCCATGGAGAAACATGCTTATGCTATCATCAAAGTGGTCAAGCATTTCAGGTTTTACATCTTGAATTCCCATATTGTTGCATTAATGCCTGATTCAACAGTCAAGTCCATCTTAACCAACAAGAGTTTGGGAGTAAGAGAGGGAACTGGATTGCCAAAATCTAGGAGTACGATCTAGACATCAAACCCATTGAGTTGGTACATGGAAAGGTTTGTGTCAGCTCATCGCTGATAATGTGCCAAAAGAAACAGGTGATGAAGCAAAGAATGAGGTTGTTCCCACCGTTCTTTTTGTTAGTACAACAGATGAATGGTACTCTAACATTGCATACTTTCTCACTTATGGTGAATGTCCAGAACACTTATCCTACAAAGAGAAGAGGACAATCAAGCTTAAGGCTACAATATTTGTTCTTTGGGACAATTATTTGTATAAGAGGGGTCTTGATGGAATTTTTCTACGTTGTACCGATAAGACACAACAAGGTAAACTACTGGAGTCATTTCATAGTTTGGAATGTCGTGGACATTTCTCAGCACCAGTGATGGTTCACAAGATTTTGTGAGCTAGATATTATTGGCCCACACTTTTGTAAGACACATACAACTAGGTGCGTAAGTGTGAACTGTGTCAACAGTTTGTGGGGAAACCACCATCAAGTGCGGGGCACAGTTATGTTCTCATGACAACTGACTATTTCACTAAGTGGGTGGAGGCTATTCCAGTGAAGCATGCTACTTCTGAAGTAGTATGTAAGTTTCTCAAAGAAAACATCATATCAAGGTTTGGTGTTCCAATAGTAGCAGATAATGCTACTTGTTTTTCTTCTCAAGAAATAATTAGTTTCTGTTTTGAATATGGAATTGTTCTTGCTTACTTGTCTGATTATTACTCGCAAGGGAATGGTCAAGCTGAGTCTAGTAATAAGAAATTGGTTACTATCATCAGGAAATTAGTTGATGAGAATCAGAGGACTTGGCACAAAGCATTGTTCGATGCATTGTGGGCAGACCGTATTACCCCTAAACAAGCAATCGGTATGTCACCATTTCAGCTGTTGTATGGAATGAATGTTGAAATACCAATTACACTGGAGTTGCCAGCTTTAAAGTTGGATAAGGCCATTGAGGATGGAACTTTTGATAGCTCCATTGACAAACATGTATTTTTCCTTTCTGAACTTGAAGAACAACATGTTAAGGTGGTGGACCGCATTGCAGAGCACCAGAGTCAAGTGAAGAAATTATTTGACAAAAAGGTGAAATCTCAAAATTTCCAAGTTGGTGATCAAGTCCTATTATGGGACAAAAGAATAGTCCCTAAAGGAATACATGGGAAGTTTGATTCCCTATGGAGAGGTCCCTTTTTCATTCATCAACTCTGTGGTGAAAATAGTTTCCTTCTAGAGTATCAAGATGAAACACCTTTTCTGTTGCCTCAGAGCGGACAACATCTGAAGCTTTTCTCACAGTGAAGCGACATATAAGTTTGTAAATACTTTTATAGTTTTGAGTCTTTTTCTTTTATGTCTTTTTGTGGTGTCGCCTGACTCTATAACCCAATGGATGGATGAAGGCACATAGAGACTTGAGTTCTTCTCCCTTCGATCATTTCAAAGAATGATCAAAGAAAGCTCCCCACTTAGAGCCAATTGTTATCCTCGAATTCGGCTTGCTCAATTTGTGGGATAACCCCTATGAAACTTGTCCATTTCGTAGCCCACATCCTCTAAGCACGTGAAACAAGATATTCTGAGGTTGTTTCTAATGTGACTTGGTCACTCGAAGAATCCTTTCAATTTTTGACCAAGGTTCGTTTTGAGTATTTTGACATTTTTTGTTTTTTCTAGTGTTGTCATTTTTTGCACTTTGTGGTGTCAATGTAAAAATAAAATTGACATTTGCATTTCTCATGTCAATGTCGAAACAAAATTTACATTTGCATTTGAAGTGTAATTGGGAAAAAAATCTCCACAATTACACTCATAAGACCACATGCTTAGGCATTAATGGCGCTGTGAGTTTAAAGATTCTCGAAATCTCTTTTGGGTTTTTATGTTTTCGACTTCTTTTTTTCTTCATTTGTAAAACGTTATTTTCCTCTATCACCTCCATGCCCTAGTTCCCTCGACTACCTCAATTAACATTGCTTCGATCCATTTTCATTTACTTTTGATTAAGAGGTACGTTATTCATTTATTTCTCTCTGTGATTAATTTTTAACATTCCTTTTCTTATTGTTGTTCTGTGTGCCTGTTTATTATCTTATAAACTAGGGTTTTTATGTCATTTTCATCAGATACCTCTATGTGTCATTTGCATGACAACTAGGGTGTTAGGGTGTTGTTTTTCTTTTACTTTGTTTTTGTTTATGCTTTGTTTTAACCAGTGCTCTGTTAAAACCTAGTTTTTAAGTTTTTAGGTTTTTTTGGTCGCGCGGTTAGTGATCAAGCCCCTCGTTAGAGTCTCCACTTATGTGTGTCAATATTTTAAGATCTCTAAACAGTGAATGTCATGCAGGATTCATTTCCCACATAACATCCATAGTTTGGGATGTTATGCAGGAAATGAATCTTGTATTACATTCCAAACAACCCTAAAGATCACTATGCTTTGGCATTAACTTTCCAAAGATGCATAAAGTAATGTGTCATGTAGGTTTCATATTCCACATGACAAGTTACTTTCTATCTGCCAAATAGCTTTCAAGTGTTAAACACATTGACTTGTGTCATGTGGATTTTAAACTCCGCATGACATAAGTCCATTGTGTCATGCGGAGTTTAAAACCTGCCTGACACAATGATCACCTTTCAAAGCCAATGCACATGCACATCATGTTTTAAACTCCAATGTGCATTTTGTTTTATCCCTTGAGATATGCACATTGGAGTTTAAAACCTGATGTGCATACTTGTTTCTTCCACAATTAAGGTAATGTGCCTATTGGAGTTTAAACTCCGACGTGCACATTGGTTCTATCTTTTAAAACATGCACATTGGAGTTTAAACTCTTATATGCATGTTGTGATTTGTGTTCCCTTCCTATGTCAATCAGGTTTTAAACCTTGATTGGCATTTTCTTGTTTGCATTATAAACATGTAGGTCAGAGTTTAAACTCCGACTAGCATATGGAGATTCAGAATTTTTCTAACACTGAAAAATACAAAATGGTACTTGAAAGAAAGATTTTTCCTGATTCGACAAATGGATATCTCTAATTATTATGATGATATATTTTCCTAGGATTGTACAAAGGGTGTGTTGAATGAGATTTTTCTAACTCTGGCATTTCTTCAACATTCATATTTTTGCAGTTCATTTGTCAATGTCAGAATCTCCTCCAAAGAAGAAGATGAAGTATAAATTCCAAGGAGTGGTCCCAACCACTCAAGTTGAATCAAATGTAGATGAAATCAAAGATACAAAGATTGGGCATGTTGATATGTCTGAGTTCTTGGAGAGATTGAATTAGCAACCATTGCCTCAAAATATGCAATGTGTTCTCAATAGTGACATACATCTAGTTTCTACTTTCCCGGTGTCAGCTCAATTGTTTTGGCTATGGCAGGAAGATTTGATAAGGATAGTAAGAGCATATCAGATGCTAATGGGAATGTGATAATTCAGCTTGATGCAAATTTCTTTGACTCTGTATTCAAATGTCCTGATATTGAAAATTACTCTAATCTTTCTATTGAAGAAGGACAAAAGTATTATGATGGTCACACTAATAAATGCAAGACGGTTATCAACACTAAATGACTTAAGAATCCTCATTCCTCCATATCCAAATGGCCTTAGAATATTTTAAAGATTGAGTTCATTGAGGAGGTTGGTGACCTCATTACTCTTCCCAGTAGGGTTAAGGGGCTCTCAAGATCAAATGTTTTCCAAGATTGGATGTTTCAATACATCCAGGTCATCAGGAAGGGTGAACAAAAGATATGGTGGGGTCAACAAATCAGTGACTCTATATGTGAACAACTAGCCTCTGTGTCCACCACATTGAAATTTGATATGACTTCTTATCTAGTATATGTTGTTGCTTCCATGAAGCATTTTCCAGGGTTAACAAGTGTGGGTGATCGAAGATTAATTCCTGTGTATGAGTACTATCCACAACTTACACTAGCTGAAAGCATAAAGCATTTCTGAAGAGTGAATGATGCTTTCCTCTATCATTATATTTGCCTATTGGACAAAGAGTTGGAGAAAAAGAGAGTGTTTGATAAAGCTTGGGAACAGGTAAACAAGTATGGCTGCATCTTCCTTTAGTTTCCAACTTTCACATATCTTAGGGTAGGTTGTTTCAGTGGGCAGCCATATATGTTACCCAGGTACCCAGGAGATAAAAGGATCTTGATGGAGTTGTGCAGGAAAATGGTGGTTGTTCATGTACAACAAGCTAGTGCACACCAAGGGGGATTTAAATTCCAATTTTAGATTGGGAGATATGACATCTCTACAACTCCAAAAGCTAAGGCTATGGAGACTGAAATTCAATGGATAACATTGAAGAGATATAAGAAGAGAAAAGATTTTGATTGTCGTGGCATGAAGAATAAACTCAAGGGTAACTATACTCATGTGCACATGGTTGAAAATATCTAGGCAGATTGCAAAACTGATAAGGACATAAGAAGGATGGATTATAGTAGGCTTTCTCTTGACCAAGTAAGGAATCTTCATTTGGCTGATGTGCCTCAGGATATGCAAGATGAAGGGGATATTGTAGAGACTGCATACATAGGTAACAAAATTGTTGATACTCCTCTACCTGATAGCCAATTGTCTCAAAAAGAGATGACTTCTATGAGAAAGATATTTCAAAAGACTTGCAAATACTAATGTGTGGTTAGCAAAGAAAGGTATAAAATTAAAGTCTTTCCTAACAGGATTTGTGGAAGAATAAACAGAAATACCTCCAGGAAGGAAAAATGAATTGAGAACAAAGAACAAGGAAGATACTATTCCTGTCAAGAAAAAGTTGAAGTTTGTTTTCAAGACAAGGAGTAAAGGGAAAAGAAAAGAAAAAGAAGGTACTTCTGCACAAGGTGTTGAGCAAGAGGAGGTAGTAGAAAAGAGTCCCAAGAGCCTATTAATAATCTACAAATTGAGTCTACTCATGTGACACCACCTTCTTCTTCTCCTATGACTTCAAAGGTGCAAACTCCTACAGTTCATGAAACGTCAAGTGCAAGACAATCACTAGGTATTCCTGATAATCCCAAGTCACCATCACCAAGTAGGTTTGTCCTTTTTGTTCATTCTTCTCATACATCTCCTAAGAACTAGTCAATTTTTGACACACCACTGGACAATGTCGATAATGTTTTTGTCCCTTTGTCTTCCATGCCCAGTCTCTTGGATGTTTCTATTTCTATGATTGATTCATTTTCTCATTTAGATTTTGATAAGTTTTTGGTTCCTTTTGCTGCTCAACTGAATGTTGGTGTAAATTCTTTTGCTGTTCAAACTCAGACATCTCCATTAGTTGTTTATACACCACTTGTTTCAATATCCACACAAGATCCACCCCTTCCACCAAAATCACAAGATTCCATAGTTTCTCCTATTACTACCCAAACTTCTACTGCATGAGTGAAGAGTGACAAATTTGTTCTTCCACTGTGGCTTGTGCCACATCAAACCAAAGGAAAGAAACAAGTTATTTCACCTGATGATTTTGATTTTGGTCAGTTAGTTCCCACCAAGTCAAAAATGATTGAAAAGGTAAAGAATTAATCTAGAGTGTTTGTTGATGAGACAAAACACAAATTTGTTGAGATTGCTATTCCCACAGCTGACAATATTGACTTTGCATATCCTCGTTATGTTATCACTAGGGTTGATCTAGGTAAGCAAACTCATGAAAGTGCGAAGGAAGATCTTCTAGCACAATTGAATGCTTTGTTGGATAGGTATGATAAGGAAAAAGCTATAAAAGATCAACTCAAAACACAAGTTGATTAATTGAAGTCAATACTTCTCAAGATTACGTAGTCATCTAAGTATGTTGAACCTGTTAGCACCAGTACCAGTAATGAAGCCTTCTTGAAAGCAAAAAGGATTGGTGCAAAAAGTCGAGCAATGGATGCCATGATAGACAGAGTACTTGCTCAAGGTTCATTACTTATAAAGTCATCCATTGAGCTTTATAATAACTTGGGCAAAGTTAGAAAGTAGATTGATAACATATTGGAATTCCTCTCACAAGATATGCAATTGATTGAGCAAGATTTGGAATCTTGAAATAAGTTGAAAGATTTAAAAATTGAGTTATTGATTGAACATGGAGTCATCCCTGATAGAAGGAAATATGTAGAGTATCGAGAATCTATGGTACATAAGAAGAATATCATTGAAGACTTGATACATGATTTGAAGAAGGATTGTTAAAGGGGAGAAGACAAGGCTCAAGATATTGTAGAAGAGTTGGAAGACCTACCATGTCACATGCTTGGTGATGATCAACAGATGCTCTTGGAAGATACAATCATTCAGAAATTCACCAACTTGGTTCAAACAGATGTTGAAACTAAAGTCTTCTCATTGGCTTCTCTTGATAGGTTGATGGAGATCGAGATCATTCTGAATGGATTGCAAAAATTACTAAATAAGCTCAAAGATGTACCTAATGCTCTCACCAATTCCATCACTCAGGTGCTTATTATCTCCAAGCATGCACCAGGGCCAGACAATAATGAAGTGCAGACCGTTGTGAAAAGATATGAAGAATTCTTGGAGAAGGATGAAGCTAATGAAGAAGTGTCCAAGGGCACTTAGATATTTTTCTATGTTTTAGTTTTTGAGCCTTGTAAATTTTGATTGACAAAAGCCATGTCATTTTGAAGAATTAAATTACATGGACTTGTGAGGCAGAGTTATAAGACAATTAGGACTCAGTTTTTGAATAACTCAAAGTAGTTGCTATTTTCCTAATTTTGCTCATGGCCTTTCACTATAAATAAGAGGGCCTCTTTTGTAATAGATATCTTTTAGTTATTGAAGCGAAGCACTGCTGAATTGAAGAGCATTTTGAGACTTTGTGTTCAAGTTGTAAATCATAATTTTATCAATATTAAGAAAAGCAAGCGAGCATTCGAACTTTGTTTTGACATATTCTTGTGGTGCATGGGAGATGTTCTTATGTCTTTTCTCTTGTACTTTCTTATGGAATTGATCAAATTAGTAGTGTGGGTTTATATAATTTGGGAGATGTTCTAAAGCTGATTTTGGAGTCTTTGTGCTACAACATTATCTTTGGAGTTTATGTTCTCTGTTCGTGAGTTGAAGATATTAGAAGACTTTGAGCTGCTAATTATTTTGTATGTTCATTAATCTCTTGATAGCATACAATGGAGACTTTGGGCTGCACTATATTCTATACATTTCCAACTTCAAGTCAGCGAAAGAAATAACAAAAGACTTTATGCTTTTGTGGGTTTCTTGGTTATTTCACGCTAGTATCATTTTGAGTATTTGTATGATCATTAAATCTTGATATTGGTTATTATTTCTCCAGTAAGTGGTTTTTAAGTTTCTTATACATTGTAAGAATTAAGAGGAAACATCATTTCTAAAAAAGGAGAAATGGATGATATGACACCATCCATAGATTAGTTTATAGTGTACATAAATCTAGTTAAGTACTTGTTGATTGTAGAAAACAATAAGAAGGGAGCCTCCCCTTTCTGAGAGGAGAGATTTAATCTCATCATACTGTGGTTGATATAACCATTTTGTCCTTAATTAGTTGAGAACAAAATATTCACCCAACAGATGGCATAGACTCGAAGAAGGCGAGTCATGGATGGGGAAATAAGGATGCGAGTCTTTATTCTTGTGTTGGGGAAAATACAAATGTCGAAGTATTGGTGAGCTGAGTTGCCTAATTCCTTGTCATGGTGTTGTTGCAGATCTATTAGAATGGCGCATCAAGCGAGTAGGACTAGACTGGGTCATGGACTGCCGAATCGAGCGGGCATGGTGGACGGTGTAAGGCTATGGCAATCAAGCGTGAGGAATGGATGGTGCTTTGCGATGGATCTTGAGTTGGGTTTGGGAGTAGCTAACTCGATCTAGATTCTAAGGTTGCATTGGGAAGACTTAGTGAGTTAGTTTTGTGGATTTGGATGGAGAAGGTTGTGCAAGGACTTGGAGTCATGGTCATGGGATTGTGGCCGAGCTCGAGTGCAGCCCTATCCGAGTTGAAGCGGGACTTGTGTAATGTGGAGCTGTAGATTTGGAGCCTATGGTGGACTACAGGAACCATAGGGATTCGAGTCGTAGCCCCACTATAGAAGACAAGCTCTTTAGCAACGGGCTTGGAGGATTTGCGAAGGTGTGCAATTTTTGGGCCGAGGTGAGTTGGGCAAGTGCTTTACTTGCCCTAGAGGAATTGTGTGGCCGAGGAGAACATGCCGAGTTGGGTTGAAGCATGAGCTAAGATCAAGTTGGGTATGGATATGATCGCCGAGTGAACAAGGTTTGAGAGTGACCAAAATGGCATGAAGTTCATAAGGAAGGCTTGATGGCTGGTCGAGTGAGTGGAGAGTTGATGGGTTTGACTTAAGGGGATTGGTGATTGTGTATGTAAATGCACCAAGCATTATCGGCGGTGCCTGACTTGGTAGCATGGGTTGTTGAGGGATGGATTTCATGGAAATGGACATGATGTACTTGTGTTTGTGGAATTGGAATGAAATAATATATTGCCCCTTACATGTTGTGTTGCATTGTGTGGATATTTCGCATTGCTTAGTTTGTATAATGGATGGATGGATGGGTTCTTTGTGTGAGGTGTAGTCCATACTAGTGGCGGGCTTGGGCCTCAAAGGCAAGTCGACAGCCCTAGCATGGTGCCGTGTGGGGCCACCAAGGCAGCCCCGTGACAGTTGGTATCAGAGCGAGTTTGTAGAGCACACGAAGGTGGGGATAGATTTGGATAGGATGATACTGTATTGAGTGTAAGAAGAATTGGGCTAGATTGACCGAGTTGGTACAATAGTTGGCTCTCAAGTTGGTGTGCAAGCCATGGAACAGGCTCCAGATCAAGCAAGTAGACTGAGGTTGTAGATGTATTAAAGGGAGTTTGAAGTCTCTGGATGGATTTGAGTTGGTTCAAACTCGTGATAGAAGGAAATAGGGACTTGAAAAAGATGATGTAGGTGTTTGTGGACAAACCTTGGGCTTGTTGTGAACTGAAAGTAAGAGTTAGTTTGAGTAGATGGTACAGCGTGTGTTTGAGGTTTCTTGCCGATGTGGATAGTGGACTGAGTTTTGAAGGTGCACGGACTGATCACCTGGGTATTTTTGAGACTGGGTGTCAGTGGAAGCAAAGGTAAGATAGGGTTCTAATGTGTAAGTGTTGGAAAATCTTGGACATAGCTGGGCATCTTGATGGCATAAGTCTTATGCTGGATTGCGACTAGTGGCAAGTGATGTGGACAAGGTGTTAGTGCTAGACTGGGACTATGTAGATTGGAGCTCTACGGGGCAGTTGGTATCCATTTGTATAATTCTTGGTCTAGGTAAGTATGCTTGAGCTATGTTAGATGGGACTTGAGATGATGGTAGTTCTATAATAGAGATATCTCTCTAAGAAGTATCTCTTATCTTAGGGGAGGGCAGTGCTAGATACACGGTGACATTGTATGATAGTTGGCTTAGAACTTTGTAAGGAGTTGCTTCTCGAGTTTTAACTAGGAGAAGGATGGAGTCAAAGTTTAGTGTAGGAGTAGTGAAGAATTGTTCATGGTATAGGGCAGAGGGAAGAAGACTTCTGTGGGAAGGTTTGACAGAACAATAGTTTGTGTATTCTCTGCATTGGAATTAGTTCAAATGCAGGCGTTGAGGGCGTCGCCTAATTTTAGTGGGGGAGGATGTAAGGGCCTATGTTCTCTATTGAGCTTAGAACTTGAGTTGGCCAGATTTGTTTCCTGGAGCCAAACATTGCAGACTGGGACTGCATTGTTGTCTGCGAAATTATGAGTTTGAATTGCTAAACAAAATAAAGTGTCCCTTGGGTTGCCTTTATACTATGCAAGGTCGGTTATCATGTGCTGACCTCATTGAATAAAGAGGCATGGTTGTTGGATGCTATTCAATGCTAGTGAGCTTGATTGGGTTAGCTTAGTGAGGTGGTTACACTGCATTGTCCATATGCAGCAGGGCCAACACCCCTAGGTTGACTTAGTCGAGTTGGACCTTGAGATGGTGAGTATGGGGTCGTAGTATTGTCAGAGTATCTGAGGTGGGTGAATTTAATGTTGTTGCCTTGGGCGTAATGGCCAAACATAAAGAAGGTCGACGTCACACTTAAAGTAAATGTGATTTAATGAAGAGGGTGGACTTATAGGTCCAGACCTATAAGGCCACGCCGCTTGGAGGAGAACATTTAATAAAGTGGATACATAAGTGAATCTTCAGGGGCATAAGAAAGTATGAGGATGACCTAGTATTCAATGCAGGTGTGCTTAGATAGGTTCGACCTATGCTAATGCCGGAGAGAGTAAAGGAACACAGGATGAAAATAGATAAAAGGGGACAGTGTGTCTGTTATGGATTAAATGCAGACTGGCTAAAAATAGCCTTTCTGGCTGACCTGGGCGTAACTAATCCATGTCAGTTAGCCAGGCTGACACAGTAGGGGCTAGGGATGCCAAGAACTATAAATACTATGCATGGGCAGAGCTAAATATAGAAAATATAAAGGAAAGAGAGAACACAAAAACATAAGCGAATGTACGAGAGGCTAAGGCTTGCAAGGGTCTGAGGTAGATCCTATCACATGGGATTGTGATATGGAAGGAGAGAACATGTAGAACCATATCTAGGTGAAGGCAGGACAGAGTGTGACAAGTGCCTGTCCGTGCATGTGAAGAGGGAATCAAGATTGCAGGACCGCGACAGTGAAGTAGAGGTACTGACAAGTGCGCGAAAATAATATTTGAGTCCAGTGGTGCAGAAAATGGGGGTGCAGAGCAGAACCAGTGTTGTAGGGATAAGTTTGACTATTCTTGGGGGCAATAGACTAGGCATGTACACTTGGTCGAGTTCTAGAGGGGTCTTGTAGGAGATGGACAAACATCTTGCCGCGATTGTGAGAGCAGTGTGGTGTTTGAGTTGGATGTTTGCCTTACTTAAGGCCGAGCTTGTGGACTTGCTGGGCGTGGTACTAGCATTGCATTGAGGGTACTATGAAGTTCTTTGTGAACACAAGGTCCTTTTCTAGGTTTGAAGGATTGTGTGAGCTCTTGGCAATTGTGCAACACTTGGAGAAGTGATGCTAAGTTAAGTCCTATGTGGATTGGGACTGCAGCGTGAGGTGAAGACTTGTGAAGTCCTATCCAAGGAAGCCATTGGTATTGGATCAAGCTATCCAAAGGCGACTCTAGGAGCAGAGATCGCTACAGTAGGGTTAGACTCAGATGAGCATCGCTGAGCCGAGTTAGACGAGGGAGCTTGGATCTTGGATGTTGGCAGAGTTGGTTTTACAACACCGATTCCAAATACTAATGGGACTGCAAGTACAGTGATGGCATAGACTCAAAGAAGGCGAGTCATGGATGGGGAAATAAGGATGCGAGTCTTTATTTTGGTGTTGGGGAAAATACAGACGCCGAAGTATTGGCGAACCAAGTTTCCTAATTCCTTGCCATGGTGGCTTTGTGGATGTGTTGGAATGGCACATCAGGTGAGCATGATTGGATTGGGTCGCGGACTGCCAAATCGAGTGAGCATGGTGGACGGTCTAAGGCTATGGTGAGCAAGCGTGAGGAATGGGTGGTGCTTTGCAATAGATCTTGAGTTGGCTTTGGGAGTAGCTAACCTGAGTTAGATTCTAAGGTTGTGTTGGGAAGACTTAGTGAGTTGTTTTCGTGGCTTTGGATGGAGAAGGTTGTGCAAGGACTTGGAGCCGTGGTCATGGGATCGTGGCCGAGCTCAAGTACAGCCCTGTTTGAGTTGAAGCGGGACTTGTGTAATGTGGAGCTACAGATTTGGAGCCTATGGTGGACTACAGGAACCATAGGGATTCGAGTCATAGCCCCACTACGGAAGACATTCTCTTTGGCAAGGGGCTTGGAGGATTTATGGAGGTGTGCAATTTCTAGGCTAAGGCAAGTTGGGTGGATGCTTTACTTGCCCCGGAGGAATTGTGTGGCTGAGGAGGACATGCTGAGTTGGGTCGAAGCATGAGCTAAGATTGATTTGGGTATGGACATGATCGCCAAGTGAACAAGGTTCAAGAGTGACTGAAATGGCGTGAAGTTCATAAGGAAGGCTTGATGGATAGACGAGTGAATGGAGAGTTGTTGGCTTTGACTTAAGGGGATTGGTGATTGTGTATGTAAATGCACCAAGCATTATTGGCGGTGTCTGACTTGGTAGCATGGGTTGTTGAGGGATGGATTTCATGTGGAAATGGACATGATATAATTGTGTTTGTGGAATTGGAATGAAATACTCTCTTTGCCCCTTACATGTTGTGTTGCATTGTGTGGATATTTTGCATTGCTTAGTTTGTATAATGGATGGATGGATGGATTCTTTGTGTGAGGTGTAGTCCATACTAGTGGCGGGCTTGGACCTCAAAGGCAAGTTGACAACCCTAGCATGGTGCTGTGCGGGGCTGCCAAGGCAGCCCTGTGACACAAGGAAGAAGGGAGTAGCGCTTTGGATTTGGGTGTTTGCATATGCTAGGAAGGGATCGTGGGAAATTTGAGGTAGTGTGGGACCCTCAACATTTGTTGCAATGTGGGACCTTTAGAAGGATAGATGAAGTGTTTGTGCTGACTGTATTGCTAAGGAGAAGGGACGTGAGGTCTTGGAGAGGAAACACCTTAGTTTTGGAGGTTTTTTGGACCATTCAAATCATGTCTTGTCATTATTTGTAATCTTTGGTAGCTTCCAGTTGGGATGCAACCTTACTTGGATAGATTCTAGTGGGATTTCAATGTTGTTTGTTGTTTGGACAAATATTTGTATGTGATCAACATTCAATCCTGCATACGGTTTGAGCAGATATTTGTATTTAATTCAACATCAATCTCAGCTCTTAGTATTCATTGTAAACCCATTTCAAATTGCAGCTCCATCTTCATGTTAGAGGTTAGATTCTCACTAAGTTGTTTTCATATCTTTATCAGCAGTATATGTATTTTCTCAATGTTTGTAGCCGTAGTTTGTATGTTCTTTCAACTATAAATATAAAGAGTAGTAAATTTATAACAATTTCAGACCGTTTAATATTGTTGTTGTAACTTAGTATAATAATCATTTTTAAACAACGAGTATGACCATTGTGTGAAGACTTAATTGCTTTATATGAGTTTATCTATCCAACACATTTTGTCAAACATTTGCAAATTTTTTTTAAAAAATGGTTAGAAATTTTACAAAAAAAATCATAGCAAATGGCTGTGGTATTCTCTCAAATAGGAATATAGCATTGTAGAAAGCTGACTTGACTTGAGAAAACAAACTTAGGTCTTTACTAAGCCCATATTTTGGTTCTTAAAAATTTACAAAATTGAACAAGCATCACTCAGGCAAAACCTTTTGCAGAACACTAAAGCTTTGTAGCAAGCAAATGAAGCATGATAAACAAGTTGCCTAATTTACTACCCCATAGATTAGTGAGATGTAACAATAATGTACATAATCTTAAGAATAGTAGGATAATATTTTGTATTTTGTATTTTCTAGCTACACTAAAAGCTTTAATGATCATCTAGAAGATGAACTAAATAATCATATTCATATTGTTGATGAATGTTATGAACTTCATTGAATATTGTCTTGTCCATTATATTAGTCAATCTTTTCTTCCTAAACACAATGAGTAGGCAGAGGCCATTGTCATGGAGCACAACTTATTATTTTAAGGGTGACCCAATGTGTTTTGCCTAAACCCTCATTAGGGCTTACATTAAAAAGAGAAAGCTCTGTTAGTTTTTAAAATTTCAACCAAAAAAATATATTCAACGTCGAACTTAAAAATAAAATTTTGAATGCACGAGCCATAACCCTAAAAGAAAAAATTCTAATTTTCATGTGCATTTATTTTTCTCCCTTGAATTATAAAAATTAGACAAACAGAAGGAAGATATACACAAAAAAAATTTAGAACTACTTTTTTAAGAACTTGGAAGCAACACAGGAAATGTGTAGGGTTGTGATCACATGGAAGTAATTGTGAGTTTTTTTATTGTAATGTTGCTATGAACTGTTGAAAGGTTTGTGCCCTTGGTCTCCTTGTGTTGTGCAGCGAAGCTATTGGGTTCGTGACAAGGCTTAACCACCTCTGATAGATTCATTTAAAAGGTTGATATTTTGCTGCAATGGCAACAGTCTTTGTAACATGAACAACCCAAATCAAAATTAAGCACACAAACTAACAAATGAAATTGGTATCCTCAAAGTTAGATAACAAAGTGGAAACTGGCAAGCTGTGAGATTGAAGTTTTAAACCAACACCAAGTTCATTCTATCAACACACACAAAACCTGATTCTCTCTCTCTCTGAAATTCATGAAGGAGGATTAAAAGAACGTGCCTGATCTTTTTATCATAGTTTACATTGATATATAGCAAGTCCAAACATAGAGGTGTTGCAAGTTCGATTATGACAACTCTATAGTTCTCAAGGTAGCCTTTATATCTAAATAAAATACTCTAAGAGCATATGATTCCTATATTTTATTTGTGATTTTATCTTCATTATCCCAATTTATTCCAAACTTTTTTAGTTACTATATTTTTGTATTTGCATTATGGTAACTTCTTGTGGAATAGCTTTTGGGATTCAGTAAGGAAAAAAAATTGTAGTCATGGAGAATCGATTTATACCTCACATTTACAGATTATCTACTATTATTATTGCCTCTTTATGTTGATGATTTTTAAGTGCAAAACATTACTAACCCTTCAACATACTACAGGTGGATCAGCTAGCTGCAGCATAAGAATCTTTACTATCTGTCATTGTTTCTCTTGCAAGACATTCCCCACTGCAGTTGATGCTATCACGAAATGGCCTAGGCTTATTGATACCATAATTCAATGTTATATAAATCCACGAGAAGACATAAAGTTTGATCTCATTCAAGTAAAAGCAGTACATCTTAAGGTGAGTTATTGTAATCAATAAACTGTGGTTAGCTACAGTGAAAAAATTAATGTTTGTCCAGGATATTTATCTTTTTTATTCTTTCATACTTATTATGTTGTTGTCAATCAACTTACGATAGTGTTAAGAACTGAATGTGATATATATCACTAGGAATTGTCTTCTGCAAGTTAGGGTTTAGAGACAGTAGTAAAGCACTCAAAAAATATAGAAATTGTTAAGGACAAAGTAAAGGAAAGGGATCACATAGAAATATAAAGATTTCTTAAAATTTGGAAGAGATGCATCACAATTAATTATAATTTATTTTTTTAGTTGTAATTTTTTCCCCTGTTCTTTATATAAGTCTAGAAGCTAAGAAAAAGCACTTCAGAGTGCATCTTTAACCTAGAGTTACATACTTTGCATCCTTAAATTTAGGGTTGCATCTTTAAACTATAATAGGACAAACATCTACATTTTCCTAGTCTATGACATATATAAAGATTATATATGAATTTTTCCTAAGATTATCCTATTTTTTAGTGGTTATATGTGGCCATTTGGCTATTTTTTACATTTCTATCCCCCAAATTTGGCTACTTTTAGGTTGTTTAGAAGTGTACAATTCACCCATATTTGATAAATTTTCCTTGTTCCTAAAAATAAAATTGTCTCACTTTAGAAACTTTAATTCTTTAGGATAGACACATATCACACTATTATATATAAAAATTGGGACCCTAATCTCCTCATTTTATTAGGGGCTATTTATTATTTCTATATTTATCTAATTTCAACATCTTTGTTTAAAACTCATATATTGATAGAAAATTTAGACCTTGAATCATTGTGAAAGTCATATATTGATAGAAAAAATTAGTCATTTAATTGCAAACACATGATCCTACTATTAAAAAAAAATCATCTCAACTCCTATAGTGATTTGTTTGTTATATTCTTATATTTATTCTTGAGTTGAGAATGACTATTTAAATATAGATCTATTCGGATGACATTAGGGAGAAGTTTTAGGATAAATTATTCAATATCTTGACCTTCTTGCCTACCAGAAGTCATTGATACTTAATGCTGTCACAACTTTTCTGATGATGTTCACTAAATTTGTAGTATCATATTTGAAAATCTGTGAATTTAAGATCAAGATTAAGTTTGCCTAGTTGCAAAATAAATTTGGCTATGTCAAATGAGGTGAAATGTAATATACACATTGTTTTGTAGGTTTTCAGTGACCAATATTTTTTTTCTATTTGTTGTGATGTTTACTACTGACAGTTTTGTGTGTTTGTTTGCATTGTTTATCAATCAATGTGCTTACTAGTAATGAAATGCATAACATGCAAGTATACCCAGATGAAAATATAGCATAAACACTTGAAATTATAAATACCCAAATAAATAAACTGCTCAAATGTTAACACAAGAACATACCCATTTCATTTCTTCAAGATTGTAAGTTTGAAATACAAAGAGCAACATACAGTTTGTTCATAAATGTCATGCCCACATTTGCCATGTGGTCATGACGCGCAAAACACATGTCATGTCCACCTTTGACTTGTGGTCATGACATGAAATATCAAAACAAAATTCAACCCAACTCTAAAACCCCCTCGCACGCATCAAGTGCACTCGGTGACGCATGCACATAACTTAGTTGCATATGCAACCAACATTAGGCACGTCACCCAAAGGCGGGGAAGTCGATAAAAAATGGGATAATACGAAAATTATTTCACAATCCCTACAAGATGATAGCCACTAAGGGGGTGTGCATCGCGAGGAGCGACACTAAGAGGGTTGGTTTCCATTTTGAAAACCAACCCTAGGGTTTACTAGGTGAGGTGGAATGATTTCGATAAGTATCAAAATCTAACCCTAGAAGTAAACTACTAACCTAAATTAACACTAAATTGATACAAGTAAGCCTTTGATTAAAGCACTTAACATTTAATTAAAATGGTAAAGTAAAACAAGGATCAAATTATTTAAATAACCCTATCTCTAGTCTAGGAAAAATTTGACAACATAACGTCATCTCATCAACTATGTGAGGGGAGAAAATTAAATAAAAATTAAAACTTTCACTAACCCCTTTTTAAAATATAAAAGAATAAAAATAACATTCACTAATTACTTTCCAAAATTTAAATCAAATTAAATAAAATAATTAAAGGGTTGAATAAATTAATTATAAACATTTAAATTACTCACTTTGATAAAAGGGTTTGAAAGGATAAAAGAGATAAATACCATACACTTGACTAAATTAAAACATAAGTTTAAATACATTGCCTCCAAAGAGATCAAATGAAGAAATTAAATAAAAGACATTAAAACACTCCCACACTACACTCCAAAAGCCATCCCACTCACTAAGTGAGATTAATTAATTGAAGCAAGGTTTAAGTTTACTAACAACTTCCTAATCAATAGGGCACCAAACCCTAGAATAAAAATTATAAAAGCATCTCTCAATACATTTTCACTCACAATTTATCTTTGTTTTCTCACTGGTTGCAAGTTTCAAGGTGGAGGGCAAATGGGGAAAGTACTTTCCCAAGTGGAAAGTATTTTCCCCAATGGAAGATTTCCAAGCCAATTGTTTATTGTTTTCAAATAGTTTATTCTCTCATATACTCTACAAGTCTATAATGTTATTTCTCTAACATGATTTCTTTCTTTGTTTCCTAACTTGTTTCTCCCTTTCAATGTTTCTGTGCACAAGTTTTTAAATAATTTCTTAACATTTCAAAATGGTTTTCTTGTTTTCTAACCTTTAATTTCTAGCATTCTATCTAAAACCATCTCTCTGTTTTTTTAAATTAAACACACAGAGAAAATCTTGCACACAGTAGTATGTATATATATAATTAGTGGATGCCATTTAAAACACAGGGGATATTTAAATACTCACATAATATATATATATATATATTTTCACATAATGATATTAATTACTCACAGTAAGGATGTATTACACACAGTGGATATAATGTATTAAGCACAACATAGAATAAACACAGTATATATATATATATATATATATATATATATATATATATATATATATATATATATATATATATATATATATATATATATATATATATATATATATATATATATATTGGTTCGTACTTAAGAGATACACAGAAGTAAGAATTAAAATAGGGCTGAACCTTAAATAGAAGGCGAACTACATTTTTGTGTCCGCAGAGGTTTAATCCAAAGTTTAATGCAGGTTTGAGACCTTCGGCACCACCACAGGGTGAAGGGGGAGGGGCGGGGCTCCATCCCCCCCCCACAGAGCTTAAAGCTCTGTGAAAGGGGGCGAACGGGGTCTCGTGCCCCCCCAAACTCTGCAACCCAAAACGGCACAAGCACAGGGGCGGTTCAGCCCCTACGGCTTGCTTCACATATTTTTTTTAACTCAAAACCTACCACGAAACCCTAATCCGAAATTCGTCCATTACTTTAAACTTTTTTCATTTTGTCTTTAACATTTATAAATAATATAACTCTAACACTTATATATATAAATAAATGCTCTCTGATTTTTTTTACAACAATAAAAAAAATAAAACAGTAAGCTCAATTAAATGAATCTATATATATATATATATATATATATAGATTTTTTCTTTCTTTTAACACAACTATACTTATATTCTTTTTTTTTATGAAGGAAAGAATATAATTTATATTTATATATTTTTTTGATACAACCATAATAAAAGTATAATGTTTTCTCTTTTCTTTTCAAGCTAACATGTATGCAGGAATATGACAAAGGGGAAGAGTGAGAGAGAGATTTCTTTTCATACAAAATATCCCCAAATAAGTCAATAGAATAATACTTTAACACACCCATTTTTCATCATTCCAAAGTTCACATATAAACAACTTTAATGCCATTCTTCATATTGAAAAGTAATCAAAATCATTACAAGGGATAGGATTACAACAAGACCCATAAGAGAGAATAACTCTCATGACACCAACAATCCTATTACAAGGCCAATTAGGCCAAGGCCACCATAATGCCTTATTTCTTATAATACACCAAAACCAATATTCTTCTCAAGACTTCAAAAACTTCAAGTACCCTCCAAGAGCCACCAAAACCTACAACAACACAAGTAGAGTTCACCAAGCCCATGAAGAGCTCACCTCCCAACCTTAGACTTGCAAGTAAGCCATCCCTGTGCTCAAAGGCCAACCAAATAATCATTTTCAAGCACAACAAGGGTTACAAACACACAAAACACTCACATAAAATACTTTAACACCCTCCCATGGAAACTCACAAACAAATCCATTCAACAATAAATTTTAGGGGAGAGTGGACAACTCTCTACTCAAGGGGAAACCAAAACAACAACTCAAATAATGCTCAACTCAAGGCCTCTTGCCCTCATAACTTATCATAATCCATATAACACAAAGGAACTCTTGCCATAACCATAATTCCCAAACTTCACAATAAATCCCATGGCCATCAAACTCCTCCAAAAGATGAGGGTTATCCCCGAAGAGGTTCACATCTCTCTCACCCATGACAAGGTGAGCTCTCTCACATGGAGAGCTCACCAAAACAACCCATAAAACCTATACAACATAAAAATGAAAACTCAAGAACATAATAACCATAACACATGCATAAATATAAACAAAAAGCAAGTAAAAGAAGGCTTGAAGCCTTGAGAGCATACCTCTCAAGCTCCAAGTATAGAAGGGTGATGGTGAAGGGCTCCAAGAGCCTTTTCCAAAGATCCTTCCAAATCTCTCCAAGTCTAGCTCTCCTTCCCAATCAATACTCCAAAAATGCAAAAAGAAAATAACCCTTCCCCCTTCACAAAGAGAGAGATAAATAGGCTTTTCCAACAAGCCCTGATGAATGATAAGGTGACACTTGTCACCTTCTCTTTCATGCACACAACCCTTCTCACAACCCCACAAGAATGAGGAGGTGACACTTGTCACCTTCTCATTCAACTAAATTTCACACTTTCCCACCAATGCTCTCACACATGTGTGAGAGTATAGGGAAAAGGGATAACACATGGGAGACCCTTCAAGAATGGGGAGGTGACACTTGTCACCTTCTCATTTAACTATGCTACATGCTCCCCCACATATGCTTCTCACACATGTGAGTGCATAGGAAAGAGGTCTCACACAAGTGAGGACTTTGAAAGCTTCCAAAGCACTCAAGTCAAGGGTAACCTTACCTTAGGTGAGTTGGGTTAGTCAAGGTGGGATGGTGACTTGCCAACCACCTTGCACATCTCCCAATTTCGTCACTTTACTCAAGGGGCAAGTTAAGGTGACCATACAAGGGTTACACCAAGTTCAAACATGTTAAGAATGGCCCTAAACCCTAGGGGTATGACCTAAGGTCATTAATTGACCATAATTAACACAAGGGAACTCATAAATCCACATAAAAAGGGCTCATAGCATTTAGCACCAAAATTGTGCAGACCAAAACAATACAACCTTACAACACTTCAAGGTGATAAATCAAAAGGGTGAAACCTTACAAAAATATCATAAATCAAAAGATGACACAACACATCATTCTCAATCACAAATAACCTTAATCCATCTTAGGGACTAGGTTGGCTTTACGTGGCTAATACATAGGGTTATTTGTTTGACCTCTGATTTTCCATGGGCCATGGAAAATACCTGCACACTTACACAAACACATTAATAGCACATGATATATATATAACCGAAGTGAAATAAATTACACACACACAAGATCGCATAAGCACATATATTCTCAATTATAACACATGCTAACATTTACATGATTCTCAATTCATTCTCATTTCACAAAATATAATTAGATTTATCATCACATAACATTCCATTAATTCAATCATCTAACTAACCATTTCAATTGCATCAATAACACATTCAACATCATGGAATTCATAATATAATTAGGCATGTAAAATATAGCTCCATCCTACAATAACTCATCTATCACAAGATAAAACTGACAAATGTCCAAATAGGAGGGATCATTAGTCCTCAAACGACCATGTATCACACATAACTTGAACAACAAGTCCCATGAACAAAACAAGAAGTGCAACATGAGCTAGCATTGCACTACAACACTAAAGAAACCAGTACAAGCACAAACAGGTGATATTCTAATCAATCCCAACTAGGATGCGCATAGCCTATGCACCTGCAACCAATCACCACTACCTTCTACAAAAGATCCACAACATCACTACATTGACTCAAGATAGGGCCACAATTCCATAGACCAAACCCTTAGCTAAGGTGAAGCAAAACAACATGGTCTAAAAGGGCAACTAATCTAGTCGCACAAGGGTGGACCTCACATCCTCCTCCCCTAGAGATAAACTTCCTCCTAGAAATTAGCATGGAGGTACCGTAGAGCAACCGACCTACAAGCCATCCTAACACGACAGTTATCTCAGATTGATTTCAAAATCAAAGTAAGTAACAATTATGAACTTAATAAGTAATCACATAGCAATAATACCAATGATACCCTCCTCTGACTAGGAGGGGTCAAGTATCTAATGACAACACATACTTCAAACACTTTATGAGCATTAAAAGACTCAAGGGCATTATATGCCCTAAGGTAGGCCACAAAGAATTTTAAGGTCAAGAAGGTTAGCACCATGAGAGGCCTTTTCTAAACACTAACTTAACCAAATCATAATCCTAGCCTCTTTTAGCCATCCAAAAACCTAACTAGCCTAAAGCAACCCAAGGGAAGCTTGGCCAAACAACTAGCCACAAAAGCACCGATCAAGCCCCAAACACACATCTTACTCAACTTACCACCGATGCTAAGCGAAAACCATAAGACCCCGAGCAAAAAGCACGAGACTCTCAAGTCTCGGCTGCTCCTTCTATCAATGGGTCCCCACTAGACTACCTAGGTAGAACTTGCAGAATAGGTAGGAACCAAACATGTCTAAGCGTCCTTAGAATCAAGGAATGACTAGACACCTATGCCACTACAAAACTCGCGGGTCAATTTCAAAAGATTGGAACAAACCCCAAGCCTCTTTAAACGAGGGAGCCAATATCACGAGGACAATGGGTCCAAACAATGATAGGAGGATCTCAAGGTTTTCCCAACCTATTTACTCCTTCAAACCTCTCTAGCATCCATTTGCTACTTAAAGATTCGGCCTCCCAAAATGGAAAGGCACCAACGCAATACTCAATAGGACACAAGGTCAACAAGGAAATTTTGAACCACCACTATCGATCCTCTAAACAAACTCAACTTACGACATCAAACCAAGACTGACTATTCCCATTTTCCTCTCACCAGGGACCCCTTATGGGTAATGTAGGTTACATAATTCACAACACTACACAGGTACCAGCAGTGCCAACATTAACAAACATCCTCAAAATAAAGGCTTGCAAAATATAAGTCTTGAATAAGTTTTAATGAAATAAAATTCAAAGGATTAAGATCCAAAATATAAATAAAATTTAAAAGATAAGTCCAATTCAAAAATGGCGTTAAAGTGCAACATTCAAAATTTAAATCGAAATACAATTAAACAAGTCCTTGAGGTAAGAGGACTATAAGAAAGTAAGTTGGCTAAGTAGCCCAAGTAATGAAACTCAATACTGCTAGGTTTGCAAAATAAATAAAAAATCAAACAATAAATAAATAATTATCCACAATTGCACATTACAACATCGTATGTATATAACATAGTCACAAAAAAAAAGGAGAAGAGGAATAGTGGTCACCTTCTCAACTAAGGTCATGATCAACTCAACTAACTATTCCCCACATATTCTGGGCAACCTAGGACATACAAGGTGGGTCATCCCACAATAATGGGTTACACTTTTTGGCCAAACTTGACATTGAAATCAACATTTTGAACTAAATCTTCACTTTCTGACACCTATAGCCGCTAAACTGTTAGGAATTTGAAGAAAATGTGAACTAGTGATTTGTGAGATTTTGTTTGTAGATTCTAAATATATATTTTTTAAAAAAATTGGAGTTAAATTGTAAAAAAAATTGTCTCCTTTGATAACTAGGTTTTAATAGTAAACAACATTTTTTTAAAGTGATTTGTATTCTGTAACACAACTTTTTTTCTACAAAGGATAAAATTATGATTCTTTTGAATTTAGATTGGTAACATCGATATATAGGGCATGCATTTGGTTTTATAATGTTTTGTTGATTTTTTTTTAATTAAGTTTTGAAGTCAAACCAATTATAATTTAGACATAGGTGTATTCCATAAAACATAACTTTTTCTGTATGTATCGAAATTCAATTTTTTTTGTTGAAACAAGGACATCAATACCTAGGTCATAGATATTTTTCATAATTTTTTTTCACTAATTTACTAATTTTCCATGTGTGTAGAACATAGAACTTGATGTTCGATGAAAAACCTACATCCACAAGAAATTAAAAATAAATATAATAATTAAATTAAATATATTTAAAATTATACTTTTTGGGAAGCTTATAATAAGGACTACATACTTACAAAACATAAATTTTAAATGAATTCATTTGATCCCCCAAAAGGTAAATCAAAAGTGGTTTTTTATCAGCATTTTGATAGGTGTAGAGAAGACTCCATTATAGGTATGGTATAAAACTAGCGAGGTTCTATCCAAGGGGGTTTGAATCTAAGGGGTTTTGATCAAACCCTCTTCAATTAAAATCCTTTAAATGGAACCTTTCAAGGCTTAAATCATTATATTTTCTAAAAATATGTGATTTTAGCAAAAATTGGGATGTCCTAGAAAGTGTAACCCATTATTGTGGCAGCACCCTGAGTTTGGAAATGATTACCAAAGGTCATGTATTCTACAAGTCACCTTTGAAGTGGGGCCCCTTTGTTCTTCCTAGTAAGGAACACATACCAACATCTTCATGGATACCACCAAATCCAACTGAAAAAAACACTAACCCACTTCTCTAGATTGATAATCACACTAGGCAATGCATAAGTACAACAATAATCTTACTCAAGGTACCAAGATACTAGGGTGGGGCTAAACCAAACCAACCCTAGTCATGACTGAAATCACATCGGCTATCCTAGCACAAAGTTCAGTGCAACTAGGTTGGAGAACTCCAAACGAGGCGTTCATGATGTAAACTCAAGCTCAAAGACAAAGCCTTAATAACGCCCAAAAATGACCCAATGGAAGCATCTATGTTGATCACACGTGTTGATCACAACACTTAACCACTAACAACCCAAAGGTATCACAACCAACCTACTATTACTCCTAAATGAACTCAACCTCCCAACGCATCCATACAATCCCAAACGTTTCCAAGATGCCCATACAAGTGACTATCCACAACCATTACCCTATAGCAAGTTGTGTGAGTCCTTAGTCAAGTCATCATCTAGAATTATTGCATTCTTTAAAATAAAATCTTTCTATGCATTAGGGTCATCTTTGTGGGGATCGTGCAAACAGTTGCACAAGGGACTCACCTCAAGAGTACCAAGATCCAACAACTAAAATGTTTCAAGATAGGAGAGTTGACACTCCAACTATCTCGTCACATCAACTATGCATTCACCTTAAGCATCTCATGTGTTCTCCCTTACTAAAAGATAAGAAGGCACCACTAAAGGGTTTTCACAATAACCCAAGAGGACAAGTATAAAAACTTAACTTTCTTCACAACAACCCGACACAAGGCTTCACCTATAGCCTTCTATGCACAAAGACATACGTTACTTCCAAGGGAACTCGTCACCCTATCAAGACATAAAGATAAGCAAGAACCAATGAACAAGGTTGGCAAGGTAGGGGTCAAGCTACTCTTAGGTTCTTATTAGTAACAACTAGATCTTACTCTTTGACTATCATAATAGGTTTCAACATCAAGCACTTACACCACCTTAAGCCCTCAAACAACGAGGTACCATACCATAAGTGAACAAATCACATCACAAATTAATGTGAAGGCAGTGCATAGCCTAAATATCCACTAGACACCAACCTACAAGGAGATTGACTTGATGTGGCACAACAAGTGTCACAAGATTCGCAACCACGAAGCCACTACTATCCTTTCATCTAACCACAAGGCTTACATAAGAAGATAACCATGAAAGGCCTTACACGCCAACTCTTTTAACGTCCTCTACTCCATCTTCAAGATGAGGGTACCAAGCGACCCTAACAAGAGAGTATACCATTTTATCCTCTTTTCACTCTTTGGATGACAACTACCCATCAGGGTAACTTAATCCTATAACACGGCAAAGGATAACATGGATCTACCACTTCTTCGCATCCCAACCAAGGGTCTTCTAAACAAGACACAACTTACCCCAAGATACAAAGGTTAACTGAGTGACACAAGGTGAAGAATAAATGAAATAGGGTACGTAAGTCTTTGTCCAAGATTAGCATGCCACTTTAATACAGTTCTTTCCTCCAACATGGTAGGATAAACACAACTCAACCTTCTCAGAAAAGGGCAAATCTCAAACGATGCAATGGCACTCACAACCTGCAATGTGCCACTCAACATTCACTAGCAGAAACCTACAAGGTAGCCAAAAGAGAATATCTTACCACAATAACACCTTTCCAGGGGTGCGACCTACAACAAGTTGATATGACCCCTACAGAAGGATCAAAAAGCACCAACAACTAGGACAAGGAGTAATGATTAGTTAAAATGAATGACTTAGCAAAACTCCACCCATAACATCCTTTTAGGATAGCATTAGATCAAGGAGTTGACTAACTCTCGAATTCAAGACTTGCATGGTCCTTCAATTACCCTATTCATCAAGAATACACTCCCCAAGTACCTACGACACCAAGTCGTACGTGGGGGTTAGCGGAAGCAAAATTGAGGGAAACAAGGTGTTTCCACGCAAGGTGTCTTATGAACTCGTTGACGCAAAACAATATGTGCGACCAACAAACTAGCCCAACACAACCCAAAAGTACTCACCCAGAGATCCTTGTTGGTGCCTTCACCTAGGGTTAGGGTTTTGAGTCGAGTCTGCAAGCCTGTATTTTTGTTCCCTCAAACTCTTAATGCCTTAGGTTTTATTTTCCCTCGACCTCCTGCATTGTATCTTCTATTTCTGCATTGACCGTCTGCAACAGGTCATCTGTCACTTAAGATGCATTTCATGTCTTAGCACTCGTAGGTTGATCGGCCCCCTTTGCCTTGTGTTACCTCCTTTTCCTGTCACAAAAAAATGTTAAGTTCAAAAATCCTTAAGCGACGGTGGGGTCCACAATTGTATGCATGTGCATTGTATGTTGTATCTTGGCCTTATACAAAGGCAAATGTACATCAGGTCCTTTGTATATATTGTTGTATGTATTTTTAATATGCAAAGGCAGACATACAAAGGTTTTATCGGTGTGACACAGTGTATCGGCGGCCCAATTCATGTTTCCGTCGATAGGCCGATGGAGATACAAATGAACATCCAAAGGGGATCATCGCCAAGACCTTGCCTATCGGTAGCCAAGCTAAGGGTCCCTCCGATGGCCGATGAGATATACGAGGATGGCCTTCGGTGTGACAACGACCATTGGCGGCTCTGTCCAAGCTCTTTTCGATGGGCCGATGCATACACAAGGCAAAAGATATAGAGGGTCATCGGCAGCTAAGTCCAAGGTTTCTCCGACGGGCCGATGAAGATACAAAAGATATATGCAAGGCAAGAATCAAAGGGTGGGGTCCACCAATTGTATATATGTTCGATTGTATGTTTGCATATGCAATCGAACATACAAGGGAATATACAATCCTAAGATGCAAAGCCCAGACCTAAAATGAATATACATTCTGGTTGATAAAGGCAGAAGTCCGATTGTATGTATATTTTGCTTGTATATTTGTAGTTGTATATGTGAGATACAAGGGAGGATATACAAAGCGGACCTGACCGGAAAATGTAAATCGACAAACTCAAAGGTGGAGTCCGCAGTTTGTATGTTAAGTGCATTGTATATGCCGAAATACAAAGAAGAAGAGATACAAGCCGGACCTGTTGCAAAGTTGCAAAATGGTTAATAATCATTTTGAGGTCCGCGCATTGTATGTATATTTATGCATATGCAAAGATTTGAAGGCAAAATGGGCGAAAAACATAAAATGTATGCTTACGTTGTGAAAAGTCAAAGGGGAGAGAGTTGCCTACATGGCGTAATTTCAATGGTCGACGATTTTTCAGCGCGGATTGAAGCCACAAATCTCGGCAAGAGGAAAAGAATTGACGACCATCATTCAAATTTTCATGAAAGGAGGAGTTTTTGTGTGTTTGCGACTGCATTCCAAATAGAAGAAACTTCAAAAACAAGCGAACTGTGCATTTCTAGAAATCGGTAGGTTGGCTTTAATGACGGAGTTGCAGAGGTATGGTCGGCTGATTGACTGGCCAGCTACCATCTTAAAGGAGTAAATCTTCTTCTCCCTGGTGCATTCAATGTTCTTGGCGCCATTTTGATGATGCAATGTATCTGAGGGCGATTTGAGATGACAGTGTAATTAATGCTGAGTGCACGTTCTTGATGTATAAGAGGACTGTGTCACTCATTTTTCTGTGGTGGAAGACTTGGGCAATTTTTTGGGAGGAATAACGAAAACAGAGGCTTTTTTTTGTTGTTCTATCTTCTTTGGAATTTATGAGTTATATTTGAATGCATGTTGCATATATGTTCAGTTTCATGTCATTTTTATATGAAAAATGCTTTGTTGCATGTGTTTAGTTGTTTGTCTCCATTGTTGTATGCATCCCTTCTTTTAAATCTAGTTGCTAAGGGTTACTAAGATTCTAGGATACAGATTTATTGTATTGCAAGCTTGATCTGTAACTTCCATTCAAGGAGTGGATTAAACTGTTTTAGGTCAAGTATGAGGAAGAATGCATGGCAGCAGAGATATTTGTAATAGAGATTGCTAAACACTCATTCTTGGGTGATGTTTGTAAGGCAAGCACCAATCTAACCCCTTGAAACTTGAATCTCTATTGAGTTTATGCAAATCATTCACATATATATGTCTAGTTGACTCCTTGCCCTGAGATAGGCACTGGTCTACCCTTGTGTAGTAGTTATGATCCAAAACCCCCTGTCTTGCATCCAAAACATAAACACAAATCGTTTCAAAACTTCAAATTTGTTAGTTTGTAGGATTATAAGTAGGACCCTGCATGCTCTCATCTTTAACTAGTTAGATATGTCCAAGAACATTGTCAGCCTTGTGATTTATCATGCAAATCTTGGTCCAAACATGAGAGTATTCTGCCTTTATTGTAAAGCTAAATCTTTCTATTGGGAGTGAGTCAAAGACAAATCTTTAGCAATAGGGATATCCCCCTTGGTACGGCAGAACCATAAGTGAAGGGGAGGCAGTTCACACAACCTCCTGTATTTGTTGGCCGAATCTGCTTGAGCTTAGGAACTGGCTAACCCTTTGCTGATTCGGAGAGAAAAACCCAACAATCCCAATGTTTGAAAATTTGGGCTCTGATACCAAATGTTATGCCACATTTGCCATGTGGTCATGACGTGCAAAACACATGTCATGTCCACATTTGAGTTGTGGTCATGACACGAAATATCAAAAAAATTCTCGGTGACGCACGTACGTAATGTAGTTGCATCTGCAACCAATGTTAGGCACGTTGCCCGAAGGCGGGGAAGTTGATCACAAATAGGATAATGTGAAACTCATTTCGCAATCCCTACAAGACGGTAGCCACTAAGGCGGTGTGTGTCGCAAGGAGCGATGCTAAGAGGGTTGGTTTCCATTTCGAAAACCAACCCTAGGGTTTACTAGGTGAGGTGGAATGATTTTGATAAGTATCGAAATCTAACCCTAGAAGTAAACTACTAGCCTAAATTAACATTAAATTGATACAACTAAGCGTTTGATTAAAGCACTTAACATTTAATTAAAAAGGTAAAGAAAAACAAGGATCAAATTATTTAAATAACCCTATCTCTAGTCTAGGAAAAATTCAATAGCATAACACCATCTCATCAACTATGTGAGGGGAGAAAATTAAATAAAAATTAAAACTTTCACTAACCCCTTTTTAAAATATAAAAGAATAAAAATAACATTCACTAATTACTTTCCAAAATTTAAATCAAATTAAATAAAATAACTAAAGGGTTGAATAAATTAATTCTAAACATTTAAATTACTCACTTTGATAAAAGAGTTTGAAAGGATAAAAGAGATAAATACCATACACTTGACTAAATTAAAACATAAATTTAAATACATTGCCTCCAAAGAGATCAAATGAAGAAATTAAATAAAAGACATTAAAACACTCCCACACTACAGTACAAAAGCCATCTCACTCACTAAGTGGGATTAATTAATTGAAGCAAGGGTTAAGTTTACTAACAACTTCCTAATCAATAGGGCACCAAACCCTAGAATAATAATTATAAAAGCATCTCCCAACTCATTTTCACTCACAATTATCTTTATTTTCTCACTGGTTGCAGGTTTCAAGGTGGAGGGCAAATGGGGAAAGTACTTTCCCAAGTGGAAAGTATTTTCCCCAATAGAAGATTTCCAAGACAATTGTTTATTGTTTTCAAATAGTTTATTCTCTCATATACTCTACAGGGCTATAATGTTATTTCTTTAACCTAATTTATTTATTTATTTCCTAACTTCTTTCTCCCTTTCAATGTTTCTATGCACAGGGTTTTAAATAATTTCTTAACATTTCAAAATGGTTATTTTGTTTTCTAACCTTTAATTTCTAGCATTCTATCTAAAACCATCTCTCTTATTTTTTTTAAAATAAAACACACAGAGAAAATCTTGCACACAGTAGTATGTATATACATATATATATTTAGTGGCTGCCATTTAAAACATGGGGGATATTTAAATACTCACAGAATATATATATATATATTACTCACAGTAAGGATGTATTACACACAGTGGGTATAATGTATTAAGCACAACATAGAATAAACACAATATATACCTTATATATATATATATATATATATATATATATATATTGGTTCGTACTTAAGAGATACACATAAGTAAGAACTAAAATAGGGTCAAACCCTAAATAGAAGGCAGACTGCATTTTTGTGTCTGCAGAGGTTTAATCCAAAGTTTAATGTAGGTTTGAGACTTGCGGCACCACCGCAAGCCGGAGGGGGAGGGGTAGGGCTCTGCCCCCCCAGAGCTTAAAGCTCTATGGAGGGGAGGGGAGGGGGTCCCGTGCCCCCCCCCCAAACTCTGCAATCCAAAGCGGTACAGGTGCAGGGGCGGCTCGGCCCTTGCGGCCTGCTTCACGTATATTTTTTTAACTCAAAACCTACCACGAAACACTAATCTGAAATTCGTCCATTACTTTAAACTTTTTCTATTTTGTCTTTAACATTTATAAATAATATAACTCTAACACTTATATATATGCTCTGATTTTTTTACAGTAATTTTTAAAAAAAAAATAGTAAGCTCAAATAAATGAATCTATATATATGTCAAAGTCATATGCTTGTAGCCTGCTCACCCACTTCTGTTGACGATCATTAAGGTCCTTCTAGTTCATGAAGTACTTAATGTTGTTATGATCTGTCTTGATGATGAACTTGCCCCCAACCAAGTAAGGTCTGAATTTGGCCAATGCATGCATTATGGCCAACATCTCCCTGTCATACACTGAATAACTCCTCTCCACACCCCTGACCTTCTTGCTCTCAAACGCTATAGAGTGTTTCTCCTGCATCAACACTGCTACAATCCCCTCTCCAGAAGCGTCACACTCCAACTTAAAGGGCTTGGAGAAATCTGGGATTGCCAATACAGGGCAAGTGGACATCAATTGCTTGAAGTGTTCAAAACACTTATGTGTTGAATCTGACCATATAAAGGCTCCCTTCTTGGTCAAGTCTGTGAGCGGAGCTGCAGTCTGTGAGAAGCCCTTGACGAACCTCCTGTAGAAACCACATAGCCCAAAAAATCCCTTGAGCTGAGTGAGATTCATGGGTGTAGGCTATTCTATGATAGCCCTTATCTTCTCTAGATCAACCCTCACTCCCTCTGCACTGATAATGTGACTAAGGTAAAGCAACTCAGTCATGCCGAAGACACACTTGGACTCCTTGGCATACAAAGACTCGCTCTCCAGTATGCTCAGAACCTCCTCAAGATACCCCAGGTGCTCTTCCCAAGTTTTGCTAAAAATCAAAATGTTATCAAATAAGATCAATACAAACCTCCTCAACTGCTTCCTAAATATCTAGTTCATACAGCTATGGAAAGTAGTCGATGCATTAGTCAATCCAAACGACATCACCAAGAACTCAAAATGACTGTAATGGCACTTGAAGGCAATCTTATCTATGTCCTCCTCCCTCATCCTAATCTCAAGTCAATTTTTGAGAAATAGCAAGCTCTGTGAAGCTCATCAATTAGCTCATCAATGTGAGGAATAGGATATCTATTCTTAATGTTCTTGTTTAGCACATGGTAGTCAATGCCCATGCGTATGGTCCCATTCTTCTTTTTGACAAATAAAATTGCAAAAGCGAATGGGCTCTTGTTGGGTCTGATGTGCCCCATCTCTAACAACTCATTGATGGTTTTCTCTATCTCATCCTTAAGCCTCTTAAGATGCCGATAAGGTGTAGTAATCACCAGTTTTGATCTATCCTCCAACTCTATAACATGCTCTATTCCCCTGTCAGGTGGTACTCCTAGTGGTATACTCCCGAACACCTTACTGTGCTTGGTCAAGAACTTTTGAATGTCTGAATGGTGACTATTTTTTTGTTTTTGTGGAACCTCTAGATTAGGCACTCAGCTGCCCACTCTACCTGGTCATGTCTGAGCATTCTCTCCATCCTCTTGAGAGAAACTACTCAAGGTCCTCCATCTGATAATGCCCTAAGCACAATCTTTTTGCTATTGGATTCAAATTTCATTTCCATATTGCACAAGTTCATAGTGAACTCTCCAATAGTCATCATGCAGTGCATGCCTAAGACCACATCAGTGTCACCAATGCCAACTACATAAAAATCATCCTTGAGCTCAAACTCACCAATCCGAATACTCAAACCAAAAATCTTCCTAGTACATGTGAGTTTGAAGCCATCTGCTACCATCACTTTAAAGCCCTCAAACTCTTTAGTTTTGAGTCCTCGTTTTGCAACCAAACCCTCATCAATGAAGTTATGAGTTGCACTTGTGTCGATGAGAGTGATTATGCATTTCCCACCAAGAACTCTAACTCTAAAATAACCAACTTTCTGGAAGCTGGAAGAGTTGTGCCATCACTCCACCATCACTCCCTTCCTGAGATGAGTTTTTATCATCGTTGTCCTCCTTATCAAATTGCTGATATGATTTTTCAAAATTGGTTTCTTCGACAAAAAAGTACTCAATTTGTTTGGCCTTTGCCTTGTTAAGGCACCTATGAGATGGATCCCATGGCTCTCTACAATGGAAACAAAGTTTCTTCCTCCAATATTGATTCAACTACTCATTACTCAGTTGATTGGTCTTTTCTCTTGGCTAATTTACATCACGCTGAAAAGGCTTCTTGTCCTTGCCCTTTTTGTATGGAAATCTCTTGGTCTAAAATTTGCTTTTGGAGGTAGAAGACTCCATATCCTTAGCTTTTTTCATAGCTTCATGTAGAGAGAGTGGATTAAGGCCCTTGATCCAACCCCTCAATGGATCAGTGAGTCCATCTATAAAGAGGACTATCATCCTATGTTCTGAGATATCAGTGACCATCACCGACAACTTCTGAAACTCAGATATGTAGCTGTCCATTGATCCCCATTGCTTCAATTGTGCTAGTTCCTTAAACTGTAACTCCGGATCCTTGTCAAATCTATCAATCAGTCGTCCAGTGAACTATGTGTATGAGGTGATCTGATCATGTCCAAGAGTGATCTTCCCATGGTGCCACCACTCATGGGCACTGCCATCGAGATGTAGGGCAGCATAGGTGATTGCCTCCTCTTCAAGTATAGGACTAAGCTGAAGGAAGCTATCTAGCTTTTGCACCCATGCCCTGGCTATTGTCTTTCCTAACCCATCATAATATGGAATATTCAACTTATTTACCTTCTTCTGTAACTCATAGTTCTGTTGTCTACCACCCCTGTTGGGTATGTGTTTCATCCTCAAATCTAAATATTCTCAGAAAGACATCTCAGCTCGAAACTCGTCACTAGAAGCCCGCCAATCTCTAATAATCACATCCTAAAACTCAAGCTGAGTAGGCTCGGGATCTGGTGTGTTGTGTCATGTGGTCAAAGTAGTTCACTGTCTTGTTATTAATAGATGCTTCCCCATCATTTCTTATGTCCTCATCATCTCTATTCTTGTTTCTGTCACCATTGTTGTCTTCACCGTTGTTCCTGTCCTTGTTATTGTTGTTGCAGTTGTTGTTGTTGCCCGCATTCCCCAAAACTTGATTAGCCAGAATGTCCATAAGCCGATTAAAATTATGTTGCATCTCTCGTTGTCCCCTAGCCAAATCATTCAAGATATCTCGGGTACTGGGTTCTTCACGATCTCTGTCACCCATCTCAATCTCTACTCTGTCAACACTTGTGAATGGGTCTATGTGCGGAGGTATTTCCAAATTCGACTGTGACCTGTTTCTTCTTAAATTATAATGGTGGGTAAAGGGCTGCATTACTCAATAACAACTCTGCATGTTTTTTGTCTGACCTCACAGGATGGCAAGATGAGCAGTGCTCTGATACCACTATAATATACACCCTGTTTTGTAGGTTTTCCGTGACCAATATTTTTTCTGTTTGCTGTGATGTTTACTGCTAACGGTTTTGTGTGTTTGTTTGCATTGTTTATTATTCAATGTGCTTAATAGGAATGAAATGCATAACATACAAGTATACCCATATGAAAATATAGCATAAACACTTGAAATTATAAATACCCAAATAAATAAATGGCTCAAATGTTAACACAAGAACATACCCATTTCATTTCTTCAAGATTGTAAGTCTGAAATACATAGAGCAGCATACAATTTGTTCATAAACTCCTACTCGCAGCTAAGGGTGATTCTCTTCTACCAAAATGAAGATCAGCAATAACTAATCATGTAGGCGCCTTGTATGATTGGAGAAACCCTCCTAAAGTGAGGTGTTTGGTCTAGGAGAGAGCTCACGCCCAGTCAGCAACAGTATGGCCTATATGTATGGTTGTGAGCTGCTAAAAAACCCTCTAACTGTATTGAAATCTGCTGAAATATGGCCCAGAATTTCTACGACACCTTTAACAAGACCTCACGCCAGCATTAGATGATAAAACTTGCAAAACTGAAGCACAAACCAGCATTCCATGTAGTACAACCTGTTGTGAGAGGGTACGACCAGCATCTAGGGATGTACGGCCTACAAATAGGCCATGTCACCACTCCAATATGCCCTCAAAATCACTTGAAAATCCTGCACTTTGTTCTTCACTATTTCTCACGAAATATGCATACACAACTTGTGCAAAAACTCTAGAAATCTATTAATGAAGTACCCACATAATCCCTGAATTGCGACTACCAGCAAACCCTCCAGATGATGTCTTCCAATCATGTAGAGAGTGTGATTTACAGAAGATTCCGTCTCTGCAAACCCTTGTATTTTCCAATTCAAAGCCAAAGCTCCAAAACTATGCACAACAAAGATGAGTGAATGAAAATGAATCTTCATTTTATCTCTTCCAATGCCCAAGGAGTCTTTTTATTTTTTAATATTTTAATTTCATTTAACTCATTATGTCTCCATGGGTTGGGCGCCCCACCCCAAACACCTAGCACACTTACTTTTAAATACAACTTATAACTCCCATCTTATAAGTCACTTCATAACATAAAGTAACTTATATTTTATAAAACTATTATAAGTTAAATATTTAATTTAACTTAAATATCGACAATTTAATATATCATTCCTCGATCACTTTGAATGCCAAGTAACGAGTGCTAGATACTCCAACCGGCAATACTAAAAATGGAAATATCAAACAAATTCCACCTGTGACCCCAATGCCTGACTTACTATAAATAATAAGTCCTAAAAAAATGTGTCCAAGGCACCCTCGGAAAGGAAAGATGAACTCAAACCATCATCCAATTGTGCTAGAGCTGCTAGAAATCCCGCACAGAAGTTCCCTAACCAACCACCATTAGCCTACAAGAACCCTAGAATAGGCTAATTGCTCCCACCTATCAACTGGCTAAAAAAGGGACATTACATGAAACATTGAATTATTAAAAAATATAGGCTAATTGCTCCCACCTATCAACTGGGTAAAAAGGGGACATTACATGAAACATTGAATTATTAAAAAATGTAAAACTTGAGATGTTGACGTTGTGTTCCTTTGCCCTTTGTCCTTGCAACTCCCTCTATAGGAAATATTTGTTTGAATCTTTATCTTGCAAATAGTAATTTTACTGAAAACTATGTTGTTGAAAACTTTGGGATTCTTCATCATTCAATAATATTACATTAATATAGGATTCATAATTCAAAACTTAATGGACCTTTGATATTTGGGTGACAAGTGTGTGCTAGATGGTATATGAAGATTATTTATTCTACAAATATATTGGCCTTTTGATATTAACAAGTAAATAATTAATGGATATATGAATAAACTCTAAGACTATTTTTTTTTTAATTTTAGAATTTAGTATAATACTGTAATGTTCAAAAGTTAATATGGTTTTTAACGGAATATTAATAAAATAATGAATGGATATAAAAATAAACTCTATAATGCTTATGTTTTTTTTTTTTGAATTTAATAACTTAGTATAATACTAGAACGTTTGAAAGTTAATATGGTTGGATATTCTATTTTTTTAATGGATTATTAATAAAATGAAATTTGTACACTCTAATACTTAATATGATAAAAGTTCTATGAATGTTTGAAATCCACTATTAATAAATGATAAACTGTGATACATAATAATGATTTTTAATATTTATTATAAAATTTTATTAAGTTTAGTAGTAAAATTTCCAATATCTATAAAATATCTTTTATAATGAGAAATTTAAAATAGAATAATTGATATGATCTCACAAAACAAGAAAGGAGATGGACCATTTGTGAAAGAGTAGAGAAGGTTAAAAATAGGGTAATCAAAGATTGAAGCATAAAGAATTAGTGAACCATGCCTAGGGTCAATAGAATTGCAGAATAGAATTGCAGAAGAGTGGTAATGTGCACAATGGAAAGGTATACTGAAGGACAAAAGGATAATGGAATATCAAGAAATAGGAGGTTCTAGAAAAAGGAAATATGGAAAGTAAAATGGCTTAAAAAACCTCCTTGTACTAGTGATTGAAGAAGAATTTATAGAACGAGAGATAAGATTTCTATCCATCAAGTCTTTAATTGGAAAATTCATAGGTTATTGTCCTACCATGGAAGAATTTTATATACAAATAGAGAAAAAATGAGGGTGAAGTGTAGAAAGAAGAATCTTCACAAAAGGCTTCTTCCTAGCCATCTTTCAAAGTTTAGGTAGTAGAGATGGGCTTGCAAAAGAGGGTATTAGTTTATGAAGAATGTAAGATAACTTTTATGGCCATCAATGCCAAAATTTGATCTAGGTTAGAAAATGGTGGTAAAATCAACTTTGTAGGTTAAATTATTAGGATTAGTATATAATTGTGGAATTACTTATTTTTAAAAATGTTGGAAATCTTATTGGAGAGTTTGTTTGCATAACTAATGTCACTATGAAAAGATACCTAACTAACTATGCACGTCTTTTTAAACTTGTTCCAACAACAATCAAATTCTTCACATGATTGGGAACTTGGCATCACGAACTAAATTATGAATGTTTGCCCGTTTGTAGCCAAATATGTGATGAAATAGCGCAATTGAAAAGGTTTTTCTAGATATCCTTGTTAATATAATACTTAGTGGTAATAAATCAATCAAGATCTATACCCAAGTGGTAAGCTCTTAGTAGTGGAAGTCTCAACCAGAAATTTTAGAAAAATGTGGCAAGAAAATGTGTTAAATATAAACAGGAAAGAGAACATGATGAATGTATAAAGAACAAAAAGACATAGGTTCCTAAACAATTATTGCAAAAGAAAAATATTCATGGAAAGAGTTATATGAGTTTTTCGGCACTAAAGGAAGATATTTGTTCAAATAACATAAAGGATTGGACAAACGCTTCAACCCATATTTTGAAAGGTAGAAGAGTGAGTACATTTTAATGAAGAAAATAAGACAAAATGGAGAAAATGGCAAACACAAAACAAACAGGAAGAAGCTATGACATCAAAAAAATTGAAGGAAAGGCTAGCTTTAGGAAGATCAAAACATGTCAGAAATAGGCGTCATAACAGAAAGAAATAAAGATGAGATGTTAAAATAAGAGATTTTGATGCCTCACTCACAAAAGCTAAAAGAGAAAAACAAAATGAAGAAGAGACGGAAAATAGAAAAGTTGTTTTGGAAACTATATTTCTAAAAGCACGTGATAAGGAACGGCAAACCCTAGAAAATAGAGAAGAAAGCGCTGAACAGACAAAACAAAATCCTGCATATATGAGGCAAAGAAAGAACTGGAGCCAAACGAGTCAAACTAGGGGAATCTCAATAGTAAAAATTAGGTCTAAAGCATATCACCAAATAAATGCATGCCAGTTATAGGGGTAAATGAAGACAAAGGAAAGCCAATTCAGAAAAAATGAACACGAAGGTACAGTAAAAAATATCAAGGGAAGTCAAAAGAGAGTGAGAGTACTTTATTGGGGGTAAAATTCCTCCACACCGGCCTTGCATATCATAATTTGGAACATCGGGGCCTTAATGCCCTTGATAAGAGCTGACCACTAAGGCAGCTAATAGAGAAGAGGCCAGATAATATGCTTCTTTAGGAAACTAAGATTGACGTGGAAGAGTTGATCGCCTGAAAGTAAGTAGTTGGCATGCCGTGCTTTAAGTGGAGCCCTCTGCCCACCTAAACAACCACAATATACCAGCTCTATGCCAGCTCTTTAAGCTCTTCTGAATTGATCAGGATTAAAAGTTTGGTATAGAGTGTAAGCGAATTAATAGGTCTTACAACGAATGAAAGAATGGAAGGTTTGGCCACACTATGGAATTCTACCATGTTAAAAGGGTACAAGCTGAATATGTTTTATTAGGGTCTAAGAGCATGAATGGGTTAATAATCACTTTTGATGATAAATGCAGTAACAATAGTGATTATTTGGATTTTTAAATGATATGGAAATTGATGATAAATGTAGAAGCTATAC
Source organism: Cunninghamia lanceolata (assembly GCA_027924645.1). Lineage (NCBI taxonomy): Eukaryota > Viridiplantae > Streptophyta > Pinopsida > Cupressales > Cupressaceae > Cunninghamia > Cunninghamia lanceolata. The sequence goes on along the minus strand of BSBN01000472.1, from coordinate 17,811,730 downwards.
CAGATCTTGTTACCGGTAGGTAGTTGGTGGCAGGTAACCTGTTTTTATTTCCTTAGTTTTTAAAAATTTTGGGTCAGCTGAGTAATTCTTAAGTCCGAGTTTTTCAACTATGGTTTGTAGAATATTGCTTAGCAGTCAGTAATGCTAATGTGTTTGCAACTTTGCAATGCTACTCTTTGAGCGAGGCCACTAGCTTTCAAACCCATCTTTATAGGGACGGGGATGGTCTCTCGATGAATAATTCGAATGCATACTAGGACTAATGCCTTATTTCCAAGTTCCCAGTAAATGACACCTTGCTGGCTACTTTAACACTATAGAGTAAAGTTTGACATTTGATCCAATGATATTGAAGCTTATTCATCACCAAGGTCTAGTTGGTAGCAACCTTAGCAGAGCATTCCATCCTCTTTTGGCAGTCTCCTGGGAATCTCCTTTAAATCTTTTTTGCCATCTTTCTATTTCCATGAACGCTCTGGGATTCCAGGAGTGTATTTCCTGCATATATGTGATTTTAAATGAAAGAGGAAATCTCTTGGGATTTTGAATGGACAGTTATTTTAACAATATATTTCTGTGATGTCACAAAATACAGACTATTTGTTGTTTTTATCTGCATAATCCTAATAGTTTTTGTCCAATATTATGCAACAAATTAAACACAAGCATTTGAAGATTACTAAAACGCATTTGTGAATTTCGTATAGTAGTAATTGTGTGAGATTTCTTCACAGAGAGATTATTTAGTACTTGATGAGATACTGATTAATTTTTAAGCAATCACAACTAAACAAAGTTACTTCCTCATTGATGAAGCTAAATTCTCTATAGCTTCTCCTTTAAGATTTGGGAAAGATAATTTCAAGTCCTATAGAAATTCCTTCCTCATCTTTTTAAACAGTCTCAATTAACAGCTAAGATCATGATGGCTCGTCAAAAAGGATATGGAAGCCAATATTGCTCAAAAAATGCAGATGCTACCTGCCCTAGCTTTGAAGGTACAGTAGGATGGACAATGAATTGCAGCATTAGAAACTTGAAGATTTCATCTTGAAAAGGGGTAGTACAAAATTCATAAGGGGATGCTAAGGAGGTAGCAGTAGCACAAAGGTTAAGAGCAAATTAGTTTCGTGGAATAGGATCTAAATCTATTCACCACTTAGAAAAGAATACTTTGGATGAGGTGTCTTCTACAAAGGATGCCTCAAGCAAGAACAATGAAAACACAATGTGAATGATGCTAATTTCCTTGAGATCAGAAAAAGGTGATACAAGACTGACATCCAAAATCAAATTGCATAGGGAGGACCATAGAAGCATTAATCTGGAAAAAATCACATATCACAGGTTTCAGTGATTTTTACTTCAATAAAATAGTGATTTTATAATTAAATCGTTGTCAACCATTTTTGACTGATTTCTCCTGTATAATTGTGAAAAAATCATGATTGAAATGCCAAAATCATGTGTAGTAATGGGTTCTAATCTGACCAAGTCTTTCTAATTTTTAGTTTAACCTGCAATTTTTTCATCCAGCTAGGGTTTTACTGTTACACTAAGTTACCACCAGGTTCAACAAAAATAGCAGATTCGGCTAGGACGAGACAACAATGTCGTGATTTCATTTGTGAGCAGTAGGAAATCACAAATAAAAATCAATAAATCTCACAGCCAAAAAGATTCAGAAAGGCAATGGCACAGTTGATTGAAGGCAACTTCTGATTTTTTGGGATTTCACATTTTTCAATGTGACGTGATTTCATTAGGGCCATGTTTGCATTGGTAGGGAGAATTGCCCTTTTAAACAACTCATGCCTTGTTTTTTGTGTTGGGCCTTTATTTTATTTTTTTAATAATGTTCTGAGTTTTTCTTTTCAAATAATGTGTATATATATAATGCGAAGTCGTATTCAGCTGTACTGAACCTAGGAAACAAAATTGCCATTAATGCAAACTCAAACATAAACCTAAACCAACTTCTTAGGTTTCACACACATTTTTTGGCATTCCATTTAAGTTCGTTCACAACTCACGTAAAAAATAACCCATGTCATATTGAGTTTTTTTTTTTTTGGATAAAAGCATGTATAGATTATCATAAAAAAAAGTCTTGATGATTTTGATATCCTAATGGAGGCCAACATTAATCATGATGCGGTTGCACAACTCGAGGGAGGCTCTGACCCAAGAGCTTCATCATTAGGAGCTGCAACTCTCTAGTGTAGTTCTCTTCATGGCAACAAGAGTCATTGGCTATATCTGATTTTTTTGAACTCTGTACTTAGTTTGTAGGTTAACTTTGTACAAAGTGCACTGAAATAAACTATTAGTATCTAGTTATCGTTTACGCACCATGCAATATGCATTGTGCAAAGCAATGTAATCAATGATATTAAGATAATGAAAGAATCTAAATTCCACAATTCACGAGCTAAACTCTCATTTTTATTTGCTCTCTATATCTCTATGCTATTAATATGCCTTTAAATTTTATTTTATTTTTTTTAAAAATGCGCCTGGTAAACTTTTTAACGTGACTGGCGACGCTGGTGCGACACGCCCTCTGGCTCCACGCGAATGCTTTGCTCGGAGCAATGAACCGGTGAGGCCACAACTGGGGGACCTCATCCCATAGGAAGAACACTTCAAACCTGCGAGCTCATTGGCCCAACGAAGGCATAAAGCCTTGCGAGCTCGTTGGCCCAACGGGGGTTTGAACTCTGGTGGCTGCCACTACATCCTGAGCGACTTAACCACCGAACCATGCCATCATCGGCAATATGCCTTTAAATTTAAAAACAACAAGTTTTTCTCTTTTTTTGTGTGTTTTTCTACATTTTTTGAAAATCCTATACTTTCCCAATTAAATCCCAATTTTTAAAAATCTTAATCTTTTGGTTTGCCAATTTTTCCCAAAAAGACTTTTGGGGCTATGGGGAGGACAACTCAAAAGCTTTTGGGGATAGACTTAAGCAAGGTGATAAAGCCGAAAGAAATGAAAAGAGAAGCCATCTTAAGAGCAAATATTATGGTGAATTGAAGAACGGGCAATAATCACAAGAGAAGATACAAAGGAACACATGTAAGAATAAAAGAACAAAGGAGAAAAACCTGGATAAGCCTAAAAGGTAGGAAATATAAGGCCGGCGGAAGTATGAAGATCAAAGAGACAACAAAATAAAGATTGAGATGGAGAGTGAGAGAAAATAGAAGCACGAGGATGAACAAGATGAAAACAGAAAATGATAAAGCTGAAGAAAAGAAGTATGATGTCTCTGAAAGTTGATAAAAGGTGGAAGGAATCATCACATCAATCATGGCACAGGGAACTAAAAGCCAACACAGGAAAAGATCTGTCCTGATCATAAGACGACTGAGGAAAGGGAGAGTTCACCTTGCTCTTCACCAAGATCACACAAGCAAGATTTGTCTCATTATAGCAAGGATCATGACCAGGATTGTTCTTCACATTGTCCCTCTGTGGAGAGAACAGAAAGAGATCGAGTGAATTCAGAAAAAAATGAAACAGATAAAAATGAAGCATCTGCCTCACATGGTAGTCACTATCAGCAGTATGTGGTGTAGGTACAGGTGGACTTGGTGGATACCCCTCAACGAGGAGGTCAAAGATTGCAGTAAAAAAGCCTTCTCCTCCTGTTCACTTAACAGAAAGGCAACCTGTCTGGGATCTGACACCCAGTGACATAGATAGAAACATGGTAGCTGCCATGATTGCACCTTATCAAGCTTCTACACTGCAAACGGTTGCATTCTCAAATACACCAGTATTTACTATTATCTACTGTTTCATTGTGTACATCTAATTTGCAGCTTCCTTATGTCTGCATCTCAACTTGTCCCGTCTGTCTTTCAGCAAGTAAATTCAATCAGTGGATGTTGTTGAACTCATACGATCTACAAGGCCATCAAGGAAAGTTGTGAATAAGTTGCTTTCTTCAGTATCTTAAGGAAAGCTTATTGAGTTCCTCAATTCTACCATGCTGTCAAAAAGTGCCAGCACCTTCCAGGAGCTAAGCCCTGCATTAGCTGTGTTTGAAGTTATTTGTTCAAACTCCACAGTCCACACGTCAAAGCTTACAAATTTACTATTCTGAGAATGTTAAAATTCAGTTACTGATTTCGTTTCTAGATCATATGGGTTTTAGTTCTTGTCGATGCATGAAACAATATGGTGGTAATGACTTTCTTTTGAATTTTCCATAAATCTTTCTGCAACTAAATGGAGATAAAAATCAAGCTTATGCAAAATTTCTAATGCCAGAAGATGCAGGTACATGACTATCGTTAGATGGCATAACACTCAATGGAAACAATCTAAAAACCAAATGACCAAAGATTATGTTGAACCAGCAGTAAGATTGCTGATTAAGTGCATTATAATTTTATTGTATCTGATTTTGGTCTTCTTATTTTTTGAATTGTTCCATTTTTTGTGTGAAAAATACTGGTTATATTTTCTTGTCCTGGCCATTTACAGAGGACAAAGGAATTCATCTTTACTGTTGAATGCTTTGTGTGGAACTGTTTCAATCTTCTGGCCCTCACTACCCTAGCTTTTGATGATCTAAGTTAGTTTTGTCCAAGAACATATTAATGTACATCAATTACATGTTGTGCGTATACCAGTCTCTTGCCATGTTTTGCTTGATGAAGTCTCTTGTGTATGTGCATTTTTCACAAGTTTGATATTCATATTAAAGGCCAGTGCATTGACCATGTCTAAAGGCATCTAAGTTCACAACCATTATTTTCTCATCAGCAGTTGGTTCTGTCTTTAATTTGGGGCACTGTTTTAGGTGATGGATATGCAGAATCTCCAGACGAGCCCTTAGATTCTTGAACCTCAGTTTTTACCCCTTTTCAGATTGGGCATCTAAACTAGCTACTGCTCTCATCCATCTTCTGTTTTCTCATAACTGCCCATTTGAGAACACACATATATGGACTTTACCTTGGGTCAAACAAGTTGTTAAATTTATAGGTGGTGGCTGATTCCTTGATTACTACATTGAGTTTTTGGATGTCCCAAATTTCACTACAAGCCTCATTGCATGGTGCATATTAACTGGAGAAATCTCTAATTCTTGGATGGCCCAACTTTTGCTACAAGCCTCATTGCATAGTGCATATTCATTCAAGTAAATCGATAATTCATGTCACACAATTTTACTGTCGGGCATACAAGGTATTTGAAGAAAAAAATTGAAGACAAAATGGCTGTAGAAAAATTTGCAGAAGCTGATTTTGATAGAGAAAAAAGAAAAAAAGCAAGAAAAAATATTAAGAACAGCAAGAATATCCAGTGAAAGTAACTAAGGTAATCCCAGCGCAAGAGCAAAGATGCAGCAACAGATGTAATAGAAGAGAAAGAAAAGATATCTTAACTAGGAGATGACCCTCCACTTTGAGACTCAACAGGAGCGCAAGAAGACCGTGAAAAGAAAGCAGAAGACCGAGAATTTCAGTTTCTAGGGCCCATAATTTAATTACCCAAGTTTAAAAGGAATCATTCCCTGATGGGTATGACTTTTTCTGATTTTGAAACAAAGTCAACACAATAGATCAATGCTAGTAACATGCTCTAAAATCTCGATAAGGCAAAATGAGTGAAGGAGAAATAACACGATCCACAGAATATCACAACTCCAAAAAATAAGGTAAATAAAGTTAAAGGAAACAGTTGAGTGGAAGGCCAAGCACATGACCTCTCAAGGGTGACATCTTTATAGCAAAATCTAAATAATTGTAGTACAAACAGTGAGGCTCTAGTAAACAGTGAGGTTCAAACCTTTCCCCTCCAGCAGTAATAGCAGAATGGATTTGGGTCGCTAGAGTGTTTCTGTGCTTTATTATAACCCTATCACAATTTCACTGTTATGGTTCTCGCCTACCATAGTTCATGCATTTCTAAAATGTTAAAAGTTCAGGAGAAAAATAGTGGATCAAATTACATAAACTTGGATATATGTCACATTTTTTCAGACCAGGAGGTATTTTTCCATGCTTTTTGGCTATGGTATTGCATGTTTCTAGACGTATACTGCAATAGTATTTGACTTTTGAACTGCTTTCATCATTTCCTGTGTCCCTATCCTGGGATCCTCTAGTTTTTTTTGGGGGGTGGGGAGAGGGGTAGGGTATGTTGGGTATCTGGACATAATAAATCTTTATATATATATGAAAAATAGTAATAAAAACATCTAAAGTAAGCGAAAAATTGATTGGAAATTTAGAATATCTGTTCTGGAATTTTAAAATGGCATTTCAACAAATAAATTAATTTTTCATTGTCACAGAATGATAGCAAAAGCATTTGTACTCAATCTTACAAAGCTAAATTTGTTTTAAGAATTAAAAACACTAAACAGATAAACCTGAGATTAGGAAATAAAAGCACTACTCAGTGGTATCCAGATGCATGATATAGTGTCGTAACTGTAAAAATCTAAAATATTTAAACCTGTAATTACCAAGGTGACAGAACAGCATTTCAAAAAAAAACTTAATTATGCATGCATGTCAACCGGCCACCTTTTTATTGTAAACCTTCTAATATGTAATTTTCAAAGTTTTAAAGTTTGATGTGAATATCTTAGAAGTGTTATCAATAAAAAATGAAAGTAAATGAAAGTAGCATTTAAAAATTAGGAAAAGATAAATGCTCAATCTGACAAAGAACAGCATTTCAAAAGACAACCTAATATAATCCCTGCTCCCCTCCCAGCTGTGGTTTTTTTAACTGTAAATTGCATTTATGTACTTTATATCATAAATGGTTATTGTTTCCAATAAACGATTTAAGAAAAAACCAATTCATCACTATATGTAAAATAGTAGCAAGAGCATTCACAATCAACCTTGCGAAAAATAGAGTAATTTTTAAATTAGGAAAAGAGAAAAATGAATATTTGCTCACAAAGAACAGCATTTCAAAAAGCAACCTAATATAATCCATGCTCCCTTACCAGCTGTGTTTTTTGAGCATAAATCGTGTTTATGTACCATATACCGAAGTGATTATTGTTTCCAATAAAAGAAAGATCCAATTCATCAATGTATGTAAAATAGCAGGAAGAGCATTCGCAATCAACCTTTACCAAAATGACAGTAGTATTTTAAAATTAGGAAAAGAAAAAAATGGCTTAAGATTTTGCTTAATCTGACAAAGAACAGCATTTCATAAAATGACCTAATATAAACCCTGCTCCCTTACCAGCCGTGTTTTTTGACTGTAAATTGCATCTATGTACTTCATATAGTAAATGATTAATGTTTCCAATAAAAGAAAAACCCAATTCATCAATGTATGTAAAATAGCAGCTAGAGCATTCACAAACAACCTTACCAAAATGACACTAATATTTTAAAATTAGGAAAAGAAAAAAATGACTTAAAGATATTTGCTTAATCTGACGAAGAACAGCATTTCATAAAATGACCTAATATAAACCCTGCTTCCTTACCAGCTGCGTTTTTTGACTGTAAATCGCATTTATGTACTTTATATAGTAAATGATTATTGTTTCCAATAAAAGAAATACCAATTTTATCACTGTATGTAAAATAGCAGCAAGAGCATTCAGATTCAACCTTACCAAGATACGCTTCTGCTTATCAAAGTGACAAAAAACAACCCTCATTTATCACTGTATAAAAACTGATGGCAAAAGCATCGGTAATCGGCAAAGAATTGGCTAAAACATTCGTGCTTCAAACCAATTGGTAAAGGGAATAAACCAGATAATATAGCCGCCAAGTTCTAAAATGCAAGGGAAAATCCTACTTCTTGGAAGCTTTTGAGGGCTTCTTACTTGAACTTTGAGGCTGGGGTTTAGGGGGCTTCTGAACCCTAACGCCATGAATTTCGGCTTCCTTGGGATCGAGCCACTGCAACGGGTGGCGATTAAACAAGGGCCAGTCCGGAACGGTAGTCAACAGGGTCAGAACAACCCCGGCAGCATAAATTAGGAGCATATTCATAAATGAACTCATCACATAACCTGTAACGAACGCCACCACAGCAGATACCACCAGCATTATCTGCATCAGAATCTCCGACTGTTTTTGCCCTTGCCAATCCATCTCTGTGCCAACTGAAACAGAAGATTCAGAATAAACTTGGATCAAACCCTCTTCAACAAAAAAAACAGATTAAAACCAGATGAAATTCGAAACAGGGCTTTAAAATCGCAGAAAAAAATTTAAAAATAAAAACGAGAAATCTTCTGTTTGAAATTTTCGGGAAAATTATATCACATGTAGCAGATCAATTGTTACGGGTGACTTACAGATTCGAAGAGACTGATAACGCAGGTAATGCTTTAATTTGTTGCGAGTCTGCAATTTTGCGTGTAAGTTTTATTGTTTTGGAGGTCAATGGATTTGTCCTTTTGTAGTTGCGATGTAATTGTGAAGAACAGTTTAAAATTGACATTCGTAGACAAAAACTATTTCACCACAAATTTGAAATAATACGTTTAATGGTGAAATTTGTATGCCAATTCCCATTTATATTTTTATTTGATATTCGATTCTTCATAGAGTTTATTTCTGTACAAGAGCGTAAGTTTAAATCGTCTTAGGAACGCTTCAACTTGGACCATTAAGAAGAATTATAACTTGCATCAAAAACATTTAGAACATTTGCATATGTGAGAGTGGTGTCTAATCAAGGGAGGTGATCTAGGACAACACACTCATGTAGTTTAGCCATTTCTCTAAGGTATTTTTCAATACTGGACCTTAAGTAGTAGCAGACAAGGGTGACACAATTCTCATTAGTCCATAGTTAGCCAAATCGATCATGCGGGTTACATAATAATTTCGCATGTGGATCAATCTTGCAAAGTGCAAATTTGACCCACTAGAAATTTTATCATTGTTCAAAACCCAAGACAAAAAGCAAACAAAAGATACTTATTTTGTATACTAAAATGACTAAATTCTATGGAAAATCAACACTTATTTTTCATCATAATTTCTAAAACTAAATGCCTTATCCTTTATCATTTTAAAAAAAATATTTATTACAATAATAATTATTTAAATTTAGGTTAATTATTATTTATTTATATACATTTATTTAATTAGTAAATTTATGTAAAAAGAATTTTTATTTAAAATTTAGTATCAAAAATATAAAATGTGAGAGTCCATCATTGTTTTAGACCCTATGCCAAATTTCGCTTCCTATGTAATGTTTTAGAATTTTTTTAATTATTATTGGAAAAATGTATCTATTAAAAATAGAAAAAGAATATATAGCAATAAGAGTTAAAGAAAGCCCGAAGGAAGCACTTTTAAGCCAGCCTAAAAGTAACAATTTCAAGATTGATTACATATAGAACAAAGCATCATGAAGAGGTTAAATGGGACTAATATACTTATGACAGTTAAAAGAAACAATTCTAAAGCTAATTGCATTTTACAATAAGAGATAATATCGATTTTCTCCAAGAGTAGACAACACACACTCTTCCATAATATTGGTAACTTTAAGAAGAAATCCTTTGTCATCCATTGCAAGAGTTACCAATTGAGATTGAACATTAGTTATTTGTGTCTTGAACTCCGCATTGTTTCTGAGTTTCTCTTTCAAGGTTTTAGTAAGAGTTGACGACTGCAAAATAACACTAGAGAAAATACCATGCATAATCACTTTCATAGGTAGAAAGACATTAGAAAAAATAGCTTTACATCGAAGCATCCAAATATATAATAAAATACATTGACGAAAAGATTCTAAAATCTTGTTCTATGAACAATGCAATGCTAAAAGAGTTGATTTCCAACTCAATTTTCTATTAAACATAGCAGGAATAGAAGTTGTAATTGTGTGCCAAATTTGATGAGCATGCTTGTAAGTCCAAAATGCATATTTAATGGTCTCTAACTTGTAACAGAATAGACATTTGGTGGATTGAGTAGTAAGAAAGGTGAGGTGTTCTCCCACAACAATTCCGTAGTGGATAATCTTCCATGCTAAAAATTGAGCTTTAGCTTCAACTTTGGATTTCACAACAATAAGGCTCAAGATGAACAACCTAGACTTAGATCAATTCACTCTCCATTTCAGATTCAATCTTAGCTGTATTTGGATTGGAGGAAGAAGTTTAAAGTAAATTAGCTTGAGAGAGAATTTTTCAATATTATATACCATCTCCAATCTTTAAAACAATTGCATGAGATGGGAGGAGAAAAATTTAATTGAAGAACTATAGGAACATCATCTTGAACCTTGTGAATGTCGTTGATAATAGAACTAGATAGTTTGAAGTCATGCGTGAGTTGCATGTCACCTTTCCAAGGTAATGTTGTGAACTCCCAAGTGTCTATGAATTTCGTGATGCCTCTTTAATAAGATCTTGCTATGCAATTGAGTTTTAAGAGAAAGAGGTTGCTCATGTATGCATATCAATCTAAACCACCAAATAGATGAAGCATAAAAACTCAACCCATGACTAAGGTATTATCCTTTCCATTCAAGAAGAGGAGACACATATTGCCAGGCTTTCCATATACTTAAAAATTATTTGGAAGCTTGAGGTTTGAAGTACTATGTTGTAAGGATTTTATCTTTCCACCCAACCTCTTTCCAAGCATTATTGGCCTTAGTGGTAGCAATTATGTGCCAAATAGGAGTCTTCCATGGTGCAGATCCTTGAAGAGCTCTAGTGATCCATTTTGCTATGAGGCAGGTCCCTTGTGTGAGGGGATCAATCACTCCTAAACCCCCTTTGCTTTTTGACTAAATATAATAAAGACATGAAGTAACTAGATGGCCTTTTTTGTTATACCACTTTCCCCAAAGAAAACCTCTAATAATTTGAGTTAGATGGTTGTAATTTCTTTTTGAAGGAAGCCAAAATGATGAAATGTAAATGTGCCTAGCAACGAGAATTTTGTTAGCAATTTGAATCTGTCCAACCATAGAAAGAAATTTGTTTGTCTAAAATTTAAGTTTTCTTTTTAGTTTATTAATGAACCAGATCCACATTTCAGATAATGAAACTCCTATCCCAAAGGAGATGCTAAGATATATTGAAATTACACTATGTTTGATGAATTTCCACTATGGAGGTATCCAAGGAAGTGGTTGATCAGCTAAGGTCATCAAAAAATTAGTTTTACTAAGAGAGAGTTGAGAACCAATAGTTGAGAAAAATAGGTCTATGACATCAATGGTATTATTTAGCTCTTCTTGGGAGTTTCAAATGAATAATAAGCTATCATCAACAAAATGAGAATTAAGAGCTTCTTCATTGCTAGGTAGAGAAATACCATGAATGAGATTCTAATTTTTAGCATGGTTTAAAAGGTATCTAGGAGCATCATCTATGATAACATAAATGAATGGGGCTAAAGGGTAGCCTTATCTTATTAACTATTGAAGAGGAAAAGTTTGACTGATTGAACCATTAATAGCTAAGTAGGCATTAGCATCAACAAAGAGGAGTTTAAAGTGGGAAATGAGCTTGGGACCAAAGCCTTAACCATTTAAGAATTTTTAAGATGAACTTTCACCTTATCCTATCATATGCTTTATCAAAATCAAATTTGATGAGGAGGCAATTTTTTCTTATTTGTTGGACCTATTCAACTATTTCCCAAGCAAGCACCAAGTTGTCTAGTATGAATCTCCCTCTTATAAATCTAAATTATTCGGGTCTAACAATTTCTCGCACTGTGTGTTTAATTCTTTTAGCACTGGCTTTGGTTATAATCTTGTAGGAGGTATTAAGGAAAGTAATTGGTCTCCACCCTAAGCTGTTGTTTTCATTTTTTCCTTTAGGAATTAATTTTATCATCCCTTGATTACTAGAGGGACCGAGGGATCCCTTTGATAAAGATTCTTTATAGACCTCATAGAAATCCTCCCTAATTAATGGACACATTATTTTAAGAAATTCTACAGGTAGACCATCTATTCCTATACTTTTTGAGTCAACCATATCCTTCAAGGTAGCATCAAATTCCTCAAGGGTGAGCAACCGATCGAAGTAATTTTTTTGTTTAAGATCAATCTTATTAGCTATGCAAGTGCCAATCATATCTTCAATTATATCGAGAAGTTGATCTCCTTCAATTGAATTGATAAATAGTTGTTTGTAATGTTGAAAGAAAATAGATTTAATATCATCTAGATTGTCAGGGCTATGCCCCTCTTAATCATAGATAGAAAATTTTCCATTCTTGATAATGTTTGTGTTTGACATAACTAAAAAAAATTGGTTCCCCTATCTTCTTCCTTCATCCAATGTAGCCTAGCCCTTAATTGAGCTCCTCTACCCCAATAAAAATCAAACTTCTAAGTTTTGTTTCAACATAAGCAATTGCATGTTGTAACGTATTGTTAATTGGTGTTGAATTTAAAAGAGCTATACTTTTTCCAATTTGCTTCTTAATTTTTTTCATTATGGATCTTTTTCTATCCATTTTCTTACCATGAGATCTTAGGAAGGTAGTGCAATGGATATTAGCATTATTCCACCCTTGTAACCAACTATCATTTTTTATGAGGTTTAGGATCATCATTCCAAATGGAGATTAGAGAAGCAAAGCAATTAGGTTGATTAAGGTAGAAATGTTGAGCTTGAAGGGTAGATTATTGGGGTGGGAGGGGCAAGAAGAAAGTTGACAGATCAAAAAAATTAGGAGGTGATTTGAGAGAGAGAGGCAACAACATAAACTTGAATTTAAGGTTGTTTTGGAAGAGGGGATAATGGAAAGGGAATCAGCTAAATAAAATCTATCAAGATGGCTAAGTTTCCTCAATTCACCATCTCTTGAATTAGTCCAAGTGAATCAATGATGGGTATGAGAATCTCTTTTATAAGTTCTTGTCATTTACTTTCATTCCAGTTGTTTGTTTACTTTAACATGCATACAGTGTCATTGGAAGGAGTTACAAGGCTCATTAAGTGTTGAAGCTACTTGGCATCCATTTGGCAACCTTCCTCTATTATCGGGCTATCAATAGAGCCTATATTTGAATTCAATTGTAATCGGTTGAAGGTCTGATTTGATTTCTGTATGTCACTGTTACAGTGGACAGCAAACTATTGATTGTAATTACATCATTTCTCTTGAAGGAATAAAGCATTTTGAGTTGGGTTTCATTGAGTATTTGTGTACTTGTTCAATTTCATTTGAGTGGGCTAATTGTTTGCAAGTATTCTTGGTTAAGTTGCAATATAAAATTTAGTATAACCACTAAGGAACATGACAGTGGTATCAAAGCTTTGATCTTGCTAGCCTATGGGTGACGAATTCATGGAGCCACTTCCTCATCACTACAGGAGAAGACAAGGAACAATGGGTGACAGAAGGTCGAGTAATTCATAGAATGATATTGAAGACATGATAAGAGAGATGATGGAGACTCAAAGAAGAATGGTTGATAGTCAATATCGAATGGAGGCTCATCAACAACAAACTAATGAAGGCCTGCAACAAACCAATGCTAACATTGAGAGGATGTTCCAAGTGTTGATGAGGAAAAACAATAATAACAATAGGGGCAATACAAATAACAGGGCCAATCAAGATGATGCAGTTAGCAATGTGGGTTCACAAAGAACAAGAGGAGGAGACCGTACACCCACAGTGGATAGACCAATGAGGCCAACATTCCTTCCTAGAGAAGAAGAGTTCCAAGATGAAGAAGAAATGGAGAATGAAGGAGAAGAAGAAGACAACAATCTTGAAACACTTCTCAACAAGTATGATTCATTGTCGGATCATGTTCATGAAAGGATAACATTTAACAACTTCTTGAGCCATGAAGAACAAAGGCAAAGAAGGAGAGGTTACCAACCAAGGCCTAGAAGAGTTGCACCAACTCAACCCAAGGAATATCAAGACGCTTTAAGCAAGGTGCCTATTCCTATGTTCGACAGGAGTGGAAAGATGAGTGATAGAGCATGGGTCAACAAGTTGGATGCTTTCTTTACACTCAAGCCCATGACTGAAAAGAAGGCTATACATTTTGCCACTATGCATTTGGAGGGATTGGCATACGAGTGGTGGCACCATGGACTCGTATCTCAACATCACAACAAGATTACTTCATATGATGAGTTTGTTCGTAGGCTCATTGCTCGATTTGATCAAAAGGATGTGGAGGTATACTATCGTGAGCTTGCACAGTTGAAACAAAGTGGAAGAGTTGAAGCATATGTGAATGAGTTCCAAAAGATAGTAGTAATGGTTCCTAATATGATAGACAAAAGGATCACGATGTTGTTTGTAGAAGGACTCAATGATAGAATTTGAGGATTGGTGAAGGTCCACAAACCTTCTACACTTGAGGAGGCTATCGATTTGGCACTTGATCTAGACATTGTACCTATATTCACACAGAAGAAGAGCTTTGACAAGGGCTCTCATTCCAACCAAAGGAGGCCATTCCAACCAACCAAGCCCACCATTTCTTCCACAGAGCGTGATGAACTAAGGAGAAAAAAGTTATGCTTTGATTGCAAACAACCATGGGAATCGGGGCATAGGTGCAAAGGCAAAGGCAAGGCGTATCTCATTGAGGTACTCAGATGATGAAGATGATGATGAATCAGCACATGTGGAGGATCACTCTTGGGAGATTAAAGCAAGTGATGACCTTGCAAATTCTGTGACTATAGCCACTATGTCAGGAGTTCCTAGATATCATGCATGTAGGATCAAAGGAGTTCTTAATGGTCAATGAGTCATATGTTTGGTGGATAGTGGAGCTACACACAACTTCATTGATGAAGGACTTGTGATGAGGTGAGGTTTAACACCTAAAGATTTTGAAGGATTCACAGTAGTTGTAGTGGATGGTTTCACTATGAACTGCTAAAAGAAGATTTCACAGCTTAGCATCCAGATGGGAGACTATACTTTGACAGATGACTTCTACATCATAGGTTTGTCAGGTATTGATATTGTTTTGGGGATGCAATGGTTGAATTCTATCAGTAAGTACATCCATGATGTGAAGAAGATGGAGATCGAGTTCATGCATAATGGAAAGAAGATAATTCTGAAGGCTATTTCAAAGAATTCACCCAAGGTTGTTTTAGCCAAGAGTATGAGGGCTATCTTTCATGATGAGATAGCTAAGAGCATGGTTGAGGATACACTCGCTAGGAGGCCTAATATTTTGGAGGAGATTTTGGTTGATTGGAAACTACAACTTTTAGTTGAGTATTCCAAGTCTCCATTTGCATGCAAGATCATAGACGACATCATTAAGATGATAGATACAAGGTAATGGATGATGTGATATACTACATGGGTAAGATATTTTTTGTGCCCGAAGCCAAGCTCAAACAACAAATATGGAATACTATTGGTGGCTCACCTCCGTTTGAACATCCAAGACAAGTTAATGAGGTAGGATTACTTGGAGATGATTTTGAAGAGTTTGGCACCGATGGGCTAATCATACCATGCAAAGGTGAAGTCCACAAGCCTAGTACATTGATTGGTGAGTATGCTTCTTATAGGGATTTTCACTTGTTGGATAATGATAAGATGGCAAGCACGCAATGGCCACATCCCTTGCAAGGAATCATGGAAAAAGATTTCCAACATAATGGGAAACCGATGGAGTTCGTTCATAATCACTATGAAGACATGTTCGATGGTAAGCATCTCATTTTTCACATTGGTTGGTATTTTGATTGGTTTGAGGATAGGGGCAATATGACTTTGAATTTTGATGATATGCACTTGCTAACACTTTTGGAGAAGAGTTATTTGGGCTCTACTAACGTTGGCATGAAGGATTGGAACATTGAAGATGGTTTCTTTGTGAAACAACAAGGCGTTATACATCCTAATTTTTCATATCAAAATCTTGAAGACGATAAAAAGATGCAAGGAAAGTGCAAATTTGGGCACCACAAAATAAAAAGTGTCATTGATTATCATGGACCAGCCCTTGGAGGGACACATGAAGACATTTTTGAGGGCCAACCAGTTTGGAGAAATGCTTGGATTCCTCTTGACCAGCCACTTCACATTTTTGAGGATGCGTATTTGATGGTTTCGTGGAATGCAAATAGCATTCTATGGTTGGATAATTATAATTTCAGTCTCAGTATAGCAGGGTTGAAGGTACTTTTCAATAAAGAAAGGTGGGCTATCTTCGTTGGGAAAGATCCTAACATTTGTCTACCACCTTTAATCACTTTTAGTGGCACTCTTCACCACATTTTTGGTGATATTTTCAGTTTGGATATTGCTGGTCTGAGTTCAAACAATGAGGTTATTTAGAAAGATAAACACCCATTCATGGCTACATGTGGCACATATGGTGAATTTATGACATCACCTTGCATCTTCAGCTTGGAGAGATCATGGTTTGACATTGATATTTCTGATTCTGAATTATTATTTTGGGATCATCATTGGGGTTTGTACATGGGTGTATTCATTTCATCATTTGATAGAGGAAGAGGTCCCAGGATCATTTATAGGTGGAAGTACAATGATGTTCGATTGCTTGAGGACAAGTAATCACGGGAAGGGAGGACTGTCATTTCCTCATTTCCAGAGTGATCACTAAATGGCATAAGTGTTTAGCCTATTCATCATTCCCGTAGGCTAAAACACATGGTAAGGGAATGAAAGTGATTTTGGTTCAATAATATTCATTGTATATTTCATGTAAGCTAAAATCATAAGGGCTTCATCATGTGGAATTGCAATTCCTATTGTGATTTCTCATATTCAAGGGGGTAGGACCTATAATTGAGGGACCAAATTAATAAGTGTTTTCTAAGGCCAAATTAAAAAGGGAAAATGAAATATTCAATTACATTTTCTCTAATCTATTTTTAGATAGGGCCTATTGACAATTGGTGTTGAGTTTGTTGAAGGAATGGGTCCAAGCTAAAAGTGATCCAATGCAAATTCAAAAGAGACTTCAAAAAGGGGATTGACCACCATAGAAGAACCCAACGAATGCACAAGGAGAGAATCAAAATTCAAATTCAAATTATATTTCAAAAGGAGGCATTCGCATGGGAAAAGCATTCACTCCAAACTTCCAACGGCCACCTAGGATCATGTGCCATTCCGAGCAGTCACCTACATGAAGAATTCAGTTCAAACAAAGGCCAATAATAGCATGGAAATATGTGCCAATGGTTGGAGAAGAAAGTATATATTGGATCATGTGCCAAATAAAAGCATTCGCCCAAGGAATATTTGATTGGTACTTTGAATGAAGATCTAGTTGCATAGCTAAGGGTGCCAACAACTTCAAGGAAAAGGCCCGACCAAGGGATAGGATGCATTCACCCATGCAAAAAGCTTCCAAATGCATGCGCTCAAGATAGAAATTCAACCATGATACATTTGCCAAGATAAGTTAATGCCTAAATGCCTTTCGGCCATAATGAAGAACAATCCATTCACCTAGATCAAAAAAACCACTCAGCCATAGCAAAGGTTCAATGGAGATTGAAGGTGCATTCGCTAAGGAGAAACCATAGCTCTATTCCATTCGCCCAAGACATGATGCAATAAACAATGCATTCAAGAGACATGAATCGATGCATAGAAGCTCTTATGCCAATATAAGCCAATCGGCCATGAAAGCTAAGAATAATAGAGGAGCTCATGACATTTGAAGACATGACTGATTTGGTATGTTTTTCCTATTCATTTCAAGCTTGAAGATTCTGATTTTCATTGCTTTCTTGCAAGGAGATGTGCCCTTGCCAATAGGGAGATGACCCCCTATGATTTATGAGGTGATATTGCTCTAATTTCACCATTGGATTCAAACTTGTAGGTATTAGGAGAGATAGAGAGCATTGGTGATCAATATTGAAGGTTTGGCGTCAAGATCTTGGACATTCGAACATTCACTATTCTTGCTGATTGCATACAATCTTTTCAGTCACTTGCAACAGTCATAACAACCAGCATACAGTGTCATTGGAAGGAGTTACAAGGTTCATTGAGTGTTGAAGCTACTTGGCATCCATTTGGCAACCTTCCTCTATTATTGGGCTATCATTAGAGCCTATATTTGAAGTCAATTGTAATTGGTTGAAGGTCTGATTTGATTTTTGTATGCCACTGTCACTGTGGACAACAAACTATTGATTGTAATAACATCATTTCTCATGAAGGAATAAAGCATTTTGAGTTGGGTTTCATTGAGTATTTGTGTACTTGTTCAATTTCATTTGAGTGGGCTAATGGTTTGCAAGTATTCTTGGTTAAGTTGCAATATAAAATTTAGTACAACCACTAAGGAACATGTCAGTGATACCACTGTAATGTTCCTTGGAGGTTAATACTGAAATTTTACTTCAACTTAGCTAAGAATACTTGCAACACATAAACCATTCAAATGAGAACTTATCAATGAAACCCAACAACTAATTACGTTATTTCTTTGATTCAAATGATGCCAATACAAAACCAGAGTTCGATGTCCTTTATGATAGTCATATACATGAAATCAAATCAGTCTTTCAAACATTACAAGATGGCTTCCAAATGTAGCCATATGAAATCCCAGCACTAGAGGATGAAGGCTAATTGCTTCCAGCTTTGTATGTAGCAACAATAACATCAATTATCACTTATATGACAGCTCCAAATGATTGTAAGACTGCTGCAAAATATCTGATATATGATCAGCAAGAAATATGTCTTCAAATGATGACAAAATCCTTTCCAAGATCCCACGATGTGATCCAAGGCTTGAGTGAATAGCTGGGAATTATTCAAATCTTTCAAAGCAAGGATCTTCAATGATCTTCAATGATGTCAATGCTCACAATCTCTCCTAACACCTGCAATAACTATGAATACCTACAATTCAAAATCAATGGTGAAATTAGAAACAATATCACCTCATAGTTCATAGTGGATCATCTCCCTATTGGCAAGGGCACATCTCCTTGCAAGAAAGCATGAAAATCAGAATCTTCAAGCTTGTAATGAATAGGAAAAACATACCAAATTAGTCATGCCTTGAGAAATGACGAAATCTCCTATTTATTCTTCTCCTCTTGTGCATTAAAGGGCTTTGGTATCATAGGGCGAATCCTCCTTGGCAAATGTGATTGGCATTGATTATTGTTTAAATACTTTTCTTTTCTCCATGAGCGAATCCTCCTTATGTCCTCGGCAAATGCATTATCCTTCATCATTGGCAAGTCTCTCCTTTGTGACCATTGGTCCCATTGTCAATGCAATTGAGTGATCTTATCCATTGCATCTAATTTAAAGCTTCCCCTTCTTTGGCCGATTCCTTCTTATAAGTGAAGGTGTCATTTCCTTGGCGAATGCATTTAGACCCTTACCTTGGGAGAATGCATTTGAAACCCCCAAATGATCGTTGGGCTTGGGTGAATACTCTTGCCATAGGTGAATGTGCTTGACTATTGTCTTTATCCTTTAGTGCTATTCGCAACCTTTAGCTGATCCTATGGAATCTCCCTTGGCGAATGGTATTGAATGCTTGTCTTTCATGGGCGAATGCATTGCTCTTTCTTATGCATTGGTCCTTCTTGTGCAATGTCTAATGCATCCTTGGCGAATTCATGTCTCTTGGCATGGGCGAATGACTCTTGGCTGAGCGAATGCTTCTAATTATCACATGATCCAATGTGAATATCTTACACCAATGAATTGTCTTCATAAGATAGCCGTTGGCTCATGACCCTAGGTGCTTTTTGAAGTTGCATCTAACCGTTTGAGTCTCCTTTGTTTTTGACGCATGATCCTAAGCATAGCCGTTGGGGCTATTAGTATGATCCCAAGCCTTATTAGTTGATGCTATCTTGGAGTGAGTGATATTCAATTTTGAATTTGAACTCCCTCCTTCTTTTATGATAATTGCTTACTCTTTTTGAAGGCTCATTTGAATTTGAATTGTGTTTCCCTCCAAACTGATTGGTGAAGGATACATTTAGCTTGGACCTATATTAAACTCCATAAGAATAGATTATGGAAAATGTAATTAAAGATTTCATTTTCCCCTCAATTGATTTTGCTTTATGAAGTGATAAAATAATACTTAGCTCAAATTTGGGGATATTACAAGTCTTCCCCCCCCCAAGATTGCTTGTCCCAAGCAATCATCAATGAATACCAAGATCCCAAACCCATCTCTCCTTTCCACATGAACTCACATATATCATTTCAAAGATGTTGATGTAGACGATCTTGGGACCTCTTCCACCATCCAAACTGAAACTGAAGATTGATATCATGAACCCCTGGTGAATGTTGAATACAATCATGAATGAGAGTGAATCCATTCAAATTATCTCACTGTAGTAACTCAGACTAGGAACATACCAGCTGAAGATGTCACCAAATATGATATAGAAAGTGTGATCCAAAGTGTATGCAAACACAACATTGTCATTGGCCTTCTCTTTTGCAATGATATCCATTTTTCCTACATTGGAAAATGTTCCTAACTCAGTTGTACTGAAACTAAAATCATAATTGACTAGCAATGAAGCATCGTAGGCAACCCTTTGAATCATGACATATGCATCACCAAAAACATGAATAGGCTAATCAGAAGAACTCCATATGTCACTCAAAATTAATTTGTCTTCAATCTTCTCTATCCATACTACTTTCCTAGCTCTTTGACGCTAATAATCATATTTTCTTTGTGCCTTTTCTTCCCCTTCAATGGTCTGATATGAAAATTCAGAATGTGTAATGCCTTGTTTTTCCACAAAATGGTCATCTTCAATACTCCATTTTTGCATGCCAATATTAGTAAAACACAAATATCTACCTCCACAAAGTACAAGTATGTCCATCTCATCAAAATACCAAGCCATATAATTGCTATCTTCAAACCAATCAGAAATTTTGCCATGCCCATTAATATAAAAAAAATCAAATGCCCACCATCACACATGACTTCATGATTATTAGCCTTCAACTCCATTAGTTTCCCATTGTGTTGGAAACTTAACTCCATGACTTGTTGCAAAGGAAATAACCATTGCATGCTTACCATTTTCTCATTGTCTTCCACCTTATCATCAAGAGTGTATTCACCAATTATGATGCTAAGCTTGTGTGCTTTCTCTTTGCATTGAATGGTCAATCCCCTGGAACCAAACCCTTCAAAGGCATGATACATAACTCCAAACCCAAACATCTCCATAGAAGAAATGGTAACACCATACCCTGATGCAAGAGTGGTCCATACCTCTAAGGTGTACTCTAATGCAAAGGCCTCCGTGGATGAACCTAAGGCAACCTTGGTTATCCACCCAATCATAAGGGTGCCCGAACCTGTGCCATTTCTATGAAGGATCAAAGAGTAATCATGAATGTAAACTATTATGACTTCCTCTCCAAAGGCCATGATGTGAGTGGCTGATCCACTATCTCTAACCTCTAAAACTCCACCAAATTGCCAAATGTCAATGCATCATGAAGTGTAGCAGCCATCTTTTAACAATGTGAAGAATGAAGCCTTATGAGCTAGGGCTGGAATGACACAACTCAACTGGTGTATATGTATTAGCATTCCCCAAGTAACCCTAATATCTTCATACCTTGTGTCATGATCCAGTTGCACCTCCTTAGCATGTCTTGATAAATTCTTCATCCAAAAGTCATCATAATGTAGACTACTACTAGCAAGCTCCCCATGAGGGGTCACAAATGCATCATGTTTACCAACAATGATATCATCATATCCCATGAAGTAGCTCTCCGTAATATGTGATATCAGTTCCATGTGAAATGAACGGATAAAGAACTCGGAGTCATCTTAGCTTGTCATGGAAGTCATCATGTAAGGATATTACTATCATTTCATGATCATGTGTCAAGGTTGCCCATAATAGTTCATGCAAGTACCACTGACTGCTGCTCCAAATCAGAAAATCAAACTCTCTATTATACCCTGTTATAGTATATTTTCCAATCCTTTCAATTATTTTTGTAGCAACTTCATCAATTAAGGCTAATACGGTGTAATTCTCTTCATGGAAAACATTGATCTTAAAACTAATCCTTATGTCTGATATATCAAAAAGAAAGGAACTGTTGCTATAACTCAAAAAATAGACTTTTCTATGTGCCTTGGGACTGCCATTTTAACCTCATATCCCTGGGAGATGTCCTTGCAGATCTGACTTCCCTCTTTCTCTTCCATTTGGTGACCATCAACTTGGATAGGATTGAAGCAAACCTCTAATGAAGACTCATGTGTAACTAGTTCAGTCCTGTAGATGCATATTATGTCTCCATGTTTGCCATCCATCCCAACAAGTTGTCTTATGACTTCTCTTCTTCTATAGATGTTGCACAAGTGGAATGGGTAATCACGATTCTCTAGAGGCTACAAGTAGTCATCCTCGAACCTTTGAAGCCTTGCTAAGTAGAGATCTTCCATGTGCTCATGATCACTCCTCCGTAAGCCAACCTCTTTATGATGCCCAAATGTGAAGTCTTTATGATATTTTATCAAGGGATCTCCATCAAAGTAGAAGGTAGAGTCTTTGACCTCATGACCCTCTCCGATGGTTGATGAAGATGAGTGCATCCTTATGACCTCTTTGTCTTGCCATGCCACATCAAACTCATCCAATCCACTTTGATCACTTCCCACCTTATGGACAAGATCCATCTCTAGGATACCTACACCACCACTTGATTCCATACCAATATCATGTAGAGGGAATGAAACAATGTTATCTAACAAACCCATACCTTGATGAATGATAACCTCCATGATGGCATGTTCTTCGTCCATATGATCATGGTGAATGTGATTCTCCAATGAAGCTTCTCCATACAAATCCTTATCTTTCATGGTGGCATCTTCTAAAGCTTGGTCTTTAACATGCATAGGTTGTAACTCTTCCAACTTCTCTTCATGGGGCTGACGTGTAACTAGGGCTTCGACGTCTTCAACATGTATGAATTGATCCTTGTTCTCTTCATGTGCATCACCTATATCTTCATGAATTGTTTCATGGCCGATCATGTCCTCCTTATCATTATGAAGTGTCATGAGTTCTTCATGTGAATCATCTTCCTCATGGATGATCTTTGCAACAAATATTATATCTTCTCCTTGCATGCACGATTGAACACCAAGAGTGTGTCCTTCATAACCAATTGTAATTTCAGGTTCATGCTCAAATGTACCATCCTTATCCATATTACTTGTCTCTATGTACTCTACTTGTGCATCCTTCTCATCATGAAGTGGGTCACACATCTTGTGGCTATGCTTGGTGGCAATCATTGTGTCTTCTCCTTCCAAGTGTGATTGATCATCAATGGTATGACCAACTGAAATTTCTTTATCTGATTTATCTTCAGCTTGTGCATTCTTTTCTTCATCTTCCAATTGTACAATCTCTATGCCACTTGTATAAATTTGTTCTTTATCCACATGCTTCTCAAATTCCTCATGAAGATTTTTGATCACTCTTTCATCTTCAATCTCCTGAATCTGAACGGAATACTTGATCTTTTCCTTCTTAGGATTGATGGTGTGTGTTCTCTTAGATTGAGCAGTTCTCTGACTAGGCTTGTTTCCAGTCAAAGCCTGAAACATCCTTTCTATATTGATACTTGTTTGTCGTATGCTTGCATTTGTTCGTTGTTGGTGTGCTTCCATTCTATGCTGGCTCTCCGTCATTCTTTTTTGACTATCAATCATTTCCCTCAACAACTCCTTATCAAATAGAAATGAGCTCATGGTTGCAAACTCCATGGAAAACCCTTCAGGCTGGCAGGATTGTAGCTCTGATACCACTGTAATGTTCCTTAGTAGTAATAACTAAAATTTATTGCAACTTAGCTAAGAATTCTTGCAACAATTGCACCCTTCAAATGAAAGGAAACAAGTGCAACATATAATCAATGAAACCCCAAACTCCAGTTGCTTTATTAGCTTATTCAAATGATGCAATTACAAATATTGATTCGTTTTCCCTTATGATAGTCACATACAAATTTCAAATCAGACTTTCTAATGATTACAAAATAGCTTCCAACTTATGCTAAATGAAAGACAACCAACAAGGAGTATTTGCCAAACAATTCCAGCCTTCAAGGATCCTTGTAACACCTTCAAATGTGACTAAAATATGATTGTTAGGACTGATGCAAGTGGCTGATATGCAACCGGCAAGAAGTATGTCTTACAATTGATAGCAAAACTCACTCCAAAAGCCAACGATGGGTTCTAGAATTAGCCGATTGGCTTGGAATGAACACCAAAGGTTCTTATGCAATGATTGATGCCAAGATTTGATGAGTTCAACCCCTTAGTTGACTATAGTAAACCTACAAATGACTGTAGATGACTGTAGTAGAGTTGTTTATGGATGGAAGATGCCAAAATGCTTGATACAAAGTCTCCACAATGCTCCTCAATGATGAAACTATGTTTGAATGATATCCAATGCTTGAAATATCTCCAAATGCCTGCAAAATGAAGCTCAATGGCGAAATTAGAATCAATATCACCTCTTGGTTCATAGGGGGTCATCTCCCTATTGGCAAGGGCACATCTCCTTGCAAGAAAGCATGAAAATCAGAATCTTCAAGCTTGAAATGAATAGAAAAAAATACCCAATCAGTCATGCCTTGAGAGGTGACAAAATCTCCTATTTATTCTTCTCCTCTTGTGCATTGAAGGGCTTTGGTATCATAGGATGAATCTTCCTTGGCAAATTTGATTGGCATTGATTATTGTTTAAATGCTTTTCTTTTCTCCATTTGCAAATCCTCCTTATGTCCTCGGCAAATGCATTATCCTTCATCATTGGTGTAACATCCACGTTCTAAAAACATAGTAAAAACTAAAAATTTCACCATAAAGTAAATTTACAAGGTAAAAATGAGACAGAGAATTTTTTTCTTTTATTCAACATATAGTCGAGTAACTACAATTACAAGATATCTCATTGCAAATTCAATAAACCATATTGTCTTTCTCAAGTACAATGTTTACAAAAATAAATCAATTATAAATACCTGAATCAGATAATGTTTTACTTAGTCTCAATAAACACAAGTCTCAGAGATATACTGCATTCAGAAATCTGACATCTTTATCACAAGCCTCGGCATGTCTTCTGTGAGAGAGAGAATCTTTCCAGTGATTTACCTCCAACCACAGACCATCAGTCTCCCGCACTCCTTCCTAACTGGAAGTGACCCTTCCCTTCACGAGAAGTATAGACCAAGGTGACCAGTGGTAATTTGCCTTTCCAAGTACATAGTGTTGTATCTTACACAACTCTATCTATTATACAACCCTAGATACCCTCTAGCTAAGTATGATTCCCGATAGGATGTGCAATCCAGATACAGTGAACTGACAATGCATGCAGAGACATATGCATTACTATGGCCATAGTTTTTAATATAAATTGACGTTCACAATGAACGATGTCATATTGTTCACCCACTCCAACTCGACTTGGATACTATCATATTCCTACAGTTCGACTTGGTCAACTATGTTTAACTTATGAAGTCATGATGATTTCAACAATCTAGTCTTTCCCGACCCAATACATGTTTTCTTTCACTGTCTACAATCCATAGACTTTTTCTTTTGTCTTTCTTCCAAGGACTCTTATTGCATCATTGCAATACCCGAGGTCCATGACTTATTGCCTCATAATAAATATAGATAGATTAATTACGACTAAGATGATAACCTTACCCAGGTTAAGCATTATAGTCTAGGAATCTAATTCCCTTCTTGCAAGTAAGAGTACTTATACATAGTCAGGGCACTTGACCCTTCAATCACGATCTAAATAATGATCTCAATGTCTTATTATAATAATTACCATATCAAGGTTAAATTTAGATTCAATTGATGAGTTTTGCCTAACTCAAACCTAGTCTTTTTGACTTAGGTGAATTCACAAGACACTGTCATTGCTCTATTAATCATTATGGATTGACTATCCATTCTTAGGTTTCTCTCTTTGCATCTTTGCAACGTTTGAGATTTACCCCCTTGTCGACAAGTAATAGCTCAGAGAAGTTGTGATAAAAAGGTATAATGAATTAATGTTTGACTTAACCATTTAATGGTACCTCTTGCATGTTTGCAAAATCTGAGGCTTACGGCTTGTAATTCAATTCGACTTGTAACTCAACAAGGAGTTTTCCCTACCTAAGGTTAATCTTTGTTGACTAGTAAAAAATCTCATTCCAACAAGATAGATATGAGCATTTACTAAAATTAGGGCTCACGTCACATTAATGTCTACTCACAAAATGAGTTCACCCACTTATAAGCTCTATAAAACATCCTTGATACCCTCAAGGTGTTTGAATTTCCTCATGCATTAGCGCATGGCGCAAAGGTTTACTCTATTCCCGAGTTTATGGATTCATGTCCATCCACATGATGTATAAAGGGTTTTCTATTTCATTGGATAGCATTTGTAATGCAATCATAATCCCATAATCGTCTAAAACATTGTTTAATAACACCCACTCCTAAGTGGTTTCAAACTTGGCTATTCGGTTCCCATATGTTTATACAACATACTCAAGTATATAATACAATTTCCCGTAAGCCCAGAATTTAAAGTTTTAGACTCATAAGGGTCTACAAGGTAATAGCAACACAAGAATCATCGCATGCAACTTAATTTAGACTCAAAATGCGGGTTTCCCACCCTTATCTTTTCAATACAAAATCATGACGGTTTTCGACCAAGAATAATTACTGTTACTACAACTCTACACCTCCTTCCAAATCAAATGGTTTCACATGGTTCAATGAGGTAAGAGTCATAAAATAAGATAATAAAGGGATTTGGAATCTATCTTACGACACTAGAGATGACCAAACACATTGTCGACCTCTAACTAAAGGTATAAAACCAAATAAGATACTAGCTAGTTACATTTGTCGATGTTCAATGTCTTGTTTTTAAAATCTTTATCTGTTTGAACTGAGAGATGTTTCAAATCCTCGTCTTCCTCTAGTTTTTAACTTTCGACACCACAGCCAGTTACAACTACATCTCCAGCTGTCAAACCAACTAAAGTCTAGGTCGAAACATGCATTAAATCTAAGGTTTTAAACTCCTACACAGCATGCACGTGGTGCAATGTGGTTTCTCTCTATGAAACTATCGTTTCAAGTGCACACAAGACAGTTTTAATTTGATAATACAGTCATAAAGGAACCTCTCTAAACATACATCATTGCTGACCGCTTATAGAATATAGTTCACATTTTACATCATGCATTGATCAATCATAGGTGTGTATACATTTGAAGACTGTGTTCTATTATCATTACGTTTTCTTTCACGATATGCAAGGTTATTGTTTCTGTGAAGACAGTCATGAGTTCAAACTCTAAGAAGGCAACAATGATACTTAATCAATGTAAATATCCTCCCACAGAACTCGTAGTAAGAAGACATTATTATCGTATTCTATTCGTTGTAAACATATTACACTATCTTTGCATAGAAGAGACATCAATACAGATCATAGACTGCGAAAAAGAGTGAATGGAACCTGTCGACGGAGTTTGAAAACTGTTGTTGCAAGCTCGTTCTCACCAAGCTCTCGGCGACCTCCGCAGGTTCTTTTCTTACTCTCTCCACTCTCTGCACACTCCTATCCACGTTCTCTTCAGATAAGATGTGCTTCCTCTCCCTTTTGGTTCTAAAACACTCACTACTCCTACCGTGCACAGCAAAGAAGATCCAATGGTCTTTTTCTGCGGTTTCAATTTCTAAACCACAACCAAGAACTAACCATCCTTTCTGCCCCACGACAATGGAGTATATGCATTTAGCTCACCGTTCCACTTTATTCTCAACGGCACAACTTCCTACCCGTCCACCCACGGTGATGGAAGATAGAGCATTCAAACCACTGCCGTGACATGCCTTAGTAAAAGGAGGTCGACATAACTGCATAACAGCTGTCTTCCTCACTTGCAGCGACCACTACAGAATGAAGGCTTCTTTATAGCGACGTGGCATAACAACCTCATCCATTTCCTCCACAAGAAGACTTCTAGCCTCTGAAAAATGCAATCTAACACCGCTAGAGGGATGAAACTCTTACAAGGTGATAACTAATAAATGCACAAGGTGTCCCTAAGGTCAAAAAAGAGATAAAGAATCAAGACCGACTAAAGTAAGAAAGTATGGGTTTGATTTAAGATAACTCAAGTCGTAAACTTGAAGGGAAAAAGCGCATTCAAAAGAAAGACGTCCAAAATGACAGAGCTTGGGCGTAAACCAACTTGACTTGACGAGAAAACCGACATCAAGCGAACTGACGAAAATACCTCCTGTTAACCAAGTTATGACTAAAGCGATTTTGGAATATCCTTCCAAATAATGACCAAAACAGTTATAGCATATATCGGCTTCACATTCAACTTCTGTCGATTTTCAAAAGGGAATAAATTGACAACACATGATCAACGCGTTTTTACGACAATCACGACGGATTGGGCGTAATGCAAAACAAGATTTTAGATTTCGTTTAGCTATCACGTAGCTGAGAAAAACCTCTACCCAAAGTTGTTAAAGTCTTCTCTATTTGTCCCAAGGATTTCAGATGATGTGAATGGGTCGAGTTTACCTCCCCATCACAATTCTTCATTAAAATCACGTCGACTTGACGAGTTCATCTGTTGACGTTAAACGTCGACAATATTAGCGTCATCTAACTTGATGGGAACGTCTTGACGTTTAAGAGGCGACAATAAAACCTTAAGTGACTCAAGAAGAATAACGCAACCGTTTTACGGCTATGACGTTGTTTACTTCACAAACGACTATGTCGACTCACCATCGACTTGACTAGATGATAATCAAGATATCGACTACCTATCGATTAGATTTTCAAAAGAAAACTAGCAAGACAAGACTTACCTCATACAGCTCATTGGTTCACATTATCATTTAACACTAGACTCGTTTGGCAAATTGACCACTCATAATCCAAGGTCTATCTCTCTCTTCTCGAAAGATACTCTCTCTCTCCTCTCTGAGAGTCAATAACTTGTAATCCTGTTTCACTTGTCATCAAACAATAAGAGATCAGTGCATCTTTATTCAATAAATTCAACTAGTAAATCGAATCTCATAATACAATTATTAAATCGACCATAACATAATCATTTCCATGATTTCATAAATGATATTCAATATAATTCCATGTCATATCCTGTCATAAGTCTATAACATCTCAACAAATTTACTTATGCCCAAGTAAAAAGTAAAAGTATAGCAAGTCAGAAATTGGGATGTAACAATTGGCGAGTCTCTCCTTTGTGACCGTTGGTCCCATCTTCAATGCAATTGAGTGATCTTATCCATTACATCTAATTTAAAGCTTCCCCTTATTTGGTCGATTCCTCCTTATAGGTGAAGGTGTCATTTCCTTAGAGAATGCATTTGGACCCTTACCTTAGGTGAATGTATTTGAAACCCCCAAATGATCGTTGGGCTTGGGCGAATACTCTTGGCTAAGCAAATGCTTCTAATTATCACATGATCCAATGTGAATATCTTACACCAATGAATTATCTTCATAAGCTAGCCGTTGGCTCATGACCCTAGGTGCTTTTTGAAGTTGCATCTAATCGTTTGAGCCTCCTTTGTTTTTGGCGCATGATCCTAAGCATAGCGTTGGGGCTATTAGTATGATCCAAGCCTTTGTAGTCGATGCTGTCATGTCCCCTTCTAGTTGACATTATGTCAATTAAGTAGATTGGCCTATAATAGACCCTCGCAGGCTGATGAGGTTGGATAGAGGGTCATTTGAAAGGAGTTTCTCCTTCAGTGGTCAGAGCTACGCAGGATTGGTGTTCGTTTGAAGTCTTTTGGACCCTGCATGCAGAACTTACTATTTATAGTAAGACAATGGGTGATCGAGATGAACCCCTGCTATTTTTAGAAATAAGGGTTGGTCATATGCAGAATCTTCATGCTAGTTTACAATTCAGATGGTGTGCAGAACAGATGAGTAATAATGGCGATATTAATATTTATTTGGCTAAAATAAATATTAATAGTTTCGAGCTTATATTGTAAAGTTATAATATAATTTTATATTATAACTTAAGTCACTTAAGTGAAGGTCAAATTATCATAGATGGGGCCAAGTGAACAATTAATTTTAAAGAAATTTGTGCACCATCAATAAAAGTTTCTTTTTAAAAAAAATATTAAAAGTGGGAATATGTCTTTTATCCCACATTGGCTAGGAAAGTGTTAAGCTCTCACAAGAAAAGAATAAAAGGAGACTTAAGAGCTCAATTTGGTATGCTCATGAAATATTTATTTGATCATTGTGATTTTGAACTCTGAGAAGGGTTTACAGCTTTGCCATTGGAGAACGTAGTTCTTCTATGTGCTCATCATTTTAGGCAGTGATGTGTTCATCATTTGAGCCAGTGAAATACCTGGTGAATTTGATAATTCAGAGAGAATCTCATACAAAGGTTCTGATTGTGCTTCAACAATATTTATTTCAGCATCCATCGAATTCACAAAAAATAAGGGTGAGATAAGTTGTAGCTGTGAATAATAATTTGCTACAGTGCGTTTGAATAGTGCATGTGAATAGTACCTGTGAATAGTGTCGAGATACAGTACCCATGAATAGTACCCGTGAATAGTGGTGCGCTATAGTGCTATCGTGAATAGTGAAATGCTTCAGCAAAATCTAATAAAAATCAGGTTCCATGTTGTTGCTGCTATGTTTTTATTATAAAAAAATAATGTAATTTTCCCATCCTCTTGAGAAATAAAGATTCATTGTAGTAGTAGTTCAGTTGTTTTAAAATTTTCAGATTGTTGTAATTAGTTTCAGTTTTATGTTATTTGCTTTTTATGTCAATAAACCCTCAAAACACAAAAAAAAATAATATATCTATTCAAAACACCAAAACAAATTCAGACAGTGCATTCAGTAGCAGAACAATATAGAAGCAAAGAACCAGTAGGGTTCTTACAGATGCTATCTTGGAGTAAGTGATATTCAATTTTGCATTTGAACTCCCTCCTTCTTTTATGATAATTGCTTACTCTTTTTGAAGGCTCATTTGAATTTGAATTGCTTTTCCCTCCAAATCGATTGGTGAAGGATGCATTTAGCTTGGACCTATTTTAAACTCCATAAGAATAGATTATGTAAAATGTAATTAAAGATTTCATTTTCCCCTCAATTGAATTTGCTTTATGAAATGCTAAAATAATACTTAGGTCAAATTTGGGGATATTACAAGGTCATGTCCCCATTTCCGGAATGATCACACTTGAGTTAAGTGTTTAGCCTGTTCTCCACTTCCGTAGGATAAAACAGATGGTAAGGAAGTGGTATGGAGGATTGATAAGGAAATCCTATTTCATTCTCAAAAAGGGTAGGACCTATTTATAGAGTCAAGGGGGAAATGAAATCTTTAATTACATTTCCCTAATCGACCATGATGCAGTGTTAAGTTTATAGACCCAAGCTAAAGAAGAGGGGACCAAAGGCTTAATAACACTCTACAAATAATTCGGAGGGAAACTAAATTCAAATTTAAAATACTCCTAAGGCATTCGCATGAGGCTCCAATGACTACCTTGAGGTTTGGCTAATAATTGGAATAAGAACTCATTGATGAAGGCGCCAAACCTTTCTCCAACGGCTTAAAGAAGGACACTTTTCAAAATTAAGCAAACCAATTATGAGAAGGCTTTGGATCATGTGCAAAGACATGCAATGATACATTCACCAAGAAGAAGATACACTCCTCAATGGGGGGATTCAACTAAAGAAGACCCCTTATGCATTCGCCAAGACATGCTATTCAGCTAAAGGAGAATTTGCCATGAAAAGAAGAGTATGAAATGATAAAGTCATTCGCCCAAGGAAGATCAATTATAATTAAAAAAATGGATAAACCCAATGCAAAAACCAAACGGCCATGAAGGAGAAACGGCTAGCAAATAGGGGGAAATAAATATGAGACTTCATCACATGGAGAGGACATGTCTGGATTTGGTATGATTTCAATTTCATTACAAGCTTGAGAATTCTGATTTTCATGCTTTTCTTGCAAGGAGATGTGCCCTTGCTTGTAGGGAGATGATTCCCTACATCTTGAGAGGTGATTTTGCTTCTAATTTCACCATTTATTTCAATTTACAGGTGTTGACATATATTGCAGGGTTTTAGAGATTTATCAAGCATTACTTCATCATTGAGGAGCTTTAAGGAAGACTTGGCATCATTCGTTGTGGAGAATTGACCAGTGTTCTTTACCACAGTCTATTACAGACCTCTTGCAACTCTTTGGCCTTCACCTATAGTATATCAGAAGATAACAAGGATAGACTAAAGACTTGGATGTTTGCCCATCATTATTGAGCATACCGATTTGCATATGATGATTGTTTTGGGTTCACATAGGCGAAGATACAATTGACTGAATTGATATCATGACTGTAGTAGCTTTATCAGTCCATTAATGGTCACATACAGTGACCTTATAGTGTATTGCAAGGTTCCAATCAGACTGAATACAATCTACTATCATTCTAAATTAATTGTCTATCTTAGTGTTCATGTTGTAATTGTTTGCAAACTGATTTGAACTCAGTAACAACGAACCCTTGTCTTGAATTGGTAATATTTGAATCAAAGAAATAAAGCATTTGGCTATTGGACTCATCATCTACTTGTTATCATTTGGAAGTTAACTATTTTCTTGCTAAGTTGTTGATATATTTCAGTTATAAACCACTAAGGTACAGCTCATATAGCAATCTATAATTGCAAAAATGAGACCAAAATATGTACATCAATTTATACCCCAAAATTTATATAGAAATTTGTATCAATAAAAGTAGAGCCAAAAGTTATATATCAACCTACACTACAAGTAATCTAGCAATTTGTGTGGATAAAAATAAAGCCAAAAGCTACAGAACAATATGTATTGGTGAATCCAAAACCTATATCGATAAGATAAAACTCTTAGGCTAAATAGGAATATGTACCATCACATTAGAGGATGTATAAAGAATTTTGAGATTGCTAGTATTGAGCAAACATGTATTATATGATTGACGTATGATAGAGTAGGCTAATAAGGATGTTAGATTTTGTGATAAATAAAATTAACGTAGGACCTGATGTCCTATGAATTAGACACAAAACTAGAAATAAGAATGATGTCATTGTATTATAATTGAACATGAATGAGAAATAATACAAGAGTATTATACAATATATAGGCCTCTTGGATGAGTGAGTCAAGATGACACTTGTCCAAGCATGGAATTTTTTAGTGGCAATTTGTCACCAATTAGCAATTTTTTACTTTTTGGGGTCTCAAAAATGGAGAATAGAAAACTTTTGGTGGCATATGCTTTCACCCTTAGAATTTGATTATGTTTTTGTGTGCATAGCATCGAATCACCCTAGAATAGATTTCTAATATCTTAGAATAGCATTATATCACTAAGTTGTTTAATCTAGTTTGGTCCCTATCACTTGGATATTACAAAGGCAACTTTTAATATGGGTCTAATTGCTTGTCATTTGAATTTTTATTTTTCAAAATTATGGTTCAATCACCTACCTTTTTACATGAATTAAGGGCAAAGGTGTTAGGAAAAGGGTGTTGTACACCTTGCACAAGAAAATATTAATTCTTAATTATGTAAAATAAATATCTACTTGTGGTGCATCTTAGGGAATGTGTTTAGCCACATTAAATATTTATTTGGATCCACTTGTAAAGTTGTATTGTAACATTGGTTAGATATTTTATGTGTGAGAGACATAGGACAAATATTTAATATTTGTGGTCAATGGTTTTGTGCTCTCATGGTTTTGAGACACATGGTTTTGACATACCACAGTTGTATTTGTATGATCTTGATTCTATAAAGCAAGCACATGTTTAGTGGTTGAGGTTGGTTGGTCATTTGGGCTATCATTTTGGAGTTTGTTGTCATTTGTATTGAGATCTTTTGAAGAATGCATATGTGAAGCATGACATGGGATGTGTGGTTTCTTGGACACATGGATGATGCAAATTGGAGGAGCTTGATGTTTTAGAAGTGTTCATAGAAACTTTGTAAGTGCATTGTAATATTTTCATTACTAAATAATACATTGAGTGTGGATGCTTTTGGAGGCTAAAGTTTTCCCTCTTGAGGGTTTTCCTCTAGGGTATATCTTGTGTTATCTTGTAGTATGTCTTTGATCTTTGCATTATGGTTATTATGTAAGCTTGTAGGCATCATTTTCTCTCATAGGGTTATGTATGAAATAGTTTGATCAACTTGTAATTTCTTAACAAGTGGTATCAGAGCCATGGTTATGGTTGAGGGAGGTGTGAGCTCCTTGATTTTGTTTAATGCTTGTGTTGAGTGGATCTGATGAAAAGTTGAAGCCATGGCAATGCTGGAAAGATTTGAGACATTTCAACGTATGCAGGTTTTGTGCAGAAGTGTGAAAATGTAGATTTGGGGTTTTGAGGTTTGTATATTTGTGGTTATTTTTGTAGATCTAGGGTTTGAAAAATATTTGAGAAAAGGGGTTTTTATAGGTGTTCACCATGAGTGTTTTATGGAGGAATTTGTATAAACGACCTCCTGTAACAAAAAAACCTCACCATTGGATCCAAGAGGTGCAAGACATGAAGATTGACATAAAACTTGATATATTTTGGCCATTAGAGCCTGAAGGAAAAAAATTCCCCCTCCCTTATGTTCGGTCGTATGGTCATACATATTTGTAGAGTTTAAAAGATTATTTAAAAAATAATAAAAAAATAAAATTAGTTTTAAAGACCAGTGCAAAGTTTCAAATTAAGAAAAAAAATATTATAGGGAGGGTACGGGGTCCGCAAACCCTTGTACCTTAGACACCCATGGACAATAGTTGGTAGATGTTGCTAACAGTCATAGGCATATGGGAGGACAGCAGATAGTGTAAGGTTTGTCAAGAGGTTTTAATGACATACCATCGATAAAGGAGTATGGGGGTGTTAGTCCCTGGTCGGTAGATAGGCCACGTGGCCAGCATGCTTAAGCACTCACCCTTAGCTCCTAGTTGTAGCCAGTTACTGTGTATAACCCTCTATGGGGAGTTTAGACAAAAGAAAAATTGAACCTTATTTAGTCCTCATGTTGGGTCCGCAACCATCAAATTGAAATTTGAAAATATTAAAATAGATTTGACAATGTTTTGGAATCCATTGTCTAAAGTCTACCCCAACACCGCCTATTGCACCACTGCCACCTAGCCACAAAACTAGTTTCACTGGTGATGTTAGTTGTACGGATGGGTCCTTTTAGGGCCCCTTATAGCCCACAGAGTGCAGTTTTCATCTATGGGACATACCTTTCACCCACGATATTAGATTTTTGACTTCTTATGGGTGTTAGAAAGCTCTCTCTGAGTAGTACACAGTGGTATAGGTTTGGTCATCAGATTGCGATGTTTGTGTTAGAATTTAGTGTCTAAAGCTAAGCATTACTCTAGAATGGCTAATTGGTCATAACTTGAGCATATAGAATTAGATTTTAGACTTTGAATAGATGATGCAGAGAATTTGTAGTGTACTAGATAATGGATTAGGTGGTTTTTCACTTGGATGCTTGTAGAGAGAGGATTGTACTTGTTTGAGCACTTGTAGAAGCCTAATATTCAGGATGTGATTATGTGAGCATTTGGACAAATTGGTGGGAAAAACTTGTGGGAGTACATGTTTTATGAGACTAATTTGATGGTATAGTTGGTTTTCAAATTTGGTGCTTCTTGATACAAGTTTATAGATGTTTTCAAAGTGTTGACTTTGATGGAGATAGATACATAGGTTTTCTTCTAGTTTGAGGACATGGTTGATATGCATGTGAGACTAGGAGTCTCAATTCAATGGGAGTTAAGTACAGGTACAATGATGGAAATGATTATGGTGTCATGGATATTCATGTATATTTGAGCATTGAAACGACATGATCATGTATGCAATTGACAGACTTGGGTTGCGATGATTAGATTGATTCATGTTTATAGGTGGTAGTGTGGTTCAGTTTTAGGAGGTTGTTCTTATCTCTTAGATACTTGTTTGATTTCTTGACTATGGTTACTCATTTGTGGGTTTGTTTGGCAAATCAGATTTGGAGTTGATCTAGTGTTTGAGTCATGAGAGGTTTACAAGTTATCTTCTTTGTTATCCCAGTTCCCAAGTTACTAATGTGATGATGAGTTTGCATGTTGCATTGGTTTAGGATCTACAATTCATGCAACTTTGTGGGATGGCCACCCATTGGTTGTAGTGGGATGACTCGGATGTGGACTATGTATATCCATAGGTCTTTTTAGTGTTGATGTAGATCTAGTCAATTGGCCTTCTCTGTGGTCACTTGTGCATTGGTATGTTGCTTTGGGATGAGAGGATGGATGATTAAAGTGCTTGGATATTCAGTTGTTGGGAATTGTAGCATGTTTATCATGATATCATCATGGATAGCTTGGGTACACGGTTTAGTGTGAGATTTTGACAGTGATGGTTTGGTTTTTTATCTTCTTGGCTTGGAGATCGCGGTTCTACTTATTCTTTGGAGCTAATGGTATTGTATTTGAGTGTGTATGGACCATGGGTAATCTTCATTTAGGAGATGGTTATCATGATTACATGTGTAGCTTGGTATCATAGTTCAGTGGGAGCATTGGTAGTGATGTGGATTCATTAGTTGGTGATGGATGATCTTCTGTAGTGGTTGTGGGTGTCATGGAGAGGCTCTTGGATCATGATTCTTTTATTCAACGAGAGTGATTTGACATCCTAAGTTATATTCTTAGGAGATGGTTATCTTCATGTTTTTGGAGATGTTGACATCTTGGTTTACCATGGAGGACTCTTGGAGTCTTTGGTGAGGTGTTAGTTTATGACTTATCAGTTTTGACAGGTGATCCTTGGTTGAGAGGATGTTTGGATTTGTTCCATGATAGATTCTTGATTCTAGATTAGATTTTTGGTATGATACTTGTGCTCTTGAGAGCATGATATGTTCATTGGGGCATGTGATCTCATATGAGGAGATGTTAGATCATGATGTGTTCTTGGATTTTATAGATGTGTAGTGGGAGCTTTAACAATGGTTTGGTTAGTTCTCTAGCTATTGAGTACATTGGTCATGTGCTTGGGAGCTTCATGATAGTGTGATGTTGCATTTGGAGTTTAGCATGGATTGATCGATTGTATGTGCTCATGGATACTTGGAGATTTGGGTGAGGTTAGAGTTCTCTTGAGTTAGAGATATTTCTTGAGATGGTTACTCTTTGGAGGTTTCAGTAGGAAGTCCAAGGAGCCTTCACTTGGATATGGACACGAGTTTCATGATGGACCTAAGAGGAGATTGTTCTTAAAGAGAGTCATTGTGGCTTGGTGTATCTTGGAGGAGCATTCTCATTCCTCACTCATGGTCTACTTAGCAGATAATCATCTAAGAGGTATTGCCATCCTATTTTCAAATGCATTATGTTTTATGCTTTGTCTTCTCATGGATATGGATCTTGAGCTATGCTTGTTGGTTCTAGAGGATTCATTTGAGGAGTGTTTGGCATGGTTATCTCCTTGTGCATATGAGTTTTATTTATGATGACATTTATGACG
The DNA here is from genome assembly GCA_027924645.1 of Cunninghamia lanceolata. Classification (NCBI taxonomy): domain Eukaryota; kingdom Viridiplantae; phylum Streptophyta; class Pinopsida; order Cupressales; family Cupressaceae; genus Cunninghamia; species Cunninghamia lanceolata. The sequence goes on along the minus strand of BSBN01000472.1, from coordinate 17,774,064 downwards.
ATTTAGGAGATGTTTATTTATGATGACATTTATGTTTTATGGTTATCTCTTACCTTGTAGTTGTCTATAGGGATTTAAAGGGGCTTTTAGAGGTAATGAATATTATCTTTGTACTCTACATACATATAGATCAACACACTGTGAATTTTTATAATAAGTCTTTGTTTTTTCTCTAAACTACAAGACAACTTGTACTAATCCCAAGCTACATGGAGGCTAGAGATTACATACACCCATCTTCAATGGCTTCATGAAAATTAGTGTGTTGTACTATTGTTTAGTCACAATAGTTGATATTGAAATTGTATGAAAGCTGTGAAAGGGACATCCAGGAAAAAGTATATTTTTTGTAGTGAATAAGTGTAAGTCTCCATGAAAATGCTTTATGCAAGTTGCAAATTTGTGGTCGCTTGGGTATGTCGATTCTACTCTAGGTTTATTTTTTACATAGAATATTTTGATATGTTTGTGGAGAATATTTATGAGCTCATTAAAGTGAGTTTGAATTAGGCAGATAGAAATAATTTTTCAAGCAATTAATATTATAGAGTACTAGTAACTATGTCATATACAAACATGAAATATCTAGTTTACTAATTTTTTCTTGCAACTTGGAAAATAGTTGTGATAGTATAACTTGGTAACCATATTTAAATGGAGCATATTTCAAATGAAACTACTCTATTTTTCTTGTAAATGTAAAATAGTGTTAGAAAAAAATGTGCTTCAAACACAAGCCAATAAAATGCCATTTGTATTGAGAGTTGGAGTCTATAAATTACTCTTTTGGTATTCATAATTCCATTTTTCTTATATCACAGGTCTTATGTTTTAATTTTTAAAAATATAAGAGTAAAGGTTTATGGTTGAGAAGAGTTTTGAATATGTAAATAGCTTGAACTCACAACACTGCATGCACATGATAGATTTTAGATGTCAACTAAAATTGATGAACAATGTAAACTAGGAGTCTCAATGTTTATCATATTTATCTTGATTACTAAGGCGAAGACTTTGAAGCTGTGTAGATATAGCTAGGGACTAAAATTTTCTACAACAACTACTTTGACTTAGCATACATTGAAAATAGTTAGTTTAACATTTAATGTAAAGTAGCCAATTCCGAGTGGAGCCTCTCTCTCTCTGTGTATATATATAACCATTTAAATAAAATTGCCTAAAGAGTCTCAAATTTCATAGAACGATAGTTAAAAGATAGATATTTTAGTTCTACTTATACACTTGCATGGATCAAGTAGGATCAACAATTGATTTAAAGGTAAAAATGGAGTGCTTTATGGTTTTGATAAAAAGAAAATGCTCTTAAGGGAGAGTACATATTACAATTAATTTGGCAAGCTTAGAGAAGATAAAGATGGAGTGTTAAATGGATTTGATAAAACTTGTGCTCCTAAGTTAGAGAGCAAATTACCATTAATTTGGCAAGCCATACTTTTAAAGTGACCAAACAGTTTTAAATGCGTAAAACCCTCTAGAATTTACAAAGCTATGTGCATTGACCAAAGATGAAGTTGATTTTGTAAAATATATTAGAGGATCTATAATGCACAATGTATCTAAAACTTTCAACAAGAATATAGAACTTTACACTCCACACTCATATCATCTCATCTTTAGCAAATCATATTCATGGACTTCCTAAGAAGAACATAATTCATAATAGCCTAGAAAGTTATCAATTTTATTTTTATATACTTTTACTTAAAAAACAATTATAATCACCATGGAAATGTTAAAATTCATATTAAAATAAATGGTATAAATCATATTCATGTACTTGTATTTCACTTTTTATTCTAAAATAGTGCAATTCTTTCTTAAGGGCAAAACATATCAAATTCTATTATAACCAATGAAATGGAGTGTTGGATATTATGTAAATTTTAGCTTTCTTGTGGATTTGTGCCATGGTACTAGACCTTTCACACCAATGACCAAGAAACTTTAATAGAGATTTTTAAGTAGAAGGTGACTTTATTTTGAATACGATATCATTTTGTACATGACTAATCTACTAGATCATTTTATAGCAATAATATAAACAAAATTAAAGTTTCATTGCTATTAGCCAATAAAAAATAGTTATTTCCTTTGAATGTTGTCAATGTTGGTGGTTCTTAAAGTGCACACATGTGAGTTTCTTAACAACATATCTCAAAAAAACTTTTGCAAATTGCTATTTCCCAACTTCCACCTTCTAAAATGCTACTTGTACAATAATGTATACAAGTGCAATTTTATTCTTGCTAAGAAATCAAATGAATTTTTTTTCTTGTAGTATCAACGTTTGTTTCAATATGAAAATTCAAAATTGTCAACCAAAAACTAGAAAATGCAAGTCAAAGTCAATTGTTAAATGTTAATTTTTCTTTGAGTTTGTATTGAAAATTTTAGAACAAATAGATTACTAGACCATTCAAAATTAACTAATCCTTTAACTAATTACTATTAACAACGTTTTCAACTATATTGCAATGGCATGGACTAGTTGCTACACGACACTTATTAACAATACTAACAATATAATAACAATAACTTATTTCTTAGTTTTCAAGAGTGCCTTTACAATAATAGTTACTTTAAATGATTATGAATCCTTTTTTGTAATCAGGTTACATTTATTTCACTTAATATTGTATTCTATTTTTTCTCTCAACCCTTCTCTTGGGTCTCAACATTCACCTGCAATTCTGGGCTCTTCCTTAAGTGGTGGAAACCAAGATTTGATTTGGAGAAGGAATTCATGGAGAGTGTCTGTGTTTGGGTTTGAATACCTAGTTTACCACTGGAATATTGGGAGGAGGAAGTGTTGTCCAGTATTGCTATCTCTTTTGGCCAACTCATTGTTGTTGACAAGGTGACTAAATCCAGAAAATGTCTATTATTCGTGAGGTTTTGTGTTAACATTGTTGTTGATAAGGTGCTTCCCTCTTTGCTCACCTTATTTTATAAGCTGGGAGATTGGGTGCAATAGATTGTGTATGAGGATTCCTTGATGTTTTGTCAACATTGCCACATGCCTGGTCATGCTAATGTTGGGTGTAGGTCTTCTAAAGGAAGGCATTGTCACAAGGAGCATCAAGATTAGTTGGAGTAATCTCTTCCTCGAGCTCTAGATATGGTTCCCTTAGGGTGTTAAGGGGAGGAGGTTGGTCCTCTTGCAGAAAAGATGAATTGAAATGATGTTGTTCTTGTCTATGAGAGCAAGTCTCATTGTATGGAGAGAAGTTCAAAGAAGTTTGGTATGGAGAAGGTGTCTAGTAGGGAGAGCCTAGGTGAGATTTTTGCTCTCAACCCTTCTCTTGGGTCTCAATGTTCACTCGTTCAATTGACCTCTAATAAGGAAAATATGGGGATGATTCATCCTAACAAGCACTCTAGAGATCCCTTACTCCCTTCGGATTCATGCTTGGCTCTTAGAAATGGGAATTATACTAGAGAGCATTGTGGTTCAATTGAGTCAAAGGATAAGGTTGTTGGTTGGACTTAGAGTTCCTTGTAAAAGATTTGGCTTCAAGCCGCCTTGAGGTGATGGATTTGCTATTGTTTTTGGATAGTTTGCCCAATTTGTTCCTCCTTGCCCCTGGTGGTGGGATGCTTCTTCTTGTTTGTTCCTTGTTGCTGCTTCATGTTGATGTATTGATTTCTTTGATTTGTCTCAAGTCTAATCTTTGTACAAGGGTGGGTCCCTTTCAAAATCTCTCTTTCTAATTCATAGCTCTAGTCAAAAGCGTTTATCCATAATTAAAAAAATTGTATTTTGTTTTAATTTAATTTCGTGTGATTAATCCCCTTTTTAGTTTTTTATTCTATTTTCTTGTGGTCTATTCCCCATCTCTTTCTCAACTTTTTTAAGGAGCTCACTGTGCAATTTAACTAAAGTTTTCTTTATCCTAAAGATGGATCACAGTGAAGAGTTGATGTTAAAAATAATTAAGCAATTAAATTCAGAAATACTATCTTTCATATTAAAATTTGTATAGTTTTTGTTCACAACTTATTCTGTAATGTCATTTTCACCTTTATAATGATATTTTGTATATCCCTTTAACATAATTATGTTCTAAATTTAAATTCTTCATTTTTATAACTATGTATATGTTATTATATTTCAACATTATTCAATAAAAATCAGTGTGACATGGTGGACAGTTTTATGAAAATAGGATCCAATGTTAATTGAGGAGGGAAAGCATCAAACTTTAGTCTTTTGTTCAAACATAAAGATACACCTGATTTAATTTTATAGAATTAGGTTTAACTATTGACATATGGAAAAGCAAAGGTGTAAAAACTTCTGGTTAAAAACTATGTATAATTTGTTTTTGCTTTGGATCTTAATGATGGATCACCCAGTATGATCAATCATACATAGTTTTTGCTTTGGATCTTAATGGGGGACAGTTTTATGAAAATAGGATCCAATGTTAATTGAGGAGGGAAAGCATCAAACTTTAGTCTTTTGTTCAAACATAAAGATACATCTGATTTAATTTTATAGAATTAGGTTTAACTGTTGACATATGGAAAAGCAAAGGTGTAAAAACTTCTGGTTAAAAACTATGTATAATTTGTTTTTGTTTTGGATCTCAATGATGGATCACCCAGTATGATCAATCATACATAGTTTTTGCCTTGGATCTTACTGATGGATCACCTAGTATGATCAATCAATGCATATAAGCATGATGGATCACAGAACATGATCCAAAATGTGATGCAAAAAAGCTATCGACAATTTTGTAGAGAAGTAGAAATATCATGTGTTTAAAAATAAAGCTATCATTTTGATTAATTAACAGGCCCCATTTTCAGAATAAAGCTATCATTTTAGTTAATTTGGTTTAAGGGCTGTAGACATGAGGTTTACAGATGATAACGTATGGCAGGCGGCCATTCACAGGCGCGTAGGCAGACATGAACATGCACGATCAAATCTATATGCCGTGTGACCAACGTTTCCAGATTTAGGCATAGATCATAGATTGTTTGGTTAAAGGAGTTAAAAGATTATAAGACATTAACAGGCACGATACGCATAGGTACCACATATAATCTATAGACGTTGGTCGTACGGCATAAAGATTTGATCGTGCCTGCCATATGTAGTAATTAAAATTATGCCAAATTTTGAGAAAGATCCTGCGAAGAAGTCTACAGACCTCCTTGATCTTTGCACAATCAGGGATTTTTTGTTTTGAAACTGTCGCCATTGCTGGTAAATCATGTCGTGCTTTGAAATGCTTTATTTTCTACAAACTCATCAATGATCTGGTCAAGCAAACAAAATAACATCTTTCGGGTACTTATTTTTTACAGTGGCATGTTTCATGAGTAAGCATGGACGAAGACTATATTTTCATTTTCCCTCATATTCATTAGGTAGTTAATGGAAAGGGGTCTTTTTTTTATTGCATGAAAATTCATTAGGGGAGCGATTAATAGTATCTTAACAGAAGGAGCTTGCATTGTTTTAAAAATTATTTTTTAAGGGGGGCCTTTAAACTTAATAAAAGGAGAAAGGGGTGATATTTCAGAAGTGCTTCCCCCCTCCCACCCCTCTACGAGAGAAAGGAGGCAAAGTTACTTTTATGTTATGTTAAACTTAAATTATATGTGAATTTGGAAATGGAAAATCATGAAATGTTGGAAATAGAAGAATAAATTGCAGAAAGGAGTTGCAAAACAATAAATAAAATGTAATGAAGAACATGGAAATTGACCTGGGAAGCTTACAACCTTGGACTCTAGCGTGCAATACTGTTGTTTTTTTCTTGCACTGCACTATCATCCAAAAAAAAAAAAAAACTCAAGTTATTATCTAAAACATGTTTGATCTGCAAACAAGGAGGTAAATGCACACAATAAAATAATCTAGAAATTAACAGAAAGGTACATAAATGCTAAAAACTAATCTAAGATAACTAATTCGAATGAAATATTAAAATGGAAAAGAAGAGGAACAGATAACAACAAACCTCCATGTGTTTGAATGTCTTGAGTACTTGTATAGTTAGGACAAGAAAAATGTTTGTGACTACTTGGAGCTTGATAAGAATGGTCAAGCTCCTAGTTTGGTCTTTTGACCTTCATAGGTAGTCAAAATAGGAAGATGAAATTGGAGAGTGTGTATGTGCGTCTAGGACTTGAATAACAAAGAAAAGTAAATCTATAAGTATTAAATCCTAAGTCTACAAGGATCAATACCTTAGTGTGTATGGATGGACGTAGGAGGTGATAGCTCCAATAGTGCCAAAAGAAACAATGAAATACTAAATAGTAAACAAAGAGAGAAAGAATAAAGAGCAACAAATTGATCTTCACAATGACGTCAGTATATATATAATTTGTAAGTATCGAATTAATTTTATTAACGTCAGTTTTAGATTGCGAAGAGGGAGGAAGAAAGCCTTGACCCCATATTCGCACTCTTTTGCATGATTATTGTTAGCACCATAATTGTGATAATATTTTTCATAGTGTCAAATAGTTTATCGCATAGTTATTTTTTGCATATTATTACTTATATGATATATAAGCAATAATCGTATGATAAAGTTTTGGAATCCTTATCATGCTTTGATAAGTCTCTTATGTCGAGAGCAACTCTTTTAAGTAGTTTGGCACGACTCCACTCTCCATGGGTTGTGGAGAAAGTGGAGAAAGTGCAGCTCATGATGGACATGAGCCTTGTTATCCAAAGGCCCCACGATCAAGCATGCACCAAGATCGGTTGGAGATTTGGTGGAAATTGGTTTTGTCTTAGTTATCCCCATGAGTGGGGAGACGGGAAGTTTTTATGTTTTTTGCTTGATTCGAAAGAGAGGGGAAGAACTCTTAGAAGGAGCTCTAAGAGAACACCAGGGAACGAAAAACAAAGTTAAAGACTGTAAGAAATAAGGAAGAACTTCTCACAGAAGACTTAATTCGAAGTTGGTGACTCGACAAATACAGGTAAAGCTTATATTGCTTTAATGCAACCAACTGTATATTGCTTGAAATATTTGGGTTGGTGCCTATTTTAGGCCGATAATAATGAGATGCTATAGGAACTCAGTTATAGCTTGAAACCATTATTCTTTGAATACCTCTATGAAATAAGAACCCATGCCTATGTATTAAGGCCAACGTGATAAGACATTTTCTGTCTTTGCAAGTTATTAAGCATGAGATTGGGCCTAGCCAATGTCTCTGTTATTATCCTTGTGCCCGAAGGGCAACTGTTAAACATTAGAACTGTGGATAGATATTATCCATACTACCTCAATAATGTGAAGATTGTTTTTATGGTTCGATACTGGTAGGAAACCATGTTATCAGAAGAACCAAACTATTCTAAACAATAATTGCTTTGTATAGAATGATCATCGATAAAGATGGTATCTCAGAGATGAGAGTCATGGTGTTACGAACCCATGAGATACTGTATTTTAATAGTAGTTTGAATCACTATAGCAGTACTGATTGACTATGACAATGAGACTTTAGAACTTGAGATGTGGAAATTAAAAGGGTTTGACTTGAAATCATTATCTTTATGTGCCTTTTGGCTTCGTAACTTATCAATAGAGCTGGAAGAGCTTCTTTACTCAGTATGAGGAGTACCAAAATGATAGTAATATCATGACTGCACTTTGAGTGCATGTGGTGCCTCGAGCACAAGGGAAAATGAAAACATGAATAACTCTAGATTATTATGAATAGAAAATGAGAGGGAGAGCTCGATAGCTTGATTGCTATGTAATCATTTATGATTAATTTCTTTCTTCTTGATGTTATTAATACTCTAATTGGAGTAGAAGGTGTTAGAACCTTTTAAGTCTTAAATAGACTAAGAGTCTACTATTATGGAAAATGGTATTCTTCTTATCCCGAGTTAATAAACAAATGTATGTTATTTCTATACGATGGGATTAAAGAAGATAGGTCTTCAATGTATCCCAATCATGTTGAATAAATGAAAAATTTCTTTTACTTTATATTATCGACTTAAATAGGGTATGTTTATAGTCGATGAGGATTAGATAAAAATCCTTGAATCAGGTCAAACATTTTAACTAATCTCATGAATTTATTGACCAAAACTGGTCTTGATTATTGAAAGCTAAGAACATTTAAACTATTGAAATAAGGAATAGATTGATGTGGAGTCACAGGTTCCATGTTGCAGATGCAACAAGAAAACTTTTAGAATGCACTCTAGGAATCAGAGTTAAAAGTCCAAGTCATATGGACTAAATGAGAAGTTTAATTAAGTTATCCCATGACCGGAATAGTTCAAACTATAATCACTGTAGGATGAGAGCTTCTGAGTTGAGTTAGAAGTGTGTGAACAATCGACTACGTTCATTGCGAAACGTCTATTTATATTAAATCTTTGGCCAAAGTAATGCATCTGTCTCTGCATGCATTAGTTGGTTCACTGTGTTCCAGATGGCATAACCATCTAGTAGTGTCATACATAGTTAGAGGGGATCTATAGTTGTATGACTGTGATGGGTTATGTAGGACACAACACTAGAGACTCAGATGGCAAACTTATTGGTTCTTTATATTTATTCTCTTCATGAAGGTGGTGCAGTCATGGTAGGAGGGCTCACAGAATGAACTGTTCTGACCATGCAACAAGAGTAAACATAACGGAAACAACACAAGAATATAGAACAAATGTAGATTCAGTCATTTAGTATATCAAAGAATTCAAATACACTCTGGCTGGCAACATGCAGGCTTACAACTTGGGCTCATAGGCCTGATTTCAGACATGCGTAAGATAAAGCTTTGAAGCTCCTTCACACGAAACTAAACTATATATCTATCTAATGTGAATAGTTATCTCTGAACTACTTTCCTAAGGATCTATTACATCATTATATATTATTTCCAGACCAATAGATTCCTCTGCGTCAGCCACAAGAGATCTGGAATCTTGATGAAGAGGTGTAACATGTGTTCTTGGATAGGTCAGACCTATCGGATTGAAAATCCTTCTCCAATTGATACAATGAAGTGCGGACCTATGAGGAAGGTCAGCCACGAACCAAAGAACATTGTAGAATGAATCACAAGGATCGGCAAGTTGGCCAATGCTCCCAATCCTTCTCCTTTAGCTGATTACTCATGACTATCAGAGAACTCTGCACTAAGAAAATAGAGGATCCTCTGATAGCGATAACTATCCAGTAACTGATCCAAATGCTCTGAATTCTTGGTATGATGTAGATGAATGACTTGAGATGCTAAGTCTAGATCTGCGAGGTGTGAAATGCTGAAACTAGAGCACAAGCTGAGCTACTTCTGACTGAACTGCCTGAACTGAACTGGGAAATGAAAGAACTAAAATGCAAACAAACTAAAATACAAATGCAAATGTTTTTGGTTGATACAAGATTACTCTTGAACCAGGGATGCTCCTACATTAGATATGTGAGGTTATTGAAAAAGTGAGTCCCTCACTTTGCTGAGGCTAGTGGAGAACCAAGACGGTCCACCTCACCTAATAAATCCATTATGAATCTTCTTCTGGTCTACCTTTCCACTTCACAAGATATTCTTTGTATTGTTTTCCTTTGGTGTTGCGTCCAACTCTGTTGTCCAAAATGTCTTCAATTTGTTTCGGTGTTTATTGTGGTAACTGTTTCTTCAAGTCTTCTTCCATGCTGTCACTAAACTTTGCTTCATGATACTGGTAAAGGTCTGCAATGTTGAAAATAGGTGAAATACCCAATGTCTCCAGTAATTCCACTTCATATGCATTTCTTGAATCAAATTTCCTAAGTATCTTACAAAGTCCAAACTTCTTCATCTTCAACTTGTTATATGTCCCAACTGAAAATCTTTTTTTTCTCAAATACACCCTTACTTCATCTCCTTCAAATTCTGTCTTCTCTTCTCATCTACCTTCTCTTTGTACTTACTGTTCATGTTCTCCAAATGCTTCTTCACCTGATTATGCACTGTTTTCATATGATCTGCAAATTCTTCTACTTCTACACTTTGCTTTTCTTCCATGCTGATATCTCTCAATTCGGCCACTCCTCTAGGGTTTACTTTGGTAACAATCTCAAAAGGTGTTCTTCTGGTACTTCTGTTGACTAAATTATTGTATGCAAACTCTTCTTGTGAAAGAATCAAATCCCAACTTCCTATCTTCTCTCCAACCAAACATCTCAACAAGTTTCCCAAACTCCTATTCACTATCTCTGTCTGTCCATCTATCTGTGGATGAAAAGATGAACTGAACTTCAAACCTGTCTTCATCTTCATCCAAAGTGTCCTCCAAAAGTATCCAACAAACTTTGTATCTTTGTCTGAAACTATACTCCTAGGTAATCCATGCAGTCTCACAATCTCCTTGAAAAATAGGTCAGCTACATGCACTGCATCGGTTGTCTTTTTGCAAGGTATGAAATGAGCCATCTTTGAAAATCTATCAACCACTACAAATATTGAATCATGTCCTCTCTGTGTCTTAGGTAATCCCATTACAAAATCCATGATTATGTCTTCCCAAGGTTTCTTCGGTACTGTTAAAGGTTTATACAATCCAGTGTTCTGACTATTCCCTTTTGCAACTTGATAAACTCTACAACTTTGCACAAATCTCTGAACTTCCTTATGAATTTGAGGCCAAAAGTCATTTTCACTTACCAAAGCCACTGTCTTATCAATGCCAAAATGTCCTGCCAATCCACCACTATGCTTTTCCTTGATCAGGTTGTCTCTCATCGAACTACTAGGTATGCACAACTGACTTCCTTTGAACAACATATCTTCTTGAATGAAATAATCCAACCATTTACTTCTATCTGCTACAACAGGTTCCTTACATGCTTTCCAAGGTTCTGCAAAATCAGTGTCTCCCTCATACATGTTCTTCAATTCATCAAAACCAAACACTTCAACTCTCATCTCTGTTAACAAATTTCTTCTTCTACTCAAGGCATTAGTAACTTTAATTGATTTTCCACTCCTATGCTTCAACACAAAAGTATAACTCTGCATGAACTCTACCCATCTCATATGTCTCTGATTCAACTTACCTTGACTATTCAAATATTGCAAAGCTTGATGATCTGTATATAACACAAACTCCTTAGGTAACAAATAATGCCTCCACTTCTTCAAGGCTTGAATTATGGCATAGAACTCTTGATCATAAACTGAATATCTTCTCCTTGCATCATTCAACTTCTCACTGAAATATGCTACTGGTCTACCCTCTTGACTTAACACTGCTCCAATTGCATTTCCACTAGCATCACAATCAACTTGAAATACCTTATTAAAATCCAGTAATGCCAAAACAGGTTGCTCTGTCACCTTCTGCTTCAACAACTCAAAACTTTTATCTACTCCAGATGTCCACTTCAAATCTTTTATGCCACCTCTCATTGTCTCTTTCATAGGGTTACAAACTAAACTTAAATTTCTGATGAATTTCTAGTAGAAGCTAGCAAAACCATGAAATGATCTAACCTCTCTAATGCTCTCCGGTGTAGGCCATTCAAAAATTGCTTTCACTTTCTCAAGGTCCATCTTCAATCCTTCCACAGAAATTACAAATCCCAAATATACCAACTCTTCTTTCATGAAACTACATTTCTTGATGTTTATCAACAATTTCTCTTCTCTCAGTCTCTGAAAAACTTGTCTAATATGCCACAAATGTTCTTCTTTTGTCTTACTGAAAATCAGAATATCATCCAAATACACAATCACAAACTTACCCAAGAATTTCTTCAGAACTTCATTCATCAACCTCATGAAAGTACTTGGTGCATTTGTTAATCCAAAAGGTATCACTAACCACTCATATAATCCTTCATTTGTCTTAAAAGCAGTCTTCCATTCATCACCCCCTCTTATTCTAATCTGATGGTATCCACTCTTTAAATCTATCTTTGTGAAATATCTTGCTCCACTCAAACAATCCATGATATCATCCATTCTAGGTAAAGGGGATCTATACTTAACTGTGATCTTGTTTATTGCTCTAGAATCAGTACACATTCTCCATTCTCCATCTTTCTTCAGTGCCAAAACTGCAGGTACTGCACAAGGACTAAAGCTTTCTCTGATCAAACCTTTCCTCAGCAACTCTTGTATTTGTCTATTCAATTCTTCATTCTTTGTTGGTGTCATCTGGTGTGCTGCTTTGTTAGGCAAACTTGCTCCCAGTATAAGATCCATGTGATGGCTGATACTCCTTATAGGTGGTAATCCTTTAGGTATATTATCTGATATGATGTCTTCATATTCTGTCAGCAACTCTCTTATCTCCTCCGGTTGTTCTTCTTCAATCTCTTTCTTCAATGCTTCAGGTTTCTTAGGAATCAAGGCATAACACATATTCTCATGTCTCAAACCATCCAAAAATTTTCTTCCATCTACCAAACAAATTCTAACATTTCCACATACTTCGCTCTTAGGATCATCCTCCAAAGGAATCAAGGTAATTCTCTTTCCATTTTCTGTTATAGTATAGGTATTATTTCTCCCATCATGCATAGCTTTTCTATCATACTGCCAAGGTCTACCCAAGAAGATATGACAAACATCCATAGGCATAATATCACACAAGACTTCATCATGATAAGATCCAATATGAAATTTCACCAAACATTGTTCACTCACCAGTACCTTATGATCATCTTGAATCCATTCTATCTAATAGGGCTTAGGGTGTTTCAATCTTTCCAACTTTAGCTTAGTCACCATCTCCTTCGAAACTAGATTATCTGAACTACCACTATCAATCACAACTTTACAACACTTACCTCTGGATTTGCATCTGGTTCTGAACAAACTTTTCCTCTGTGATGGTTCTTCATTTGTCTCTGTTTGAAATAGTGCTCTCCTCATTATCAATGACTCTCCTTTCTCCAGATTGCCAACTGAACAAGGTGATTCAACAGGTTCTTCTTCAACATAGGCTACTCTTCCATTATTTTCTATTTTCTTGCTTATACTACCCTAATTACATTCAAATGCTCTATGTCCTTCACCTCCACAATTAAAACAAGTACCTCTGAATGTTCTCTTATCAAATCCTCTTCCTTCTCTTCTGTATCCTTCATTCCGATATGCACTAGGGTTTCCTCTCCAGTAAAAATTTATGTCATCTCCGATAAGCATTATTATCTCTGTCATCCTTCCTCAACAGGCTGTCAAACTTGTTCTGTTCTAGATAAGATCTATCTCCTCCAGAAAATGTCCTACCTCTCAAAATCTTACCTCCTCTGCCTCTCTGTCTCTAATCATGTTTCTTATTCAACTTCTCTTCAACTTTCAGTGCAAATTGAAATGCTTCTTCCAAAGATGCCATCCTTATCAGGCTTAGTTCTTCTTGAATATTCAATCTCAGTCCATTGATGTATCTAGCCACTTTCTCCTTGCTTTCTTCACTATGTCCTATTCTGATGATCATTTTATGAAATTCTTCAGTGTATTCTTTCACAGATTTCTCCTTTTGTCTCAAGTTTTGCAATCTCTTCAACAGCTCCAACTCATAGTTAGCAGGTATGAATTGATTCTTCAAATTTGTCACCATCTGGTCCCACTTTGTAATCTTTTCCTTTCCTCTCCTATTTCTTTCCAACTAAACTTCTTTGCACCATATAGCAGCATGTTCTTTCAACTTTGTCTTTGCAAATTTCACCTTCTCCAGATCTTCAATTTCTTCATATTCAAAGTATTCTTCCATGTCATTTATCCAATCAACCAACTCTTCCATATTCAAATTACTAGTATAGTTTGGCACATCCACTCTAGGTCTTTTCCCAATCTTTGAAATAGCTCACAACAATTTTTACTTGATCTGCTTCTTCTTCTTCATGACCTTCTAGGGTTTCTCCACTTTGTTCAACAGATTGAAATTCTTCTTCATTATCACTTTCAACATTAGGTCAAGATGTCAATCCTCTTCGCCTATCTTCTTCAACAACATCCAAATGAATTCACATTATTTTTATCAATTCCATCATCTCATCCATTCTATTAGCCATTGTACCAATAGGAGGAACTCTTCGTGTTGGCATCTTCCTAGGATCAAGTGCAAACTGCCTCAGGTCGGCGATCAGGCTACAAGTGACAACTGCCTCTCAATCAACGATCAGTTGTGCACAAGTAACCTGCCTCGAATTAGCGATCTGCTTACAACAAGATCTTATGGAATCCCCTTCGCCAATTTCACTCCAAAGAATCAAACTTTCACTCTGATACCACTTGGTGCAATAATGGTAGGAGGGTTCACAGAATGAACTGTCTGGACCGTGCAGCCAGAGTAAACACAATAGAAACAACACAAGAATATAGAACAAATGCAGATTTAGTCATTTAGTATATCAAAGAATTCAAATACACTTTGGTCAGCAACATGCGGGCTTATAACTTGGGCTCACAGGCCTAATTTCAGACATGTGCAAGATAAAGCTTGGAAGCTCCTTTGCACAAAACTAAACTATATATCTCTCTAATGTGAATAGCTATCTCTGAGCTACTTTCCTAAGGATCTAGATTACATTATTATATATCATTTCTGGACCAATAGATTCCTTCGCATTGGCCACAAGAGATCCAGAATCCTAATGAAGAGGTGTAACATGTGTTCTTGGATAGGTTAGACCTATCGGCTTGAAAATCCTTCTCCAACGAATACAATGAAGTGCAGACCTATGAGGAAGGTCAGCCATGAACCAAAGAACATTGTAGAATGAATCACAAGGATCCACAAGTTGGCCAATGCTCCCAATCCTTCTCCTTCAGCTGATTACTCATGACTGTCAGAGAACTCTGCACTGAGAAAACAAAGGATCCTCTGATAGCGATAACTTTCTGGTAACTAATCCAAATGCTCTGAATTCTTGGTATGATGTAGATGAATGAATTGAGATGCTAAGTCTAGATCCGCAAGGTGTGAAATGCTGAAACTGGACCACAAGCTGAGCTGTTTTTGACTGAACTACTTGAATTGAACTGGGAAATGAAAAAATTGAAATGCAAATGTTTTTGGTTGATGCAAGATTACTCTTGAACTAGGGATGCTCCTACATCAGAAGGGTAGGGCCACTTCCAGGAAGGAAGATATGCAGGGGACTATTGTTCTGTGGTTGGAGGAAAAGCACTTGGGTGATGCTCTCCTTCCCAAGCAGATGACAAACCAAGACTTATGAATACATATATCAAAACTCTAGATGCAATATATTCAATTTATATGACTCGACAGTCAAATTTTATGTAAATTTAATATCTTTATTGCCATGAGAAAACATTGTGATTGTAAAGTGAAGGGATTCACTAACATGCTATCTTTGAATATGTTATAAATTTTTAGTTTGAAAATATAAAAAAAAGAGATATGATTTTCATGTAATGATTATTGTTTATTAAACAAATGATTATGATGATCATGATTATTTACTTGATAGTAAAATGGGAATGTAAATCCAGGTAATATGAGATGACATGTTACAACTTTAATGGTTAAACACTCAATAGCAATTTTACACCTCATTCACAACATTGGCCAAAATTGACCTTGACTATTGAAGTGGATGATATTTAAGAATAGCCATTTCACATTATGCTTACTATTTTATAGAGAAAACACTAGTTAGACTTACAACATGGCATGGGAATAAAACTATTATGTAACTAGTGCAAAGTATTTATTTTAAGATTATATTGAATGAAATAGTAGTTACATAAAGAATGACCTTTAGAACATAAAAAGTTGATTAAAACAGTGGAAGTACATATTTTTCAGTCATGATATTTGTACACTCTTTGTTTCAAACAAACCATTATAAATGACATTACAATATTTAAGGAGGCATGAAGGCTCCCATCATCTCTTACCTTCCAATTGTCTATAGGGATTTAAAGGGGCTTTTAGAGGTAATGAATATTATCTTTGTACTTTACATATATAGATCAACACGCA
This sequence comes from Cunninghamia lanceolata, assembly GCA_027924645.1. Taxonomy (NCBI): domain Eukaryota; kingdom Viridiplantae; phylum Streptophyta; class Pinopsida; order Cupressales; family Cupressaceae; genus Cunninghamia; species Cunninghamia lanceolata. The sequence continues at coordinate 17,758,100 of BSBN01000472.1, read as the reverse complement.
ATTAATGTCCAAAATAAGTCTTTGTTCTTTCTCTAAACCACAAGACAACTTGTACTAATCCTAAGCTACATGGAGGCTAGAGATTACATAAACCCATGTCTTCAATGGATTCATGAAAATCAATGTGTCGTACTCATGTTTCGTCACAATAGTTGATATTGAAATTGCAGATCTGCTATGAAAGGGACATTTAGGAAAAAGTATAATTCTTGTAGTGAATAAGTGTGAGTCTCCATGAAAATGCTTTATGCAAGCTGAAAATTTTTGGTTACTTAGGTATATTGATTTTACTCTAGGTTTTTTTTTACATAGAATATTTTGATATGTTCGTGGACAACATTTATGAGTTCATTAAAGTGAGTTTGAATTAGGTAGAAGGAAATAATTTGTCAAGCAATTAATATCATAGAGTCCTATGTAACCATGTCTTATACAAACATGAAATATCTAGTCTACTAATTATTTCTTGCAACCTCTAAAAAATTTGTAAGAGTATAACTTGGTAACCATATTTAAATGCAACATATTTCAAATGAAACTGCTTTATTTTTCTTGTAAATGTAAAATAGTGTTAGTAAAAAAGGTGCTTCAAATGAAAGCCAACAAATGCCATTTGTATTGGGAGTTGAAGTCTAGATTACTTTTTTGGTATTCATTAATCCATTTTTCTTATATCACAGGTCTTATGTTTTAATTTTTAAATAGATAAGAGTAAAGGTAGTTCATTATTTTATGGTTGAGAAGAGTTTTGAATATGTAAATAGCTTGAACTCACAACACTACATGCACATGACATATTTTAGATGTCAACTAAAATTGAACAAAGTAAACTGGGAGTCTCAATGTTTATCGTATTTATCTTGATTACTAAGATGAAGACTTTGAAGGTGTGTCTATTAGCTAGGGACTAAAATTTTCTACAACAACTACTTTGACTTTACATTGAAAATAGTTAGTTTAGGATTTAATGTATTGCAACCAATTTTGTGTGTGTGTGTGTGTGTGTGTGTGTACTAAAATTTTCTACAACAACTACTTTGACTTTACATTGAAAATAGTTAGTTTAGGATTTAATGTATTGCAACCAGTTTTTTTTTTTTTTGTGTGTGTGTGTGAAAATTTTCTACAACAACTACTTTGACTTTACATTGAAAATAGTTAGTTTAGGATTTAATGTATTGCAACCAATTTTGTGTGTGTGTGTGTGCGCGTGTTAGCGCGTGTGTGTGTGTGTGTGTGTGTGTGTGTGCGCGTGTGCGTGTGCGTGTGCGTGCGTGTGTGCGTGTGCGCGTGTGTGCATGCATGCGTGTGTGCGTGCGTGTGTGTGCGTGTGCGCGCGCGCGCGTGTGCGTGTGTGCGTGTGCGTGTGTACGTGTGTGTGTGCGCGTGTGCGTGTGCGCGCGTGTGCGTGTGCGCGCGCGCGTGTGTGTGTGCGTGTGTGCGTGCGCGTGTGTGCGTGTGCGTGTGTGCGTGTGCGTGCGTGTGTGTGTGTGTTAGGATTTAATGTATTGCAACCAATTTTGTGTGTGTGTGTGTGTGTGTGTGATGACAAGAAGCTTAGACTTAGCTCCATGAGAAGTGATACCATCCTCTTTCTTTAGAGCCTCTTCCATGTGAAGGTGATGGTAATGAGGAGATTTAGTCCAATGACTTGGATAACAACACAAGGTGTATTGCCCCAAGGGTTAATGAGAGTTTAGAGGTGCTCCAACTTCAACCACATCTTCTCCACTTGAACTTAAAATCAATAGATAATATTTAAAAGCATCAATACATTATTAGCCACAAAAGATTGACAATTGGGAGAATTATGATTGAAAAAATAGCATTGTTTCTTTCTTTCCATAAGTTGAAAAGAATCTTAGTACAAAAAAAAATTGGTGGAATTTTCTAGGTAAGAAGGTGAAATCCCCAAATGAAACCATTTGCCATGTGAAAAATTTGGACTTGAATGGTTGGAAGAGGGTGTGGATTGAATTCCAAGTAGATTAGGTGTGAATTTAGAATTAAAAAATGCATTTAATGGATTTTGTTTGACAAAAAGTAGAGAGAATTAGGCGAGAAATGCCACATACTTAAGCCTTTCACTAGTTGGTAATCTTTGATAAAGCAAACACCATAAGAAATTAGATTTCATAAGCTCAATTATGGCTTTCTAGACCTTGGAAAAGCAATGAGACCAAGTGGCAATTGTCAAATGTAAATTCCCATGCACATTCAAAATTTCAAATGGGAAGGAGAGAGAATTTAGTAACTATAATGGGGTTTGTACTAGCTAAAAGGTGTATCCACTTACCACCTCTAGTTTTTTTACCATGAAGATGGAGAGTGTAGCCCAATTTCACTATGATAATTTGCTAGCATAACCATCTAAATTTCATCTATTGACTTAAAGTTCTTATTGTTCAACTAGAAGCTAGAACTCAAGCCTAGAAAATAGAATCAATTTCTTGTGCTATGACTCTAAGTGTTGATGAGGGTTCAAATCCCCTTATAAAATAGTTGGATCCCTTTTATCCAAGGAAATTCAATAAATCCATACCCATGATAGTCAATCATAAGTACTACAAGAGGGAATAGATGTTGATAGAAAGCTTAGACCATAACTTATATCTCCTTTTTAGTTGAGAAATGGCTTGAGAGATTTCCATGCTTTCCAAATACTCTTGAAAATGAAGGTCCCATTAATTTTCATTAGAACTAGAATGATCAACAAAGATTAAAGTCCCAACCCTTTTCAAGTTTTTTTATATTAGAGGTTCCCTACGAGATAATGGTGGAGAATAACTTTCCATGTTTTATCCCCATCAAGGGATCAAATAATCCTTAAGCACATAGAGTAGTAACCTAAAGCTAGATTCTAAGAAGCTCAAGCCCTCTACCCTCTTTATAATGACAACAAATATCATAGGCAACCATTTGGAAGCATTTATAACCTTTAGAGTTGCCCTAGAGGAAATCTCTCAAAATCCTTCCAACTTGTGATAAGCATCTTTATAAGGGACCCAACACAAACAAGAATAGACATAAACAAATTAGTAGATAATTTTTTTGAACAAACTTGTAACTTGCCAACTAGAGAATGAGTCCTAGTAAGCTAGTATGAAATATTCTTTTTCACTCTTTGAATAACATAATGGAATAACTTAAAGAAATGTCCTAAAAGTAAAGGGAGTGAAAATGAATTTGAATCTTTCAAACCATGTTGTATCCACTTCAAACTTTAAAATATCTATCCATTGAGGCTTGGGTGATAAAGATTGTCTGTACCATTTGGTTTACTCCACTAGATAGAGGACCTAGAGGCTAAAGAATATATATTAAAACATTACATAATAGAAGAGACTAAATATTCTTTGTCCAACAAAGTGAGGAAAGATTCCATAGCAAATTGTTCATTAACAAGTTGTTTAGGAGGAAAACTAGGGAGAGAAATGCCCTTATTCAAACCTCTAAAATTTTAGTTAGCTAGAAATTAGCTAAACCCTTTAACAACCAAAACATATAATGCCATCACTAAAGGGAAACCATTCTTGATGGACCAAAATAATTCAAAGGTCTCAAACTAGATGTCATTAATGGTGATGCAAGGTGAAGCATCTTAGAAAAGTATTTTAACTGAATTGATGGAAAGTAGAAACAAAACCAAATGCCTAAATCATGGGAATAATAAAGTACCACTAAATAAGAAATAGAAACTAATTTTAACAAAAATGGTTTTTGTGAAGAGATTCAATCCCTCTCCTTGGCTTCCTAGACAATTATAATATTGTCCAAGATGTACTAACTATGCACAAATCATGTCTACTTTGGTTGCAAAGTCAAGGGAAAAAATATCTAAGATTAAGAATCACAACCTTGACAATGATATTTTATGAAACATTCAAAAGCCCCCATTATGATAATTTGATGGTCTCCTATTTTGGGTGTAAAATTGGTGTTGCGTTGATTAATAAGAAGCCCCAAAGATCTGGTGTTCATAGCTTCAAGGTAGACTCTATCAAGACCAACAATGTTCCCTAGAGTTTGGTAAAATTCACAAGAGAAACCATCAATTCCCAAGGTTTTATCATAGGCCATTTGAGAGACTTGACTTCATGAAATTAGTCAAGAGAAAGGAAACAATCACATACAACTTTGATCTATCATGATCTTGTAATAGACAAGCATAAGGTATTGAATGAGTGCATCATCATTGGTTTGAGTAGAAGCCCAAGGAGTGAGAAATGCTTTGTAATGTGCAAAAAAGGCTTACAAAAATTGAAGCATAGAATTACATGCATGATAAGCCAAGGAACTTTGATCCTAACCACAACCATCAACCTTTTTCCACAACGGTTTGATTCACTTAATCATATTTTCCAACCTTAATGTGTTTGAACATCATCTCATTTGAATTGCATGCTTTAAATCAAAATTGGTATATGATATCTTTGTAAAATCTATGACAAATTTTATTATAGTGGATGCTTTGGTTTAATTTTGTCTTATTTTTATAGAATATAATTGTTAATGCATGTTTTGACACACCAACTTGTGGATTTATTCACTCCTCTTGGCAATCGAGAAATCACCCTCCAATGATTTGTAACCCATTAAGTCATTTTGATATGTAGCTCAAAGGTTATGTGATGGGGAGCCTCAGTTGGCAAGACTTACTCCGTTGGCAACCTTGCAACCTATCACACCGACCCCACAACTCTCCTCGATGTATGACCTACGTTTCTAACCTATCGACAAGACTGTTCTTATCAGCCATATTGTGGTTGGTTTCGCCGACACGCTGATGGACCTTCGAATTCCATTGATTGCAACAATGGAATTACAAAAAGGAAAAGAAATCTACAGCTATGCAATTTGTAATTACAGAGAACGAAAAACAAATTGATGACACAGAATCGTTCGATTTCTCATTCACAATGCTCGATTACATTCAACACTTCTTCGCTTTGATCTAATTACAATGCTTACAATGCTTGATTCTATTCATTCCCCTAGTTTTATAAACTCGCCAGAGGAACACCAACCCTATTTCAAGCAGCTGGGAGAACGATTCCAAGTGGTTGGGAGAAAACTAACCATCTCCAAGCGGCTGGGAGACCAACCGTCTAACAACTTGACAATTTGATAAATGCAAACTAAGTACTTGGGACTTACAAAGTTTGTTTTAGGTCTAGATACAAACATAAATGATATGTATTGGTCAAATAGACCTTATTACAACACAAAACCTATTTTCCAAACAAACATGAATTTAAATGCCTCATGGAGGCCACCTTGTGTTAGGTGCTCCTGCACCATACACCCCACCTAGAAAAGAACTCATGTCCCATGAGTTGAGTCTGTGTCTTGCACCACCATCATCCTTCACTGCATCATGCCTTCCCCACGATCTCCGGACTACAACTTGCTTCCATGGAATAAAACATTCACGCCTAGCATTGTAGGCTCTACTCACACCTTGCCATGAGTGAGTGCTTGCAACCAAACCCATACTTTGCTCACCATTCTTCCTCACTATCAACTTTGCTTGAACACCTGCATTCAAAACCTTGTTTGATGCTTCTTGTACTACTGCTATGGTAGAATATGTTTGCCTTCCAACTCTTGTTGGCTCTAGAGGATAAACAATGGTCCCTACTATGATAACATCTTCTTCTTTCCAATCAACTTACAGCTGCTTACAGACCTGCTCCTTGACCTTCTACTGATCCATCTCAGACATCACTATCTAATCTCCATCATTCAAAACTAAAATCACCTTCAAACTGTGATCTTTGGCAACCCCACTCCTTGAAGTATCCTCAACTTTCCTTGTCTCTTCTTCATGCATCTTCACAAACTCTTTCTTACCCACCAAAATGATCTTGGCTGCCTTCTTTGCTTCAGCATCCTCCTGCAATGGTGTCATCACAAAAGTCTTTCCATCCTTCTTGATGGTGTATGTGTTAGCATATCCGTCATACAATGCTTGCCTATCAAATTGCCAGGGCCTACCTAAAAGTAGGTGACAACACTCCATGGGCAAAATGTCACATAAAATTATCTCCTTATATGCTCCAATTTGAAAATCAACATATGCCTGTTCATCTACCAAAAGTCATTGACTATCACTTACCCAAGATGCTTTGTAAGGAGTTTGATAAGGAATCCTTTCTATGCTCAATTTATCCACCATTTCCCTAGACACCATATTATCTGTTGAACCAGAATCTATGACTACCTTGCATATTTTACCCTTGCTTTTGCAATTGATGCTAAAAAGTGCTCTCCTTTGTGATGGTTCAGTCTGCACTGGTTCTTTGAGCAATGTCCTCTTGATCATTAGATTTTCTCCCACCTCTGATGTCAAATTCACTTCAGGAGATGTCACACTCCTTGCATCCTCTTGAGTCAATGTGGTTCTCTCATTACCATAAGAAGTTGAGGCCTTCTCTAGACACTTATAAGCTGGATGCCCTATCTAATTGCAGTTATAACATCTCATGTTGGAGAACTTAGATTCTTTGTTTGATCCATTTGTCCCACCTCTTTCATTTGGCCTCCTTCCTCAGTAGCCTCCTCTGCTATTTGAGTCTCCAACTTGCTCTTCTTGGCCAGACTCACCACTAGGCCTCTGGTTAGGACTTCTTCCTCCAAAACTGCCTCTAAACTTTCTATCACCTCTTCCTTTACTTTGCTGCTCACCTTTCCTCTTCAGCTTCTCTTCAGCTCTTAATGCTACTTGAAAGCATTTTTCCACGGTTTCAGGGGTAAATAAACTTATATCTCATCTTGAATATTGATCCTCAGACTATTTAGATACCTTGCTACCTTGGCCTTTTCATCCTCCATGTACCCACAACGAAGAGTGTATTTGTGAAACTCCTCGGTGTAAGTAGCCACATCCATATCTTTTTGTTTAAGGTTCTGCATTTTCCTGTAAATCTGCACCTCGTAGTCAGATGGAAGGAACTGGGACTTGATCTTCTCCAGCATTCTGCTCCACGAAGAGATCATATTATTCCCATTCTTTACCCTCTCTCTTGGGCGTAATATCATCATGTAAGAGAAGCACCTTTGAGTTTAGTTTTTGCAAACTTAACCCTCTTACTTTCAGGAACTTCCTTGTATTCAAAGTAGTTGTTTAGAGCCTCAATCCACTCCATAACTTCATTAGCATTCATCTTTCCACTGAACATGGGGATATCTATCCGAGCCTCCGAAGAGTCCTTACCAATAGCTTTAATGGCTTCCAGAAATTACTTTTGTTCATCTGGTATCTCTACCTCTTTTTGTTCCTCTTCTGTTTCCTCTTTCTCCTCTTCTTCATTTGAACCTTCCTCTATCCTTTTTCCTATCTTCATTGCCTTCGATTCATCTTGGAGTGCTTCCCGGGCTCCAGTTTTGATCATCTCTTCCATCTCTTGAAATTTCTTGACCACTTCAGTGGTCATCCCCTTTGGAGGCATATTGCTAGCCTCTCCTTCGCTCTCTGTGTCTAACATAAACATTCACAGACAACACCCAAACACCAACACTCCTGCAAATCCTCAATTTGACTACAACACAATGCTCAATTAGATGTCCATCCTACATACTGCTACAGACCCATTCCTCTCGTCCAACAGCAGATCCTGGAGATGCACTACCACTCTCGCTCGCAATGGCCTCACTCTGCACCCTCTTCCAGCCAAATCTCTATTGGTGAATGGTCTTGACAGTCCTCATCATCATCTGCCCACACACTATAGGAGTCCTATTCCTTCTCATAACTAGGTGGCATGAGCAACTCTTCATCTCCCTTCTTAGTGACAGAAATTAAATACACAACACCTCCACCTAGAGCTTTCACTGGCTCTGATACCAATATGATGGGGAGCCTTAGTTAGCAAGACTTACTCTGTTGGCAACCTTGCAACCTGTCACACCGACCCCACAACTCTCCCCAATGTATGAGCTACGTTTCTCGCCTATCGACAAGACTGTTCTTATCAGCCATATTGTGGTTGGTTTCGCTGACACATCGATGGCACCTTCGAATTACACTCATCGCTTTGAGCAAGGAATTCTTTTTCGATGGCTTCTGTCTCACTGACAACAACTCCAACTCCTCCAATCAAACCCTAGCACATGGAGATGCTAGGCAATCTACTGTGCACCTCACACTGTCTAGATCCTCTGCACCGCTAAACAGGAAAACAAAACAAGAAACAAACAAATATGGTACAACGAAGCCATTCCACTGATTTCGATAGAAATCTCACCAGTGGAATGCTTCACATCGACATTTTGCAACAATGGAATTATAGAAAGGAAAAGAAATCTACAGCTATGCAATTTGTAATTATAGAGAATAGAAAATAGATTGACGACACAGAATAGTTCAATTTCTCCTTCACAATGCTCGATTACATTCAGCTCTTCTTCGCTTTGATCTGATTACAATGCTTACAATGCTTGATTCTATTCATTCCCCTGGTTTTATAAACTCGCCAGAGAAACACCAACCCTATTCCAAGTGGCTGGGAGAACGATTCCAAGTGGTTGGGAGAAAACTAACCGTCTCCAAGCGGTTGGGAGACCAACCATCTAACAACTTGACAATTTGACAAATGCAAACTAAGTACTTGGGACTTACAAAGTTTGTTTTAGGTCTAGATACAAACAGAAATGATATGCATTGGTCGAATAGACCTTATTACAACACAAAACCTAATTTTCCAAACAAACATGAATTTAAATGCCTCATGGAGGCCACCTTGTGTTAGGTGCTCCTGCACCATAATGTGAACATGTTTACACTTAATAAGCCATTACTTTTAGATAAAATGAGTTTATAATTGGTCAAATAAAATACACTTCATTGGTTCAAAGTTTTTTTATCCATGTATATTTACACTTCAATGTTTGTATTCTAAATGAAACCATGAAAGATGTAACATTTATGCACAAGTATTAACATTAAAACCCAATCTATCTTTATTCTACATGTAATAAAAATTTACATACCTTGCAACTTTGTTATTATGTTTTTGTGTCCATTTTAGCTCAAGCTCATTTGTGTGTGTGTTTTGTGATGTTCTAACCCCTTGTTCCTAGCCTAAGTCATCCCTAGTCATCCATGCATCCTTTCCTATGTCATTCCCATGTCCTTGTTTATTGTTCCTATGTTCATTTAATTTAATTTTTACCCCCTTTCCATGTCCTTACCCCATCTTTAGTTTTCCTTTAGTTTTCCCCCCTTTTCCCTTTGTTAAACCATCAAAAATGAGCCTAGCCCTATCCTATGTTAAAATCACCACTTTATCCTTCCCAAAACCTGCTTTGTTGAGCTTAAAATTAGTGTGACCACCCACCATAAGATGGCCCCTTTGAGATTAGTGTCTCCTAAAAAATTGAACCTAATTCTTATTTGTAGATAATGCCCATAGTTTGACACATAATAAGGTATCCTTGAATTTTTATCCTCTCACCAACAAATTGGAATGTGAGTTCATTAATTCTAGGGCTTCCCACCTACTAAGTTTTGATCTTTGAGTTCCCTTAGCAAGTTCTTTAAATCAAGCAAACTTTGCCTCATATGTACATAGGAAAAATGAATTTATGAGTTGTTCATACTATTTTGGCTAGCTCTACTCATAGACAACATCCCAACATAGCTTCAAAAATACTAGGAGTGAGTTATCTTTTTCCCTAGACAATGCTGCAACAAGATCTTCATCACTAGGTGGCTGATTTTAAAGGTTTTCCATGGGTGAGCAATTTCCTTTTGTGGTTTTTGTTTAGAATTCACATATTTTCCTAATATGTCTATAGGATCTCCTTTGTACCTCTTCCTCACATCCATCCAATTCATCCTCATTCATTTTCCTTACCATTTGAGTCCATTTTCCTTCTCCTACCCCTCTCCATCTCCATTATTGAACTATAGATTTTTTGTGTCCCAATTTTCCTCTTTGTTTCCCTCAAAACCTTAAATTTTTAGACATTATACAATCCCTCTCTATTTCCATCAAGCCTCCATGTTCCCATTTTATTTTTTTATTGTGTTTTGCCATCACCATTTTCCTTTCTTATGTGTATGCACCTCATTGTTTACCACCTTTGAGTGTTGTTAGCCATTTTTATATTAAAGATATTCCTTAGTGATTTAGACTTGCATTTTCTCCTTTTCATCTCAATCTAGTTTGAAGCCTCATAATCCATTTTTCTTGAGTTATCACCTTGTTTCCAAAACCTTTCTTCCACCCCACTTGATTTATTGTGTTTCCATTATCCATTAGCATCATTATAAAGGCTTTAAGTGTTTAATATTTGATTAGATTGATTTCATTGCATAGATTATCTTATTAACCTATTTATTACTAGCATGTTTATGTGGACTAAGATTTAAAGCTCACAAGGGGAGTGACTAAGTTAGGCTCCCCATTAACCATTTGTTTTGTAGGGTTTCCCATTTACTAATTAGCTTGTAGGTTAGTTACAAAGAATTCTAAAGACTTCCAAAATAGGTTGCAAAAGGAAAGTACCCTTAAAAGTGATTAAGAACCTCTTTCAAAAGTTGCAAGGTTTCTTTTCTATAGGTCCATATCAATCTATGGGACTCACATAGAATTAGAAATTAGAGTTTTATTAGGTGAAAGTGCTTTGATTATTACATTTTCTCTCTTTTTCTATCATTTAATAGAAAAAACTTTATTGTTTATTTTAGCACCTCCCTTGTAGGTCAAGAGATGAGATCTCTTGGGACACTCCTACATGTTTTTATCAACAATACCTATCAGTTTATGACTCCATATTTCCATTTACCAAGTGAAACCATTCCTTTATTCCAAGTTACATTGTTTGTTTCAATCATGTGTATTAGGACATTGCAAGTTTACATGAAATTACATATCTTCTATTATTCCCTAATAGGTGGACATTTCTAATAGGCTTGAAACCTTTATCAAGAGTCTTCCTAATAGGTTTCAAGTTCCCACCTACCTCCTAGACAAGGCTGCCCCTTTTGGCTAATCTTGTCATGGTGGCTATCGGGATAGGTCAATGTTGTTATGCTAGCTATTAGGTCTTGGGTAGCCTTGACCCCATTGATTGTGAGAGTTCCAAATTTATAGGTTGCATCTAGAGGTGATTTTGAGCATATACCTATTAGGCCAGTCCATTCCACGGGTACATCTACACCCACTTTTATAATGACCTTTGATTTCAATACTTAGTCAATTTCTTGATTTTCTAATATATGCATCTTGATTTTCCAATTTAAGCATAGTTTGTCTAATGTCTTGTCAATTGTTAGTCCCAACTCTAGTGATTGCGAATTAGTGTTAGGCTAGCTAGAGATAGTCTTAGAAAATATTAATTTGCACTTTGTATGAATACACAATCATGCTTTAGAAGAACCACTTCAAAAGGTTAAATGGTCAAAACACCCTTTTCCACATCACCTTTTAATTTTTAAAAACCTTTCAAATGTTCATCATTTTGGTTCTTTTATTTGGTGAACTTGATTGATCCCACTAGTTTATCTTTTTGATTGGTACATGCTAGCTTCTTATGCATGATTTCCTATTCTTTATGCTCAAGCTAGTTTATTCCCCCCATTCATTCTTTTCATAGGGTGAAACCCTATCCTACTAAAACCATTCCCTATTATAGTCCTCATTTAAATTCAATAATGGTCAAGTCAACTTCTTCTTTCACATTTGCAAATTATATCACTTCATTTTCCCTGACATAGAGATCCTTGATCAAGAAGCCCAACTAGACCTCTAAAATTGAGTGAAAATTACAACACAACTCCAAGATGTAAAAAATGCAATCAATCCTAATGATTCCTTGATTCATACTAATCTAATTAATTACTTACAAAATAACATCCTAACCAATCTAGTGGGGCTAGAGATGTTGACAAACATTGGACACATCGTACATGCAAATGCACTCTCTATGAACATCTTCTGATATTTTGAGACCATTATGCCTAGTATTGCTCCTACTAGTGTCACAACAATTTTCTAGCACCCCTTCCACAATTATCTAGCCCCTCTTCCAACCCAATGTCCCACCCTTCACATTCCCTTCAATCCCATTCTTCTTTGAGACGTCTACTACTACCACTCCCCATCCCACCCATATTCCTTTATATAACTAGGTGCTCATGACTAGCACTACATCTCTTCCCATTACCCCCTGAATGCCTTCCTCTTCCACCACTTCCACATCCCCTTACATACATTATCGCTCTTACATTTGTTTGCCTTCTCATCTAATGCCCACCACATCCCCACCATTTTCCCCAATTTTTACCACTTCCTTTCAATATCCACCTTATTCATCTAATCATTCAATCCCACCATGTTCCTCATCTCATCATGCCTCACTATATTGCCCTCCACCATGTCCCATGTTATATATCAACTCCAACAAGTCCAACAAAAATTGATTACCATGCCAACAAATTCAAGATAAGTTACTTCATATTTACATCACAATCTTGTATTGTATGATATCCTTGCACATCTATTCCCACCAAATTTCAAATCACCTCACCTTTTACTATATGATGGGAAAAGAGGCCCCACAGTACATATAAGAGCATTCTATTCTTTCTATCTAGATTACATGTACAATGACTACATCCTATACAAGTTATTCCCTCAAATAACATGCCTTAGAATGGTTATATTCATTACCCCATGGGTCCATAAGCACATTCAAAATGATCACAAACCCTTTATAAATTATTTCAAAATTCAAATCTCACTTGAAATAGGCTTTATCAATCTCATTTGTTTTTTATTAAGATAACATCGAGAAGGGCCCGAACCCATACAGAGAAGCCATGCATGTGAACAAAACAAGTTTCACAAGTAGTGAAACAGAGAACAACCAACTAAAACAAGCTAAATAGAAAGGACTAGAACATAATAGAAAAATCAGTAGAAGACCAGCAAAAGAACAACTACTACTCCAAGAGGTGTTTGAGGCCACTAATGGCCTAACATTCATAGTTTAAGAAATCCAACTTGTCTTTAAAGGAGGTCTCCATAGAGCCATTGACCTGCACACCTGCAATATCCCCTTGATCATCTTCTTTCCCTTTGGCCAATTGGTTTTTGGCCCTGGTTCTATTAGCAGGCCCAGTCTGAGTAATCTATTACATTATCAATCTCATTTGTTGCAAACAAGGCCCAAAAGAAAAAGTGAGTGACTTTGTGTTACATTTTCAATCTATATTAACCAAAGTTGAATATCACCTCCTAGATGTTAAAATCTAAAAGACATTCACGGATAATCTTATTCCTACTATTTTGGAAAAAATCATGTTTCAAAAGTATAACTCATTTTCAGCCTTATGCACTAACCTTAGGGACTTTGAAACTAAAATGAACAAAATCAAACCCCTTGCTATCACATCACAATCCACCATGTAAAGCAAAAGATTCACCAAAAATTGCAATAAATCATTCAACAACACCAACACCAACAATAACAACAATCCCAACACTAGCAACCACAATACAACAAACATAGCTAAAATGCTCACCACAATATCCCAGCCTTGAATTCTCTCATCATCTTCACTTCCTCTACCACCTTCCACAAATACCATATTCCTCGAACCAAGATCCTTTAGACAATTCACAAGGTTGGTGGATTCTTATCAAAATAGCATGACCCAAGCTCTCTCCACTAACCTATTTCAGTTAGCCCCAATTCATCCCCTCTATGCTTCACTCCCCCTCCCATGAAATTATGAACCTAATTCCTTTTATCAATACCATAGAGTTCCTTGTCACGATACCAAAAAGTATATGGCCTTAAAACAAAAAGTGCAAGATCTAATAGACAAAAATCTCATTAAGGTGACTAGCATAAATAACAAGGGAAATCCTTTTGAGCCTTACCTAATCAAAACTTATAGATTTACACAAGCCCCTTCCCCACCACTCAAATAATGTCAAACCAACTAATCTCCTAGAATTTCCTCATGACGGACCATAAACCAACACTTTTGAAACATGTTTGCTATTGTAGATTCACATCCCCACACATAAGATCCCACTCCACCCAAGCCTATGATCACATTCAAACAAGAAGAGATTCTTGATAAAAACTATCACAAACCTTTGTACATCAATGGACTTATTAATGGAAATCATTGTGAAGGAATCATTATTGATTCCAACTCACCATTTAACAGTCATGAAATAATATATTTATGATACAGGCACTCACCATGATACTTACTCATTTACAATAGTGGGCCTAAAATGTTACAATGATACGTTCATAAGAACTCTAGGTAACATCATCTTACCTATAGAAATTGGCCCTAAGTGTACCCAAATCCTAGCACATGTGGTGCCCATCTTTGAATGATTCTATCTACTCCTTGGATGGCTATGGATAGGTGAATTTCAAACTATACCCTTTTTTTGCACCAACACATGGAATTTGAACATGAGAATTCTATCATCATAATCCCACAATCAATGTTTAGGCCAATATGTATGCAATGCCCCAAGAGTTTTCTCAAGACATTAATGAACAAAAACTAACTAAATAATTTTTTCATGAAACAAAAGTGATAATAAGAGACCACATAACATACTATCATGACCAAGGTTTCATATGTAATCCATAATGACATTCTTGGCAAGTATACCAATGCATAAAGCACATTGACACAAGTGGAAGACTTAACAATACTATAGGACAAGATACTATTATCACCTAAAATTGCACCCTTTTGTTGAAGCTTTGACAGTCTCAACAATTTTTTAGTAACATGGGATTGGTCTCAAGGTGTGGGACCTTGCAGTTGAGATCAAACCTCCATAGAAGGCTGGTTCCTCTTTCTGAGCTTAAAGCTTAGAGAATTAAACTAAATATAATGCTACACACAAGGAAAAGGGGAAGAAAATACTGGAGTTGAAAGGGGAGTGATGCACTAGATTTATAAATGTGTTTAACTGTGTCTGAATTATCACAACAACCTCAAGACTGAAGAAAACTCACACAGACTCATATAAGCCATATAGAGGTTCGGGTAGAGAACTAAAGCTAAGAAAGGGACCATTTTTCCCACAATACTAGCATATAATTCACAAATGAACATAGTATAAAACTCAAGAAAGAGGCAAAATAATAGTCTGTATTAATCATGAAGGATAGAAAGCCATTACAAAAGTAGAACAATTCATTGTAGGACAAAAAGACATAAAATAATCAATTAGATTCATTGGTGAACCAAACTAGAAGACATTAAAGGCCAAGTTGCAGACACAATACATCAAATTCTACTAGTTCTTGCAATTGCATTACAAGGCCTGTGATTTGCAGTAAATTCCTCCACCTACGTGATGACCTAGAAGAATAGCTAACCAACCCTTTTTTACATCTTTGCTTCATGTATATATAGCATTTGAATCTATCTACGACATTGGGTTCTAAAAATAGTCAACTAACCTTGCACATGCCCATGCTGCGTTCAATTTTGGTCCAGAGGTCCTGTTAGAAGATCTGCAGAAAGGGGACGGTGGCCATGCCTTGTCAGGCCCGAAACTTTGCAAAGGAAGATTGCCCACACGTAGGGGTGTCAGGCGCATTTAGGAAGGAAGGTTTGAAATCCTTTCATGCACTAGCAAAATCCATTTTGTCCCTTCTTGTACAATTGCATTAAAGGATTTAACTATTTCAACTACCCGATTCTAACTTTTCTACAATATTTGTACTTCAGTTATTAAATCCCTTCTACAATAGCAGAAAATTGTGTCCTTCACTCTTTTACAATTTCTTTAAATATTCTAAAGCATTATTGTTGTCTCTCAGATTTGCACCCTTGCTAAGTTGTAGAACTTGGTAATTTGGAGAAACATGGGATCTTTCTAGGCCTGTAGGTCACCTGTGATGGAAAGAACCTCCGGAGAAGGTCGGCTTCCTAGCTGGTTATCACCTAGAAACTACTAGATTTGCAGAGGGAAAGGGAAAAGGAATGCTAAAAAAATGAAAAGTAAAACTGTAAAATGAGAACAAGGGTGATACACCAAACTTGATATGATTTATGGAACTCAGATTTGCATACACTTGGCCATGGACATCATAAACTAAACCTACACAACCTATTATTGTGTGCTTTACAAAAACACTTCACAAAGAGGCCTAAATGCATTAACCTTTTAAAAGGAAGCTAACTTCAAAGTTAAAAAAACATATACAATTTTAAGACATAGTTTACAACCTGAACAAACACACTTTTTGCAGAAAGGTATTTGAAACATGAGACAAAATCACAAGGAGATAAAACTAACCTCACAAATGACTTAATCAAATACTTGGTAATACACAGTACTGCATAAACAAGAAGGTAAAAACTGACTATCAATGGTATCCAAGGTCTGTTATGTATTTCATATCTCAAAGGGGTTACAAAAACATGCTCAAACTGAGTAAGGATTGCAGAAAAATCACTAACTCCAGAATTTACATGAAAAGAACTCCTCTACAAAGAGTCAAATAAATGAATATATACCCTCCAAGTAGCTGCAACAAGATAAAGATGAGAAACCTCCATTTTCGTGCATCTCATAAAAGCCCCCAAAATATCTACCTAAAGCCCTCCAAAGTGGGCTCCCAATGCAGAAAAAGTCAAGGCATGCCATTACTAAACATCAAAGTACCAGAAAATGTCCTTAAATGCTCTTTAAGGCCAGTGAAAACAAGTCAAATCTGTGCAATAACTCCTCCACTAGTTGGCCAACCTCCCTTGCAGCATCATAAATGTTTGATATTTGCATAATAAATAATATGCCATATCTCTTTGACTATATCTGCAAGCTTCCGCAACTTGCCCTTTGCACAATAAATGTCATAAACCTAATTATCTCTGCATTTAATCAACATTAACTGAGTGATTTATAATTACACCACTTAGTCAAATGTATCAAGCCCTGATCTATCATAACTAATTATCTTCTTTATTTCAACAAACCTCTTCTCTATAAATTCATTTCTAACTTTAACTTCTGCTGACTTCTCTAAGGTTTCAAAATGAGAACTTATAGAGTTTATCAGGTTCTTTAACTAACCGGAAGGAGAGTCAGATGAATCCTTTTGAAGGGTTGGCATAATCTTTTCCAGAATTCTAGAGGCAAGACCAAGTAACTCACTGTCCTCAATGTGAGTTTTTAGCATCTCCTCTCTTGCTTTTGCTTGTGCCATAGAAGCTAGCTTCATCTTTTGTAGAGGGGAAAGAGTGTCAAAATTGATAGGTCCTTGAATCAACTTTGGTTCATCAAACTCAATCCTGTCTTTCTCAAGTAATTCCTTCATTGCATCTACAGTGTCTCTTGCCAAAAAAGCAGCTCCATTTTTCAGATCCTTGCCGATATTGTTAACTTGCTTTTGTTCTTTAATGTTCTCTGCGGTTTCTCCTTCTTGTTTATCCTTGTCCTTATCCTCCTTTGATTCTTGCTCTTTATTCTTCATAGAGTCATCTTCACTAGGAGAATCTACTTCTATAACCATCTCTGTATATTCTTTAGTAGATTGGTCTGGAGGAATTTGAGTGTCCTTTGCACCATCAAAATTAACTTCCTCCACCATCTCTTCATCTCCTTTGTTTAATGCTTCTTCTTCCGGAATGGAGTCATCTGAAATAACAAAAAACTTGTTCTTGTCCAGAGCTTTCCTTAGAATTTGTTCTATTTCTTGGACAACTTCATCAATGTCTCCAATCATCAGCTTGTTCATCCTTTTCTTGCTTCTGAATTCACTTTTGACTTCTTTAAAAAATTTATTTGCTTCTTCATTGGAGATCACCCGACATAGACTGGATAATACATGTTCCCTCAGCTCCATATCCTTTGTCTTGGCAGCTTCTTTTCTCATTTCTAGAATGTCTCTTAAGTTCTTTGGAACTTCTGACAAGATCTCTACTAGTGCTTGATTGAATACATTCAAATATTTTATAGTAGCATCCTCCAAAATTCTTTTGTCAATATCACTGTAATGATCATAGAATTTAGTCATTGGTTTTAGGTTTCCATCTATAGTGATTGTTTTAACAATGTCCTCCACATAAGGAATCAGCTTCTTAACACCGGCTTCTGGCTTATGCCTTTTGCTTGACTTTGTGCTTCCAGAGGGCTTCTCCTTAGACACTTTAGCAGCTTTAGTTCCGTAGGCCTTCAACTCTTTAACCTCATCATCTGAATCAGTCTTTTCTTCATCCTCCTTCTCCATACTGCCATATGACCTCTTGGCCATTGTTTTTGTTCTTTTTCTTTCCTTACCAGTAGGATTTTCTTTGGATTTCTCTGTAACAAGAGAAGGTGATGCACTGGAGGTTGAACTAGAACTCGTAGTAGACCTTGACATGGAAGGAGGTTCTGCCAGAACACTTTCCTGTTCCCTGTCCTGCTTCTCCTTCTCAGCCTTTTTTTATTCTTTCCCTGAATTGCCTCACAACTTCCTTAGTAAGGCCTAGATTCTTAGCCAACTTCTCAACTTCTTTCCTTCCTTTCCTTTCGGTTTTAGGAGCCTTGAATTGAAGATACAGTTTTTGTGAAATTTCTTCATAAGTTCCAAATCTCTCTTCAGTCAGATCCCTAGGATGACTTAATAAATGTTGTGCATATAGTTCCAACACATGCCCATCCACTTCATACCCCATGGGCATGATCCACACAACTCTAGGCTCTACTGCTTCCATTTTGTATTGATCAATAGTAACCGTAAAACAGATGGTGTCCTTGTATTTTTCAACAACAATTCTAGGTATTCTATCCCTAGGCTACATCATACCCTAGAAGTTTTTGAAGAACCCCCAAAGTGCAGTCATTTGTGCATCATGACTACCCAAATCACTCAAATAATTCCTAATCTGGACTGCTACCAGTTTGTCACTTGTCCAAATTATATTTTTGTTTCCTAGAAGCTCACTCAAGAAATAGAAGAAGAGACACATAATTAACGTATCAAGTTTGAATGGGTATTTTTTGTGCTTCTTTATCTTGCTTAGGTTCTCCATGAGATGGTTCAACAACAGTTCACAAAGATCATAGTCTGCACCTTCTTTCACCATCTTATATGCAGTATAAATTGTTGTTCCAGAAACTGAATTTTCTCTACTAGAGTAATATATCCTATATCCTATCACCATTGATGCAAATCTGACCCCATGATCCTCTATGCCATTTATAGTCATGGCTCTCTTGTCAAATTTTGATCCGGTTGCCTCGGTGACTTCTTGATTCTTCACAACCTTCAACTGAGGTAAGGTACCGGTTGAATTTAGTCTTATAACTGCCCTTATTGTATCCTTTATGATTTTGAATGTATGATTTAACCATAGAAAATCATCATGGATATAGCTCAAGACATACTGGACCCACTCATCCTTCGCAAAACACGGAAACTCAACAAATTGTATGAACTTCTTGTCTTTCAGGGCTTGGTATTCTAGTTTGAGCTCAAAATCATCACCTTTTAAGTGATTCATGAATAGATCATCAAAACTTGAGTCGCCATGCTCTTCTAGAGGCCCGTGAATATAAGCCCTAATGTCCTTTGTATGAAGAACTCCATATGGAACACTAGAAAATGCTCCCATCAGATCTACTTCAGTGGACTTGAAAGGATGCTTCTTAAATTTTGGCCTAGGCTGCTCAATGATGTTCAAAACTAGAGGAGTAGCCATTTCAAAATATTACAAGTTCAAAGCTTCGTAGAAAAATACCTTTTTCTTTCACCGAATTAGGGTTAGATGCCGAGTTTGTTCTTCACACTTTAATTCTCTAAAATTTTTGCTCAAGTGCTCTTCTCCTTGTTCTCTTTGAATGCAAAGTGATTCAAGTGTTTGAATGAATGACCTTTTATCCTCTGCAAAACCTAATTCTTCATTGTAATAAATGTTCTGCCTTAATACATCCAGTTACACTATTTCTGCATACAGTCGATCTTCAATTGCTCCGCAATTAGTCGCATTACCTTCTTTTCTTTCAAAATTTGCTTCAACAGGTCTGCAATAGGCTTCTTTATCTTCATTCATCATGCCAGATTCAGGTACCCACTTACTAGCAGGGGGAATTAGATTTTTAATGCAGCTCCCCCTGAGCCAAAGCTCCTAATTCAATTCCCAGAGGAATTATCAGTACCAGATTCCGGTGCGGACCCATTGTCAACTTTCATTTCACCTTTCTTCACCCATGTTTTGTTCATGTCATTCTAGATCTCATTCAAATCAACTTTGCCCTTGCCTTTGTCCAACTTCTGCTCTATTTTTCCTTTACCTGCCTATGAGTTCTCCTTTTTGCTTCTGCAAAATTTAGCAATGCGTCTGAATTTGTTGCAGTTGAAACACACAATCTTATTTTTCTGACAATTACATGTTCGAGCAGGTTTAGATCTGCATTGCATTGCAATATGCCCAAATTTATTGCAAGTAAAACATCTTCCATTGAACACTTTTTTGTTCTTAGGAGGATTCCTTGATCCACTTCTGCATTCCTCAACATTATGACCTATCCTTTTGCAATTAAAGCATTGACCGAAGAAAGATGATGCGTTTTGATTCATTTGATGTCTGCATTGATTAGCTCTATGACCATACTTATTGCATTTGAAACAATTGCCATTGAAAGATGGATACCTTTGAGCATTAGGTTGTCTTACCAGAGGTATTCTAGGATTCCTTCTTTGATTTCTTTCTTCAGGATTTCTTTGACTGGATCCAGAGCTTTCACCTTTCTCAAATCCCAGACCATGCTTATCATTTGCCTTCTTCTGACTATCAAGCAACACCTCAAGTTTAGCTGAGCTTATCTTGAATTTCTCTTTATATTCATTTGCAACTTCTAGTTCATGTTTGATAATGACAATTTGTCTTTCAAGTTCTTCCTCATTGTCCTTGCTTTCTTGTAGATCAGACTCTAGATGGCCAATTATACCATCCAATCTGCAACATTCTTCTGTTCTTTCTTTCAGAGATTGATTCTGTTTTTCTTCAGTCTTCTTCCTTTCTTCAATTTCCTTGGTTAGCCTCATCACCCTGGATTCCATCTCATGTTTTAGGACACCAACTTCTTTTGCTAACTTCTCACATTCCTTTGTCTTCTCTTTTAGGGCCTCATCCATGTCATTGTCTTCATTCTGATTTGCTAGTTGAAGAAGTAGCTCCTTCCTCTTTTCATTAGATTTGCTTAATTTTTCTTTTAAGGTCTCAATGAAATCTTCAACATCTTTAAGGTTCTCTTGTAGATCTCTAATTTTTGCTTTAGACAGGTCAAGATCATCTAAGGCTACTTGTAGTTGTTGATTGATACCATCAGAATGCTTGAATGAACCCATTGAAAACACCTTCCCAGATCTTCCTCAAGCTGTTAAACTTCTTCTAAGGAACCTCACTCTGATACCAATTGTTGAGAATAAGGAACACTGAGAGGGGGGTGAATTAGTGTTCTACAAAACTTATTACTTTGTTCCTTTATTAATTTACCACATACATCTAAAAGAAAGAAGCGTGAATACAAGAATAGAAACAACAAGATCACAACACATGAACACTAGAATTTTTACATGGAAACCTAGTTAAGAGAAAAACCACGGCGGGGGTTAACCCACAAGAATTTATACTCTGTTAAAAGTATTACAAATGGAGAAGGCACATGCCTTCGAGCACACTGCCCAAATCTCACTACTCAAGGAGGCTCACTGCCTACAAAAATAATTACAAGAGTTCACTGTAATGATTGAACTAAAGAATAGCATCTAACAATGCAATATTATAGTTTCGGTTGAGCTCAATACACTGACTTTGCACACTTCATCCTTTTCTGCCCTGTTTCACTGTTTTGCCATAATTAGAGGATCAGATCTCTACTTCACACTTGATACTGCCACCCTTCGCACCTCTTACTTCATATTCGCACTCCTACCACCTCAAATGCTCGAATCCATCAATCATATATATCCGTTTCATGAGATAACATCAACTACAGTCAGCCTTGAGAAAAACTTAAGGTCTTTTTAAGAACACTGTTATGTTAGTTGAATCCATGCCCAAATACCAATGCGGACCAAAACCTATACATCCAAGTCATCACACATGTTGGCCAATACCACTGGATCTCATAGATTACTTAACCAACAAATTTTCCTAATCCGTACAATGATCAAACACTAAGTCGGTTTGTTCTTCACTGGACTAAACTGTTTAAGCAAAACCTGATACTCAGATGCTTGTAACTTACAATCCCTTAATCACCAGAGGCTAAAATCTTGGATTTAGGTAGCCCTGACATCCCTTAACATTCGCTCAGATCTGCAGCACAATGTGATTACCTGTGGAGAAATGCAGACTAATATGCTGAACCCTGTCAAATGCTTTGTTCTTGTCTATCTAGACTTAAATAAATCTGCACTTTGACTTGCAGTATGATCCACTGATGAGATGCCGATGTGTAAACTAGATTTGGTTGCCATTAATGATAACACCTGACATGCCTAGCAGTGTCTCTTGTTAATAGATGTATTAGAGAGGATGAGGTGTTTGATATATTGAAGGCTTGTAATGATGAACCTTGTGGGGGACATTTTGTAGCCAAAAGGACAACCTTCAAATTATTGACAACGGGATATTACTGGCCAACACTTCATAAAGATTCTATAAAGTATACTAGAAGTTGTAATAGGTGTCAGAGGATGGGGAGACCGACAAGAAGTGATGAAATGCCTTTGCGGCCACAAATCTCATTAGCTCCTTTTGATAAGTGGAGGTTGGATTTTGTTGGTCCTATCTCTCCTTCTTTAAACAACAAGGAATATATACCAGTATGCACTAATTACTTAACCAAATGGGTGGAAGTTAAAGCTTTACAATTTGCCAGAGATGGCAATGTGGCCAAATTCATGTACGAGGACATCTTCACTAGATATGGTGTGCCAAGGGAGATAGTGACTGATCAAGGCCCACAATTCACCTCAGACTTAATCACCAGACTGGTGGAGGAATATCAGATTAGACACAAGAAGTCCACTCCCTACCATCCTCAGGCTAATGGTCAAGTTGAGGTCACAAACAAAGAAATTGAGAACATCTTGACAAAGACAGTACAACTTCACATAAGAGATTGGGTTTCTAGGCTATCAGAAGTTGTTTGGGCATATAGAACTACCTGGAATACAACTATAGGGTTTACACCTTATGAATTGGTCTATGGCAAGACATCAGTCCTGCCTATAGAATTTGAATACAAAACCCTGAGGACAACAGTGGAATTAGGGATGGATTTGACAGCAGCTCAATAGGATAGACTACAACATTTGAATACTCTGGATGAAATCTGATTAAAATCCATCCATCACACAGAGGTCATACAGAAACAAAGAGTCAAATGGCATGACAATTACATCAAGACTAAAGAATTCACTATTGGTGATTGGGCACTCCTCTATGATTCAAGATACAAGGACTTCAAGGGCAAGTTTCAGTCTTGTTGGTTGGGACCCTATGAGATTAAACAAGTCTTTCCTAATGGTGCAGTCCAATTACAAACCATTGATGAGGTTCGGTTTTCATTGCTAGTAAATGGATACATGCTAAAACTATATAAGAAGCCACTTTAGAAGGATGACTTTCTTGTTTCTCTAGCTACTTAGTATGCTACTCCTGGCACTCTTGATGAAGATTCTGTAACACTAGCTGATACACCATCAGAAGATGATCCACCACTTTCGTCTAGTGATGCAGAGGTTGAATTGCAATACTCATCCCCTGTCGCTGAGACCTAATTTTTATGCTTGATAATTCACATGCACACACACCACACTATCCATTATAATCACAGTTAACTTCAGTGGGACCTATTTTTAACTCTCAGAGGGATCTATTTTTAACTCTCATAGGGATCTATTTTTAACTCTCAGAGGGACCTTTTTTTAACATGCAATAGGGACCTATTGCAGTTGGGACCTGGTATAATGATTCTGTACACATTCGGTCGGGCCCTGTACTATGGGTGCTCATAGTAATAAGTGTCTACAGAAATTTTGAACACTTTGGAAAACTTCCATTCTTCTTCCCGCACATTTCATTCCTTCTACACGTGCTTTATCCATTTTCAATAAACCAACGGTTGCGGCATGCTTGTTAAAATCACATTCACACGCTGTTACATCAACTGTTGCGATCTGTCACATCGCATCAATTTCGTCGTACCCACCACTCTCCCATCTACTCTATGTTGTTATACGGAGCCTAATTAGACTCAGAGTTTAAATTTACCCCACTTTTATTGGCATGGTTTCCCCCCAAATTATTTAACGGGGTCAAGGGGCAGCGCCCCTTGCGGGGGTTTAGGGTTTGTGCCCCTTGTGGGGTCCAGGAGTAGCATAAAAAAAATCCTATTTTTGTAACTGACATAAGGTGCGAGAGTTATTTTTTCTATTGGCTGACATAAAAAAACCCTATTTTTGTAACCAACATAAGGTTTGATAAAAGTGACCAAGGGTTAGGGTTTTCGTTGATGTATTGTAGCATTTTGCAGCAGTATTGAGTTGCAAGGATTGCTGGTTGTAATCAGTTTTTATTTACTGGATAATAATATTGGACTCTCCGTTGGAGGATGTAGCCTGAGTTTGGGTGAACCACGTTAAAACTTGTCTCTTGTTATTATTTCTGTGTATTTCCATTCCTTTGTTTAATCTTTATTTGCATTTAATTGATATCTTCTTTTCGGCTAACCCTAACAAGTGGTATCAGAGCAGGTTGTGTTCTATTATCGTCTGCAGGAAGGTCTCACGGTTGAATGGGAGCAATGACAAACAAGAGTAAATTGAAGGTAGATAAATTCAACGGGTAGAACTATCAGTTATGGAAGATCTAGATGGAGGATTATCTCTATCAGAAGGATTTATGGAGGTCGTTGGAAGGAATAACCAAGAAACCGGTAGCAATGACTGATGAGGATTGGAATCTTCTAAACAGAAAGACACTGGAAACCATTTGGTTGTGCTTGGCACCATCTGTGGCATTCAATATAACAGAAGCGACGACAACAAGTGAACTGATGAAAGCTTTGGCTAAATTGTATGAAAAACCCTCAGCCTCAAATAAGGTATTTCTCATGAAGCATTTGTTTAATCTAAAAATGATTGAAGGTGGATCTGTGACAGATCATTTAAATGAGTTTAATATGATTACCAGTCAATTAACTCTATAAAAGTAAAATTTGGTGAAGAGGTGAGGGCTCTCTTGATATTATGTTCTTTGCCAGAAAGCTAGAATAGTTTGGTAATGGTTGTAAGTAACTCTGTCTCTGGTTCAAACACTTTGAAATTTGATGATGTTGTTGGTATTATCCTTAGTGAGGAAATGCGACGAAAAAGCTCAAGAGGGTCCACATCAGGTAGTGTTTTGAATGCAGAAAGAAGGGGCAGATCAAAGGAGAGAGGAAAAGGTTTTGGAGGTCATGGGAAGTCACGAGGAAAATCAAAGGACAAGAAGTCTCAATCCAGAGGACAGAAAGATTGCTAATACTATGGGAAACTAGGTCATCTGAAGAAAGATTGCTAGTCTCAGAAGAATAAAGAAGGAGACAAACAAGAAGTCAATAAGAAGGCAAATGTGGTAAGTAATAAATCTAAAGATGATGCTTTGATTCTTTCCCTAGATAATGCTGATGATTCATGGGTTTTAGATTCAGGGGCCTCATTTCATGCTACACTCCATAGAAGTTATTTTCTTGATTATGTCTAAGAGGATTTTAGGCTGGTTTATTTGGGAGATAACGAACCTTGTTAGATTGTTGGAAAGGGAAGAATCAAAATTAAGTTGTAGGATGGGAATCATTGGCTACTACAAGAGGTGAGCCATGTTCCAAGGCTGAGTAGGAATTTAATTTTAGCAGGGCAGCTAGATGATGAAGGTTACATTGTTACATTTACTGATAAAAATTGGAAGGTTTCAAGAGGTTCCTTAATAGTAGCAAAAGGTGTGAAAGTAGGCACCTTATATCTTTGTACAAGTAATATTGTTCCTTCTACTTTAGTTGTTGCAGAGAAAAAAAAAGTTTAGGAACAGTTGTTGTAGGTTCGCAGGAAGAGATTGAAATAGTTGCTGTAGGTTCCAAGACAACACTGTGGCATAACAGACTTGGGCATATGAGTGAAAAAGGTATGAAGGTACTTCATTCTAAGAAAGTTTTATCAGGTCTGAAATATATTAATATGGATTTATGTGAAAGTTGTGTGTATGGCAAACAAAAGAGAGGCAGTTTTCTCAAGGATGGGAAGCAAAAGAAAGATGAAAAGTTAGAGCTTGTGCATACAGATGTATGGGGACCAACTCAGGTATCTTCTCTCGGTAGCTCTCGGTATTATGTTACATTCATAGATGATGCAACTAGGAAGGTTTGGATTTATTTCCTTAGGTAGAAATCTAATGTATTTGAAACATTTAAGAAATGGAGAAGCTTGGTTGAGAATGAGTTGGGTAAAAGATTAAAATGTCTCAAATTTGATAATGGTGGTGATTATTGCATAAAAGAATTTGAGGATTATTGTTCCTTTAATGGAATTCATAGGCAGAAAATGGTTCCAGGGACTCCACAAGAAAATGGAGTGGTTGAGCGCATGAATAGGACAATAATGGAGCGTGTAAGGAGCATGAGATTACATGTTGGTCTGCCTTTAAACAATTGGGAAGAGGCTGTCAATACCACTGTATATTTAATTAATAAATGTCCCTCAGTTCCTTTGGGTTGTGGTATTCCAGAGGAAGCATGGACAGATAAGAAAGTGAGTTATTCTTTTCTCAAAACCTTGAGATGTGAAGCATTTGCACATGTAGATTCTGAAAATAGAACCAAACTGGATGTAAAATAAAAAAAGTGTATCTTTGTTGGATATGGCATTGATAAATTTCGTTATAGGATTTGGGATGTTGAAAATATGAAAATTGTGAGAAGCAGGGATGTTGTATTCAATGAGAAGGTGTTGTACAAAGATCAGTTGCAGCAGCATGAGAAGAAAGAAAAGGATTATGTGGTGCTGGATGATACTTTAAATAGTGATGTTCTAGTGGTTCCTCATGCTCTGCAACAACAACAAGAAATACCACAAAATCCAGTGAATGTGAGACGGTCAACAAGGCTAAGTAGACCTCCTGAAAGGTTTTCTCCCTCTTTGTATTATATTTTGTTAATAGATACTGGTGAACCAGAAGGGTATGATGAAGCTATGCATGTGGATACAAAGGTTTAGTGGGAGCTTGCAATGAAAGAAGAAATGGACTCCTTGCTGAAAAATTAGACTTGGGAATTATGTAAGTTGCCTGCAGGTAAAATAATTTTACCAAACAAATGGGTTTATCGGCTAAAAGAGGAAGATGAGTTAAGAACAGATTTAAAGTCAGGTTAGTTGTAAAAGGATTTGCAAAGAAAAAAGGTATTGATTTTGATGAAATATTTTCTCTGGTTGTCAAGACGACTTTTATTCGTACTGTTTTGAGTATTGTGCCTGCTGAAGATTTGCATTTGGAACAACTAGATGTGAAAACTACCTTTCTCCATGGTGATTTGGAGGAGATCTATATGGAACAACCACAGGGACGTGAGGTCAAAGGTAAGGAGAAACTGATGTGTAGATTGAAGAAGAATTTATATGGCTTGAAACAAGCACCTCAACAATGATATTTGAAATTTGATAGTTTTATGGCTGAGCAAGGCTACAGTCAATGTAATTCTGACCATTGTGTTTCTTTTAAGAGGTTGGATAATGACAGCTACATTATTTTATGTTTATATGTTGATGACATGCTTGTAGTAGGGTCTAACATGGATCACATAAGAGAGTTAAAACAACAATTAGCACAGTCATTTGCTATGAAGGATTTGGGGGTAGCAAAACAAATCCTTGGTATGAAAATTTGTAGAGATAGGAAGAGCAAAAAATTGACTCTATCTCAAGATGATGCTGTTGAAAAGGTGTTGCAGAGATTCCATATGGAGAATGCAAAAGCTGTCAGCACACCTTTGCCTAGTCATTTCAAATTGACTAAGGAGATGTGTCCTAAGACACAAGAGGAGGAAGAAAAATGTCCAAGGTACCATATACTTTAGCTGTAGGAAGTTTAATGTATGCCATGGTATACACGAGACCAGATATTGCACATGTTGTAGGAGTCGTAAGCATGTATATGAGTCATCTTGGATTGGAGCATTGAAATGCAGTAAAATAGATTCTCATATATTTGAGAGGTATATCCAATAAACACTATGTTTTGGGGGCTCTAATACTAATTTAGTAGGTTATGTAGACTCAAATTTGGTAGGAGATATTGATACCAGGTGGAGTACTACAGGTTATGTCTTTATTGTAGGTGGGACAACTGTGAGTTGGATCTCCAGGTTACAAAAGGTGGTTGCTTTATCCACCACAAAGGTAGAGTATGTAGCTGCAACATAGGTAAGAAAGGATATGATATGGCTGCAAATGGAAGAATTGGGCAAACAACAGGCTAACAGTTCTCTGTATATAGATAGTTAGAGTGCCCTACATCTTGCAAAGAATTCTGCCTTGCATTCAAAGACCAAACACATACAGCTCAGGTATCACTTCATCTGGTTGGTGTTGGATGATGGACAGTTACGGCTGGAAAAGATCCATACAAATAAAAATCCAGTGGATATGTTTACAAAGGCAGTAACAAGGGAGAAGTTGAGCTCCTCTTCAGCTTTGGTTGGTCTTCAAGACTGAAAAACAATAAAATCAGAATAGCAGAGTCCAGGGTGCTTATTTTCAGTGGGAGCTATAGGGTTAGCGGTGTTATGATCAGTCTCCAAGTGGGAGATTGTTGTTATATGGAGCCTAATCAGACTTGGAGGTTAAATTTACCCCACTTTTATCAGTGTGATTTCCCCCCAAATCATTTAATGGGGTCAAGAGGCAACACCCCTTGCGGGGGTTTGGGGCAATGCCCCTTGCGGGGTCCAAGGGCAGCGCCCCTAGCGTGCTCCCTATCATGATACAAGGCAGGGTCGAGGGGCAGAGCCCCTGAAACCTCCAATAATTTTTTATTATTTTATTAAGGTGTCGGGAGTTATTTTTTCTATTGGCCGAAATATAAAACCCTATTTTTATAACCGACATAAGGCTTGATAAAACTGACTAAGGGTTAGGGTTTCTGTTGATGTATTGTATCATTTTGCAGTGGTATTGAGTTTCAAGGATTGCTGGTTGTAATCAGTTTTGATTTACTAGATAATAATATTGGACTCTTTGTTGGTGGATGTAGCTCGAGTTTGGGTGAACCACATTAAAACTTGTCTCTCGTTATTATTTCTATGTATTTCCATTCCTCTGTTTAATCTTTATTTGCATTTAATTGATATCTTCTGTCGGCTAACCCTAACACTCTATGCATATCACTCTGCTCATGCCTAATAAATGCCAAGTACGTGATCTCTAGTTCCAAGGCACACCGTTCGATGCTCTCCATAACAGATGCACATAAGGTAACCTTTAATGATTAACTTAAAATTTTTATTTATATTTATTATTACTTATTGTTTATTTCATGCATGTGGAAATATATCACCCTTTCCATTTAATCATTACTCTTTCATCCCTGCACATTCATTCGTGAAGTGTGGTCACTTCACCTTAAAGTTGAGGGGAGGGGTATATGGTCAGTTATTTTTTATTTTTTCCACCAAGTTTTTAGAAGCTGTCAAGGTTTTCATGTGCCATTTTCCACGATAGTCGACCTACCCTAAATTGTGAGCTTGTTGTTTCCCTGGGAGTGAGCTGAAATTTCAAAAAAATTCATAACAAAGAACTCTAAAAGCTACAGTTGGGGGGGAGAATTGAAAGGCAGTCTTCTGAAGGTGGTAGAATTGAAATTAGGCAGAATTAAGAATTGATGAGAGTGCAAAATACAGGTGTAATGGGGGGTGATGTTATCAGAAGAGAGCCATCGGTGCATACAGAGATATTAGAGGATGTATTGGTTCTACCACTCTTTACCATAGTGGGGTGGTCAGATTACTTTATGAAATTAACAAAGTATGATAATGAAATGGCAAGGGATTTTGTAGCAACGTTGCAATATGACGAAGCAACAGTCAGGGGATTGGTTATGGATGCCTCTAAAACAACCATTGCCCAAGTCTCTGGATTACCACGTACAGAGTCTGAGTATCCAGCTCGTGTTGATGCAGCTACGGCAAGGGATGAATTTTGCGAGTGTGGAGAGAACCTGAACTCGACCACACAAGGTACAAAGAGATTATCCCTTCCATTCTTTTGGGGGAAATGTGCTTATATTATCAAATATATTACCTGTGACGGTCGACATAATTTTTTGTATACTGCACATTTTAAGTTGTTGAATCACCTGCGTCATGACAAGCTAGTTAATGTTCCCAATTATCTTTATAATATGTTGAAAAGAATGACATTTGAGTATCAGAAAAGGCAAACAGAGACTACATTGTCCCCATCATTGTTTGATAGCTCTATTGGTTAAAAGGAGTTTGAGAATTCAACACCCACAGGTCGATTGGGATGCTTTTAAACAATGCATGGATATTTCAAAATTACTGGAAGTAGATGAACCTCAACAGGAGCCAGAACCAGATGCTGAACCTGACATTGAACTAGATGTTGAACCTGAATAGAAAAAGCCACAGGAGGAAATTCCCCCAGAAATTAGGTCGGTGATAGTAGAAGAACCCTCACCTCCTAACCCTAAACCTATGAGAAGAGCTATGAGAAGTGATGCTTCTACTTCTTCTAAAAAGAAGAAGAGTAAGAAGATTGTAGAGAAGCATAAGGGTGTTGAGAAAGAGAAGGGTGCAGGGGAGAGGAAGAAGAGGAGAAGTAAGAAAAAGAGAAAAAGTGAAGAGAAGCCAGAAATTGTCACACCTAGGTGTTTAACAAGGCTGAAGAGGCAGAATGTGGGAAAAAGAGTTGATAAGGAACAAGAGGAAGTAGAAAAGGAAGAAGCACAGCAACAACAAGATCCAACACTGTTGGACGGAACTT
The DNA here is from genome assembly GCA_027924645.1 of Cunninghamia lanceolata. Lineage (NCBI taxonomy): Eukaryota > Viridiplantae > Streptophyta > Pinopsida > Cupressales > Cupressaceae > Cunninghamia > Cunninghamia lanceolata. Next base: position 17,727,068 of record BSBN01000472.1, on the reverse strand, counting down.
CAGAAAAGGAAGGAAATGCCCCTGAGAATGCTCCTACTGATGCCAGTATACCTGCTAAGTGAAGAAGGTATGTTTGTTTATCTTCTGGTTCTGATTTAGAAGACATTTTCATTGCAAAGAAGATGGGAAAGTCGGTTCCTAGTAGCCCTACTAAAGAAATTTTTTATGTTACTGGAAATAAGGATGAAAGTTTTGATCTTGGAAAAGAAAAAGAGTTGTTGGAAGATAGGAATATAAGGCAAGAACTTCAGGAAGCCCTTGATAGGATAAAATAATTAGAAGAACAAGTGAAACAGTATGAGGAAAATGATAGGGAAAAAGAGATAAGAATACAAGAGTTGGAGGAGAAAATTCAAACCTATGGTCATGGAACCAATATGGATCTATTAGCATAGGTGGTTGAGAGTAAAATGGAAAATGAGGAGAGAGAAGCATCAATTTTGTAGCCTCCTATAATAAGACCTCCAACATGCCTCACTGTTCTATCTTTGGGTTTTCAATTGATGAAGTTCAATAGCGAATTCAAGCAAGAAAAGGAAAACTGGGAGAAAGAGAAATAGATTCTTAATGCATCATTAGAAAGTAAAAATTCTAAATTGAAAAGGTTGGAAGGGAAGCTGACAGAGGTAATTGATAGAGCAATTCAAATCATTAAGTGTAGACCTCCACCTAAAGTTTATGCATTGTTTCTTAAAGAAAAATTTCTCAATTTTTAGTTTAATAGATTCATTAATGATCACCTATTTCTATCTATTCAAGGCATAATTTTTTCTAGTTATTTCAAGAAGTTAGTCTAGAGGAACAAGATCGGTTGTGTGAATATTGTTTACACAATTACTTGATGGCAGAAGATACAGAGTGGAATCCCTTGATTTATGTTGGGGATTTTCAAGTTAGAGCATTGTCATCTTACTTTAGGAATGAGTAGCTCAAAGGGGAATTGATGGATAGGTATGAGGAACAAGAAAAGAAAGTGCCACTGTAGATTAGGAAAGAATCCTTAAATCCCAATGTGATCTTGATCCAATGGTTAGCACTCCTCTCTCATAAGGGTCTAGGTAGAGTAATTATGGATTTGAGACTCAGGATTGTATAAGGATATAGCAGTTAGCAGTGTCTATTATTCAGAACTGCCAGAGGTATGTGCAAAACAGATGGGATAGTCTGACCACAGAATTGCAGAAGAAAGATCCTCACTCTTTCCACAATTTTATGAATATGTTTGAGAGATTATGCAAGTACATCCAAATCTTAGAGAAAAGATGAATGGCATGGCTACCCCTTACTTATCACCCTCCTATTCTCCTTTATCCAGTACCATACTGGACAAGAGGAAGAAGTGATGAGTGCAGGAGTGCAGAATCAATCAGGATGGATAGACTTGCATGCTATAATGGTTTTTATCTCAAACAGGGACAGGGGGTCAGAGAGGTTATGGACCTTAGGTAGATTACTTTGTATTATAATCTTTTCCCCTAGGTGTTTAATTGAGTGTTTTTCTTAAGGACAAGCAAAAGTCTAGTTGGGGGGAAATGATGGGTTCAAATATTGGCTTCTTTTATGCTATTTTTATATGCTTTCAGACTTTATGCCTATGATATTCCAGATACTTTTCCAAGACATTACTATCATAATATGTTGTCTTTTTATATATTCTGCAAACCTTGAACCTATTATGTCAATATGAAACATGGTGATAATATTTGTCAATTGAATGAGTTAGACATGATTATGTATGCATATAGACAAGATTTTATAGTTTAATTATGAAGGTTATTTGCATGCATATGTTCTATTGATTAAGCCATGTGCAATAGTGAGTATGTGGCCTCGAGGAGAGGAGAATTCGCAGCACATTGCAAAACAGGGCATTAGAGGAAGACACAGTCAAGTGCTAATTGAAGCTGAATGTGATCATTATGGAAGAATAAATATTGAAGAAGAAGACTTGTTCTAGGATTCTAACCACAGCTTATGTGTTTTGTATATGAGCCATTGTATAGGGATTCTTATCTGAATAGGACTCTCCTTCCTCTGTTCAGTTGGAGTTAATAAATCAATCTTACTCTGTACCCTAGTATCTAGGAATGAATTGATGGTTGAAGGTAGTTGGTAGTTGCATAAAACTCTCACGTTTCTGTATAAGTTATGAGGGATGAGTTCGATGTCAAGTTAGTTTTTTTCAAGTTACTTTATTTTATGGTTGCTCAGTTGTTACTTTGTTTTTCTATGTTGAAGATCTAGACATGTTTTATTGAATACAATATGAAAAGATTCTATTTATGATATGAATTGAATACAACTATGTGTTATGAGAATGTGTGAGAATCTGAAGTAGATTTGATTTCTAGTTAAGTGAGATAGTCCCCTGAGCTGGCCACTCAAGGTATTGATCTCCACTTCATGTATTTCCTTATTTATTCATGCATTTCTAGTTAAAACTGTTTCTCTGCTATTTCATAAATTGCATTGTGAGTCAAGTAAAATATCCTGATTGCTATTTCCAGTAGCTGTGATTCATGAATGAGTGCATGCTTTGTCTACTTTAAGTCCTCCAGAGGTTAGCATTAGTTCTTTTATCATTTCAAATGTTTTGAGTTAATTCTGCAATTTCATGTTGTTAACAGTCATCTACAGCTTATGTTGTAGGTACTCATAGCCACTAGATTTTGTAGTTGTTTTTACTATTCTTACATTTCTATGAATTCCAACATACTAGAATTACCTAAATAGGATTGAATAGGCTAGTTTAGGAGAATATGAGTCTCTGAAGGCATATATAGTGCAGGTACCATCATAAGCTTACATTCCTTGGTTGATAATTTAATGTAGGAAGCACAATGATAGAGTGGACTGTTCAGATAGGTTTACCCCTGAATTATGTTAAGTCTACAACGCATTAGTTTTTCCTCTACAATCACCACACACCCTTATTGCTCATTTATGTCATCTTACATTTTTTTAAACCTTATTTCTAAAAAGAATAAAACCCTCTTTTTAAAATTCAAGATCAACTTTGGAACTATAATATTGAAAATTACATACCCTATAATTATTGCATTATGTTTTGAATTTGCTTTGGTCTCCACCTCCTGTAGCATGTTTTAGGACTATTTTGCCCATCCTTGGCCTTCAGCCCGCTCCTAGTGCTAGTTTTGTTGTGTGTTTTTTGTATGTTCAAGCCTGTCTTGTGTGTTGCCATGTGTCCCCCATGTATGTTTTATGTTTTGATAGCATCCTACACAATTTTTAAGCACATTGTACTTGGACACTAGCATGATGTGTGAATGTCCATGTGGCACACGACCATCTCCTGACTATACAATCGTACAACATCATTTTTATGACTTGTCAATGACCTTTTAGCCTCCAAACATTCCTTTGTAACTATCTTATGACCAGTGTGTGGAATTCAAATCGTCATCTTTGCATTTTCAATGACTATTGAGCTTCCTTCTCATTCTTCCAACATTGATTCTTATTCCCTCATGCAAGCTTAAGCTCTCCAAGATAGTTTATAATGCTCTCTTTGGCTCTTGATTTCACGTTGCAACGTTCTAGCACTCTGTTATACCTCCTTAGCTTTGTGAACATCCTTCATTGTCATTGTGAAGATTAGTTTGTTGTTCTTTATTCCTTCTCTCTTTGTTTACTATTTACTATTTCATTGTTTCCTTTGGCACTATTGGAGCTAGCACCTTCTACGTCTATCCATATGCACTAAGGTATTGATCCTTGTAGACTTAGGATTTAATACTTATATATTTACATTGCTTTGCTATTCATAGTCCTGGACACACATACACACTCTCCAATTTCATTTGCCTATTTTGACTACCCATGAAGGTTGAAAGACCAAACTAAGGGCCAATAAATTTCCCAAATCAATTTCCACGTTCTTCATTATATTTTATTTACTATTCTACAACTCCTTTATACAATTTATTCATCTTTATAGGAACAACTTTGCCTCCTTTCTCTCATAGAGCGAAAAAAAAAAAAAAAAAAGAGCAGCACTTATGAAATATCACCCCTTTCTCCTTTTATTAAGTTTAAAGTCCCCCTTAAAAAATAATTTTCCACTTTCTTGTTTTAAAACAATGCAAGCTCCTTTTCTTAAAACATTAATCTCTCCCCTTCTTATGAATTTTCATGCAATTAAAAAAAGACCCCTTTTCCATAACTACCTCATGAATACGAGGGAAAATGAAACTATAGTCTTCATCCATGCCGACTCATGAAACATGCCACTAGGAGAAATAAGCACCCGAAAGATATTTTTTGGTTTGCTTGACCCGTCCACTCATCTCGATGAGTTTGTAGAGAATAAAGCATTTAAAAGCAGCACATTATTTCCCATCAATGGCGACAGTTTCAAAAAACTTAGTTACTGCATATGCCAGGCAGGCACGATCAAATCTTTATGCCGTATCTAGAAATGTTATAATCTATTAAGTCCTTTGAATCTATGACTAAATCGAGAAACGTTGGTCACACGGCATATAGATTTGATCGTGCTTGTTCAAGTCTGCCTACGTGCCTGTTAATGGCCGCCTGCCATACGTTATGATCCCAAGGAAGAGACGACTCCAGCTAATCTTGATGCTCCTTGTGACATTACCTTCCTTTAGAAGACCTACACCCAATAGTAGCATGGCCAAGCATGTGGCAATGTTGACAAAACATCAAGCAACCCTCATACATAATATATGGCACCCAAACTCATAGCTTGCTTTACAAGATAAAAATAAGAGGGAAGCACCTTATCAACAATAACGCTAGCACTTGTACCTATAGAAGGTTCAAGGAATACGCCGATAGGAAAACCGACGAGTTTAGAAAATTTACGATGTGAGACAATTCTGAGCACTATAATGCTCATATATAAAAGCCTATCGGCTAATTAATATAGAACCTCACGAATAATAGACATTTTTTTGGATTTAGTCACCTTGTCAATAGCAATGAGTTGGCCGAAAGAGCTAGCAATACTGGACCACACTTCCTCCTCCCAATATTCCAGTGGTAAACTAGGTGTTCGAACCCAAACACAGACACTCTCCGTGAATTCCTTCTCCAAATCAAAGCCTGGTTTCCACTACTTAAGGAAGAGCCCAGAATTGCAGGGGAATGTTGAGACCCAAGAGAAGCGTTAAGGGTACAAACAAAATGCAATATTAAGTGAATTAAATGTAACCTAATTACAAAAAAAGATTCAAAATTATTAGAAGTAATTATTATTGTAAAGATGTGCTTTAAATTTAAGAAATAACTTATTATTATTATATTGTTAGTATTGTTAATAGGTGTCGTGTAGCCACTAGTCTCTGCGATTGCAATATAGTTGAAAATATTATTTTTGATTAATTAGGGGTAAACTATATTTTGAAAGGATTTTGAACCTTTAACAAAAAAAGGCTTCATCCAACAAGAGATGAACACCAATAAAATTGCAACCAATCTACCCAAACAGACCAAACCACAACCAGATTTTGAAAGGATCTCAAACCTTTTACAAAAAAGTCTTCAACCAACAATATAGTTGAAAATATCGTTAATAGTAATTAGTTAAAGGATTAGTAAATGTTGATTGGTTTAGTAATCTATTTGTTTTAAAATTTTCAATACTTACAATTTAAAAAATTAAAAATTAAAAAAATATATATTTCAATACAAACTCAAAGAAAAATAACATTTAACAATTGACTTTGTCAAACAATTTTTTATTTTTTGATTGACAAATTTGAATTTTCGCATTGGAATAACAAACGTTGACATTGCAAGAAAAATAAATTCATTTGATTTCTTAGCAAGAATGAAATTGCACTTGTTTACATTATTTTATAAGTAGCATTTTAGAAGGTTGAAGTTGGGAAATAACAATTTGTAAAAGTTTTTTTGAGATATGTTGTTTTAAGAAACTCACATGTATACACTTCAAGAACCAACATTGACAATATTGGAAGGAAATAACTATTTTTTATTGGCTGATAGCAATGAAAAATTATTTTTGTTTATAGTATTGCTATAAAATGACCTAGTAGATTAGTCATGCACAAAATAGAGTCACCTTATACTTGAAAATCTCTATTGAAATCTCTTGGTCATTGGTGTGAAAGGCCTAGTACTATGTCACAAAACCACGAGAAAGATAAAATTTACATAATACCTAACACTCCATTTCATTGGCTATAATAGAATTTGATCTGTTTTGCCCTTTAAGAAAGAATTGCACTATTTTAGAAAAAAAAAAAGTGAAATACAAGTACATGAATATGATTTATACAATTTATTTTAATATGAAGTTTAACATTTCCATGGTGAATTATAATTGTTTTTTAAGTATAAGTATAAAAACAAAATTGATAACTTTCTAGGCTATTATGTATTATGTTCTTCCTAGGAATTCCATGAATATGCTTTGCTAAAGATGAGATGATATGAGTGTGGAGTGTAAAGCTCTATATTCTTGTTGAAAGTTTTAGATACGTTGCACATTATAGATCTTCTAATATATTTTACAAAATCAACTTCATCTTTAATCAGGGCACATAGAGGGGTTTACCCATTTGAAAGTGTTTGGTCACTTTGAAAGTATGACTTGCCAAATTAATGGTAATTTGCTCTCTAACTTAGGAGCACAAGTTTTATCAAATCCATAAAAAAACTCCCATCTTTATCTTCTCTAAGCTTGTCAAATTAATGGTAATATGTACTCTCCCTTAAAAGGATTTTTTTTATCAAAACCAAAGAGCACTCCATTTTTACCTTGAAATCAGTTGTTCATCCTACTTGATCCATGAATCATATAAATAGAACTAAAATATCTATCTTTTGACTATCACTTCCATGAAATTTGAGCTTCTTTAGGCAATTCTATTTAAATGGTTCACACACACACACACACACACCCACCTAGAAACACATAGGTAAAGCGCACACATGTTTCAACTTTATCTTTGACTACTCATTGAGGTCGAAAGACCAAAATAGGGGCTTGACCATTTTGGCAAGTTCCTATGTAGTCACCCCCTTTCCCCCTATCTTAGATGTAGGTTACATTGTGGATTCATAAGTTTATCTTCTTTAGATCCAGTTCTTCATGCTATGATTTCATATTTGAATCCTTCTCTTGCATTTTAGTTATTTCATTTTATTTAGCAAAAAATATTCTATGTTATTTTGTTATTTAGATTTTATTACCTTTATATTCTCACCATATCTATTTTTCAAGATTTTCTAACATTGTATAGGTCTTTTATTTTCTATTAGCTTCATATAACAATGCACCTATGATTTAGTCTTGAACTATAATTTCATCTAGAACACCTGGTTATTTCTATTTCTATAACTTTTTTTGTATCGTTCTAAATTCCCCACATATTCAGTATTGTAAACTAGTTTTATTTTATAAATTTAAGTCTTAATCCATTTTCCATTTGTATAGAGCACAACTCTCAACTCAACTTCTATTGTGTATTTAATGTTTTTTTTATAAGGGTAAGATTGAGGGTTTTGAAAGGCTCTCATATCCTTTTACAATATCAACATAATGAAATTAATTTTTATCACTTAGTTTAATTGACACACATCGATTAATAAAATTTAATCTACTTTCAGATTTAAAGTAGCTTAAATTTTATATTTCAATTAGATGACACCACCACATAAAAAAATCGTCAATTTAGCTCTAGATATCTCTATAATCCAATAGGAATATAAAAGTAAATAACATAACATTTTTTTTTAGATGGGACCACAAACCTAATATTAATTAAGACCTTGCTAGGGATAGTGATTGAGTGAATAACCCCACCAATCCTTCTCCACAAGGATGTGATTTAAAGTAGCTTAAAATTTATATTTCAATTGGATGACCCACCACATAAAAAATTCCTCAATTTAACTCTAGCTATCTCTATAATCGAATAGGAAAATAAAAGCAAAGTACATGATGATTTTCTTCTAGATGGGATCACATACCTAATATTAATTAAGACCTTGCTAGGGATAGTAGTTGAGCAAACACCAATCCTTCTCTTCCACAAGGATGTGTGATGGTTGTCCTCATGGCTTAATTTGTTATTTTATTTATTGCTTGATATGCTCATTAGGCTTGCAAACTTTGATATTTATAGTTTTTAAATTTGTACTGATAAATTTGATGTTTTTTAAGGACTTAAACTTATTTCTCTTTTAATTCATTTATGTAAAGTTCTAGAGATTAAAAGTTGAAATATACTTTGTCTTCTCGGCCTTAGGCTAATGTAAATTTGGCACTTCCCAATATGAAGCCACCCACCCATTTTTGTATGATCAGCAATTATACTTTTATTGTATGAATATTTAAACAAATTACATTTACTAAAAATATAGTTATCTTGGTCCCATGTTGGTCCTCCCAAAGAAATGTAGTGGTGTACTCAAAAAATATTTTTATATTTACATACAAAACAAATCTAAGATAAACTGCCTCTTCCTAGGAAATCTAATTCAAAAGGGAGCAGAAGAGGGCCCCTCAATTGGTGTTCGTACATTTCGAGCACATGCACATTCACAATAATGTAGATATAATGGAGGCTCTACACTTTGACAAGTACTACATTGCAAAGAGATGACACCGTGCTCTTGATCTTGTTTTTGTCCTTGCACCTTTCCTTGTACCCTTCTTTCCATCTCTCGAACAAGTTGGATCGGTCGCAATCCCTGCATTGCCCATTACAACTATGAATATACTCCACATGTTACTATCATTACTTTGAACTACAATCACATTTTTATTAATTTAGTAGAGAAAAAGCTTAAAAACAATATTTTTAACAATGACAAAAAAGGAAGACATTACAACAAATTTAACAATAATAGAATTAAAGAATACAAATACGTGGGATAAATCCACAAAGTTGTTGAATAAGGGCACAAATTACTTGTAATATTTGTTAAGAAAGATTGTACTAAAATATTGTAATAGTGTATGTATTCTTAACAATAAGAAACATAAGTTGGACAAGAGAATGAAGACGAAGACCATTTCTAAGAAGATCAAAGCAAGAGTAAGAACAAATTATATTCTTATAACAAGAGTAATTTAAACATTTAAGAGCACCTCATATTAGGTTTTCATAATATGTTTTAATAACTTTGTAAAGTTTATGAATAAAAATTTGTATCAATATTTTTTCAAATGATGTTAAATAGATCATGCCGAATGAACCATTGTCAAGGAGTCTAAAATAAGGGATTGCAAAGAAAGCATAAACTAGTCGTTCTTGTATAATACTCAAAATGTCAAAAAGGTTGATCACTTCAAACAACAAATAGAAAGTTGTAGAGGGGAAAAAGGCTCAAGGTTGTAGCATTGGGGAGCCCAAAAAAGTGGGTCAAGAAAAATACAAAGAAAGTTGGATTGAAATTCTACCTCTTAGATCTTCATAATTTCTATGCATATATTTGATACCATTTTTTTAGTAGGTTTAAAAACATTAAGACAAATATGCACAATTTAAATGAAAGACAATATATTTCCCTTAAAAAATAGTTATAGTAGTCTTGCTAACATAATAAAAAATAAAATAAAACATAATTTAAACACAACCTTGCTAAATAGACTAGAAAAAGGTTTCATACTATAACTTTAAAGATGGAAGGATTTATACATCTAGGGCATTAAAAAAAGTGTCACCTCAGACACATCTAAAAGTGTTACCTCAGACACATCTAAAAGTGTTAAATATTCATCCTATTAGAGATACTTGCATGCAAGGCCTAAATTTGATGGCTGTATGACCGTATTTAAAGATATTTGCTGAAAAATACAATCAAAATTTTAGAAAGAGTGTATCATGTGAAAGGGAAGATTCTAAGAAAACTGTCAAAAATTATATAGAATTATAGTTAAAAATATATCTAACTTATGATATGCATTTCTTATTATAGTTAAAAATATATCTAATTTAGATATGCATTTCGTAAATAAGGTAGGTCTTAACCTTTCAAGAGAAACTTTGAATGGATAACTGTCACAAAAAATTTACTTGACGGATAAGGTCAGCTGTCAAATTTAGGCCCTGCTTGCATGGAGTAGGGTCAAGGTCAAGTAAATATAAGTATAAGACATTAGGTGTTTTTGTTTGGGGAGGTTAATGAGGAGAATTAGCCTAGACTCACTATTGTATTAACACTATCAACCTATTCAACCACTATAACTTCTTAGCTAGAGGCTAACCCCACTCTGAATGGTAGTATTTGTGTCTTTCAATGACTTACCGATTGATCTATAACTGGAGGCTTATAAGGCATTAGGTGTAAAGTTCAAATTTCTCAGCTTTTATCAATGGAAGTAAAAAATTGTAAAATATGCAGGTTAATATAATGGAAAAAAAATAATCACCCCAAGGCAAATAAAATTGTAAACTATGTGCTGGTTAGAAATGGCTAGGGTGAGCATACAAATTTACAGCAAGATGAACCTATTAAAAAATGCATAGGCAGGAGCATATAAATTTAAACCAAGATGAACATATTAAAAAATGCATAAGCAGGAGCATATAAATTTACACCAAGATGAACATATTAAAATATTCATAACCAGGAGGAGCATATAAATTTACATCCAGATGAACAATGCATAAGCAAGAGGAGCATCTAGATTTCAATGGCTGACTGAAATTGAAATTTTAGTTAAACGATTTTGTGGATGATTTCATTAAAAACTTTAAATGAAAATTTAAACTTGGAAATGCTAAAAAAAAGAAAAAAAAAATTGAAACACAAACAAAACATTGTTGCAGACAGACCTGGGTAAAAATGTCGAAAGCCTCCTCTGGTTCTTTTTTCTGGATGATTTCCACCGCCGCTTCCTGCATCCATCCACACAAACACCCAACAAACTTTGTTACTAATTCTGAGATTAGGGTAAAACATTGGATTCAGAACAGAACAGATAACAGAGAACAGAGAATCGGGAATCGAACCCTGGCGGAATGCAGCTCATGTTCGTTGAGAGTGCGGGGCTCCGTCTCAATGGACGACGTTTTCCGGCTCATTGTTCTTTTTTCCCGATTGTTTTTCAAAGCAAAAACGCAGGATTTAATATGAAGAAAAAGTCGGGAGTTGCAGATATATAACGAGGTAGTTGAGATCACGGCTTGGGTAAGGTGAATGTAATTGCACCGTCACAAAAGTTAGAGGAAAACAAACATATCAAATCAGATGTCGTTTTCTCGTGATTTGGCTGAGCGGGTGGAAGAGAGAAAGGGGATAAAATTGCTGCGTGAATGCCACGTCACCAGGCTTCTGCACTGAAGCACGGCGTTTGACGTGGCAGAGTCAACCTTTTCGGTTGGGTTTATTGAATGGGTTAACTGTAGTCAAGTTGTTGGCGGGGGGGGAGGACTCCAAAGTGTTTGTTTATGGTTTTAATTTGTAGCCTGTAGTGTAGGTGGAGAGTTCAAAACACTTTAGAATTGTCTTTCTCTACACCCCCACCAAACAAACTCCATGCCACCTATCTTTTTAGTTATGGTCATTAATGATGATCTTGCGAAGGGAATAAAATGCTTTCTAAATAAATCTGGTCTGATTGAATAGATTCAATGAATGAGAAGTACTGGGAAATATGTGTAATAACTAGCAATTGCAGTTTAGTGTGCAATGTATATTGTTGAGAGTAAATGACATGTTGTCTCGATCCTAGTTTTCTATGGATGTGTCATTTTTGGATTGTTGGTACAAAATAGTTGATGGAAAGTTTCTTATGGACTTGTCATTTTTGGATTGTTGGTACAAAATAGTTGATGGAAAGTTTCTTATGGACTCACCATTTTTGGATCGTTGGTACAAAACAACTTATCAAAAGTTTCCTTAGGACTCGCCATTTTTGGATTGTTGTTAGAAAACCACTGATCAAAAGTTTCCTTAGGACTTGCCATTTTTGGATTGTTGTTAGAAAACAACTGATCAAAAGTTTCCTTAGGACTTGCCATTTTTGGATTGTTGGCACAAAACAATGGATCAGAAGTTTTCTATGGATGTGTCATTTTTGGATTGTTGCCACAAAACAGTTAATGAAAGTTTCCCATGGACGCGCCATTTTTGGATTGTTGGCACAAAACAACTGATCGAAAGTTTCCTATGGACATGCCATTTTTGGATTGTTGGCACAAAACTGCAATATATATATATATATATATATATATATATATATATATATATATATATATATATATATAGTTGATATAAATATCAATGCTTAAAATCATGTGAATATGGCGTGCTTTCTATACCTTATGCCTCTGTAAATAAATATGTACTTTGTAACTCATTTCTAAATTTTATTTCTCCTTATAATCTTAATATTTAAATGAATGAATAAATAAATATTTAAATGGTAAAATAAATGAATTTTATAAATGAAATAAGATGTTATTTTTTAATATATTTGAAAAACCATAAAATCTAAAGATTTATAAAAGTCGTTAAAAATTAAAACTTATTTTTTTTAAATCATAAAAACAAAAGCAATAAAAAAAAGTTGTAAAGGAGTTAAATAAAATGCTTTTCCATATGTGATCATTATATTTTGTTCTTTTCAAGAGACAAATAATTATAATGGATACATGGGAAAAGATACAATGTTTGTGAAAAATAAGGAATGCACATAAGCCGTAAAAATAAAGGTTAATGAAGAAATATAAAATATATCAGGAGAAAAAATGTTTTAGACTTTTGGGAGTCTTTGGAGGGAATCATTTCAAATTATTTGGTACTGGAAGCATTATTAAACCAAACACCTTTATTCCCATGCAACATTGTGCCTTTTAAAATGTTTGCATTTTTATTGAACAAGAAAGAACGTTTCAATCGTCTTGCATTCACTATTGTCACTCCTCAACTGTTAATCATGAAATATAGCTCATTCCTTCTCATTAAAGGGAATGTCTTTGGTGTAAATATACTAAAATTAAACGTTATGAATAAAAGTATTTAGTTTTAAAATTGATAATGAAGGAATGATGTTGATGATGTGTTGAATTGATTTGCTACCTCTAGTAAATTAATGGCCTCGATATGATGACCATGTCTCAGGATCTATATTGGTACATAAAATAATGAAGGTTGATCCTGAGCACCATGGGTTCGATCCTAGTTATTGCACAAAACTGATCTAGGTTGTGCAAGATTGAATTAGCAAAATGTGTGCCTAAAGGATTGCCCGCCAAGTCAGCTTCTTGGTATCTAAATCTATTAAGGAAGTGTCTAAAGGCATTGTTTAGGAGTGTGTTTACTTGATAAATAAATAGTTTATCCTAAGTCAAACCCCTTTGGTGGGTGATGTAACCACTGCCAAGGGTCTCAACTAAGAGATGCCTAGTGATGTAGCCCTAGACACTCGCACACATGTACATCAGAGATCATGACACAAATATGTGGAAGAAAATATTTTTATTTAATTATTATAGAGGTTTTATAACTTACAATGGTGGGCTAAGCCCTACAATACATCAAGCACTCAGCTTAGCCTATCTATAAGTCCATGCATAGGTGGCCTTATTTTCCTCTTCTAAAATTCCCAAACTATGACCTACTATGAGAGTCAATCCTTCACTCTTCATATGCCTCTAATACCTACTATGAGAGTCAACCTCTCTCTCTCATTTTCCTTAAGTTACCATCAAGAATTTCAAACTCTTGTTGCCTTATGTTTCTTCCCACCCTTGCCTTCATAGCTTTAATAATTACCCTGTGGCCTTGTCTTGCCTAACGTGGTTGCCAACCTTGATGTCCTCACCTTCCTTTTTACATCACAGTCCCCAAAATAATTCAATCTCTAACAACTATCAATGCATTTGTCTAGCTCATGGCTTGAGGCCATCAATAGTTTGCTCGTTTGTCATTTTGCTTTCTTTTTCTTCCATTACACATCATTGTGCTAATGTTGTAGGCTCTACAAACACACCATACAATGACACTCCCATGCATAAACTTGTGCACTCATCTACCTTCCCAATTGCACTTGACTTTGTTCTTTTGCATGCAATTTCCACCCTTGTACCTTCCATGTGACCTCACCTAATCTGCCTACATTGCACATTCATGTGCCTTATTCATGCTCCTTGCATTGTTGTCTTATCTTCCTCCTTCACAATTTTTTGTGTGTAACTATGCTTGTACTCTATGTGCATCCTCTCCCTTTGGTACTAAGCTTCTCTTGCATGCCCATCCTCAATGCTTCAACTGTAAGAATCTAGAAAAGCCTGCCTTGGTTTCTAGTTACAAGTCTTCTTGTTTTAACTTGGGATGCCCCTACATGAAAGACTTTGGGTAGAAAGGAATGTGAGCCCCTACTCACAAATTAAAATGGGTGGTAGTACCAACCTTTAGACCATCCAACGAAATGATCTTGCTTATGTCAATGTCTTATATCTACATTTTAGCACACTTGCCCTACTTCTCTTCCTTTCCATCTTCTTCTTCCCCTTGACCCTGCTTAGGTCATACACTATTCTTCTCCTCGATTGGGCTCTACCTTCCTCACATGGCCTAGACTTGTGTGAAGTTGGGTCACTAGTAGTATGTGCTCCTCTGGACGCTTTGTCCTTCTTGGCTCCTCATGTGGGCATTGACCCACCTTCCCTGACCTCCTCCTCCAAGTTGTGTGCTCCTCTATCACTCCCTCCTTTCTCTTAATTCCTCCTATGATACATCTCCAGACCCTCATGTGCCCCCTCCTTTCAACCTCCTCTTGTGGTATGACTACCTCAAATCAATGGGTTTGTATCCACAACTTCTCCCTCCACCTTTCCCTCTATGAGGATTTCTTCTTTCTTTGATGGTTGTGGCCAACCCCCATTGCTCCTCACAAGTTCTCCTCTCATGTAACCAACTTTTATTGTAGCTCTATGACTACTCTCCTCCCCATGCAACCAAAAATTTTGGTTCCTCTTACACTTCCTCATTGCATGGTGGATTTTCTATAGAAATGGCTATGACTTTGGCCCATGTAAGTTTGGATTCTCCTCTTGCATGTAATCCTAGGTCATCCATTGTTGTAAACACCTTTTGCAATCCTATGTAGGCACATCTACTATGAAACCATTGCATGGAAAGGCCTCCACTTGCAATCCTACATGGCCCACCTTCCTTGAGTTGTTTGCTCCTAGAGCTATAACCTAAGCTCTAATACCACTTGATGCAATTGTAGCCAAGGATCCCATCTAAGACACTCACACACATGCACAATGGAGCATACGACACATAATCTATGGAAGAAAATATTTTATTTCATTATTATGGAGGTTTTATTGTTTATAATGGTAGGCTAATCCCTACAATACATTGAGCACTCATCTCGACCTATCTATAGGTCCATATGCAGGTGGCCTTCCTCTTTTTATTTTCTACTTTTGAAAATCCCAAACTATAATCTACTATGAGAGCCAACCCTTCACTCTTCAGACTGCTCTAATAGTTTTTTCCCCAAAGGTTCTCTCTCTATGTGGAATCCCTTCTCCCTTTTCCTTGTTTCCTTAAGTAGCCATTGAGATTTTTAAATTCTTGTTGCCTTGTGCCTTTTTGTACCCTTGCCTCTACAACTTGTAATATAATTACCTTGCAGCCTTATCTTACCTAATGTGGTTGCCAACCCTACTATCCTTATCATCCTTCTTTTGGCATAACAATCCCCAAAGTGAATCGATCTCTAATAATTGGTAGCTCATTTATCTAGTGTTATATGTAAAAAGTTGGAAGATGGTGGATAGTGTTTAGATCTATCAAATCAAACCCTCCTTTCACACTAACACTCAAGGACAACAACTGAGCCAAGTCACTATAGATGAAGAGGACTTAGCTACAGGTTGATGTACTTAGGAATGATGTGGAAAGATTGATTAGATTGAAAGATTTGTCAAACCCTAGATTTAATAAGCCTCAAGCCCTAATTATAGTGAAATCAAGTACAGATGAACAAAGTGCTACAGATCAACAAATAGGAAGACACTCAGGAGGATCAGGAACTTACCAGAAGTTGGATTTTCAAAGGTGAAGACTTTACAGACTACAGGGCGGGTGCCCAAGTCTGATAGGGCAACTTTTCTACAAATCTAGAACAATGATCAATGTCAGATGGTGTTCAGCTCCTGAGTTTAGGATAAATCTTGTCAGGAGGACTACGGGGCGGGCACCCTATTCCAAAAGGGTAGAATTACAACAACTTTTCTCTAGATCCTAAATCCTTATCCTTTGAATTTCTTCTCTGTACCTGCACTTTGCCAAATCTCGCACCTGTAACTTGCAATCATAAAGAGAGGGGTTTGGGGGTTGTGGTGTTTAGGATCTTGCCTTAGTCAAGCCCTGGAATGACATTCAAGTCTTCCAACACCGTTGTTAGATAGAGTGTGTGCCCAAGGGAGGGCAGAGGCCAAAGCAAATGATGAAATAGATTGATTGAAACACAAATTAATGTCACCTTTGAGGTGAAACCCTCACGGAGATGAAGAGCCTTCAAATCATGGGGAGATGGATTGATGAAGCCAAATCTGCAGCAAACAAACACAAGAACAACACAATTCTGCTCTACAACACAATGGATGCCTTGAAATCCCTTAGCTTAATTCCACAAGTTTGCATTATCCATCTAGGTGTGAAATGAAGTCCGAAACTTCTTTATATATGCTTTCCCACTAACATTCATATTTTAAATTGAATAGGCCGACAAAGGGAAACCTTTTGAGAGGGCCCAAGTCGACACATTTAAATTTAGATCTCGACAAAATAGATTGGAGGCCATATTTTGGTCTTGATTAAGGTTTAGAGTGGACCCCTAGGTCCCATTTGACATGGTTTTTGGGGGGATATGCTCTGAGATAAGTATTAAGTTTGCATAATGTAAACATGGGGACCTAGGAGCTAAACTAGGAGGTAAAAAGGCATGAGGTTACTTTTTACTCCATAACATTTAGCCCCACTTTAATGTATGTATGATCTTATGATTCCATACATGCATTAAAGTATGGTCAAAAACACATCAAGCGCACCAGACACATAAAGCACACCAAAAGGTTGGAGGACTATTTCTAGCCCTTAATCTCAGGTAAGCACTAGAAAACACATGGAAGACACCCAAGACACAATGAAGACAGTAAGAAGCATGCACAACATGGAGAAGATAGGAGAGAAGTCACACAATACACGAAGAGAAGACATGGTTAAGAAAATACACACACACACACATATGTATTTCTAACTAGGCGATGGGGAGGGAGCTCATTGCTATGTGCCACCATCAAAAACACGCAAGGAACATATAAAACACACCAAACACACAAGGAAGACACACGGAATACACAAGTGCCGCATAGTATGTCATAGACACACTATATGTCTTATACACAGCAAACACGGGCGATGAGAAGGAGATTATTGCTAAGTCCCACCATGTAAAACACACCAAACACACCTAATGGTTGAGCTACGCTACCACAACCGCTAAAGACATGCTTAAGGGTGAATGACCCAAGACCCACCCTGCCTTCACAGAGGACTTTGTATAAAAGGACGTGCAGTAGCTCAAGAGATACACCATCCTGCCTTCTGTAGAAGGGCTTTGTATAAAGGATACACACTAGCTCATGAGATACGTTATCCCGCCTCGTGATGAGGGCTTTCTTGGTTTAAAAGGATGTGCACTAGCTCAAGAGATACACCATCTCATCTCGTGATGAGGGATTTCAAACATGCTTTGTCAATGTAAAAATAATCAAACATATGCCAGTATATATGCCCCCACCTTAAAGTGGTTGACCCCAGTATACAAGCGAGTAGAAGATGCTTATGCCTTATTAGCCCAAATCACTCAAATGAAAAAGGAACCACATGAGCCCATGTGTGAACTCGTGGCAAAGTTCAATAAGCTAAAGAACAGGATCCCAACTATTGGTCAACCCAAAGTTGAGAACCTAAAATGCTTCTTCATCAATTCACAATTGCTGGAAGTAAGTTTCTTTTATGAAGAGCAGCACCAACTGATCTTGCAGTTGCTCAAAGTTTGGCAACTGAAGTGGAGGATGATTTGATCTTGGCAGGAAAGTTGAAGAAGGATTCTATTAGGCCTAGGGGGCAACCCGCTTTGGCTTTGCCTTTAACTAGCAACACGGATTCTATGGTGCAAAAGCTAGCCAATGAGTTGCTAGCTCTCAAAAAATAGATGTCCCAGGGTTTGTCCATTCCCTCCTATAAGGACATTCCAAGGAGGACGTTCCCAAATTCTCTTAACTATTAAGGCAATGCTGCAAGGAATCAAAACCAAAATAGGCTTCATCTACCACAAGGAAGGCTTGCTTTAGAGGCACCACCTGTGAATGCAGTAGTGGGTTATTATGAATCAAAGCAAGAAAGTCTACTCCAATCAGAATATGATCAGGAAGATGATGCTAACCTCTTCACGGAGGGTGAAGAGGAAGTAGATGGTGACTCTAACATCAGGTTCCTAAACTTTGAAGATGAAACAGAACAAGAAGAAGATGCCTTTGGCGAGTCCTATGTTGTTTTTATCTTGTCCCAAAATCAATTATCAACAAGCAGCTAATAGAGGGAATTCAAAAGAGGATCCTCAACCTGCATTTTCCATTGCTAAGAGTGGCATGCCTTTACCTTTTTCAACCGAAGGACGTGACAGGAAATAAGCAAGTACATTAGATCCTCTTGCTTCATCTTCTGTACCTAGGACCAGTACCTCAAATGCAAAACCTCAAAATGAGAATATTAGTCTTCTGTAGCTAGCCCCTACCAATCTTTTGATATCATAGACCATGCCAAGAAGACAAAAATTCAAATGTTAGAGGTTGAATATTTTCAAGCTAATCCTAATTAGTTTGATAGATTAGCTAAATTGTCAAAAATAAAGTTGGCCCTAACGACCAAGACTCTTCCAGACATACCCCTATGGTTCCTAAAGCAAGATCTACCCAAAGAAACCTAGTTTCCACTCCTTCGTCTACCACAGAGAAATTAGAACCTTTTAATATTTCGTTGCTTGTTAATGGCCATAAACTCAGCAATTGTGTCATAGACTCAGGTGCTTCTGATAATGTGATGCCCACCAAAGTAGCCAATGCTTTGGGATTGACATTGACGAAAACTTTTGGTTGTTGCTTTTCTATAGAGACTAAACAAGTGCCCCTCATAGGGATAATGAAGGATGCCCAGTTTGCATTCGCTACTTTCCCAGAAAAGAGGATTAAAATGATTGTCTTGGTAGCTGATGTCCCAGCGTCATATGGGATATTGCTAGGGTAGAATTTCTGTAAGGATGTGGGTGGAGAGATCAATATGGATTGGTCTGAAGCTAGTATACCTATCAAAGGTATTATGCAAAAAATTTCATCCTGAAAGGGAGGCCAAGTTCATAGTGACAAAATTTGAGGATCCAAAATCTCAGATTCTTTTTGAGTCTTTTGGTATGGGTACTTATTTCTTGACCACTAATGAAGATCTTGAGTCATTGGCTAATGCTTCAAATGAAGGTATAGAAATAGATGAATCATCATCTTCAAGCAAAGAGATTTTGCAGCTGAAAGGAAATAAGATTTGCTTATCAAAAATTTTCTCTAGAGAAACGTTTTGATAAGCATGATCACTTTATCAAACGACAATGACAGTTGGGACTAAATTCATCAGCAAAAGTTGGGAAATTCAATCTGGGTACAAAAGAAGATCCCAGAATGACAAACATTGGGAAATGTTGATCATTCCATTTTAGAAAAAAAAAAGAGAATGGAATACCTTTTTTTGCTACCTCACAGTGGACATCATCTGAAGCTTTTCACTTAATGAAGTGATAGATAAGTTTATACTTTGTGTATAGTTTTGTGGTCTTTTCATTCTGTTATTTTGTTTTGTGTTTTGTTGCCTGCCTCTATAGCCCAATGGTTGGATAAAGGCACTTAGAGTTCTAGGATTCTTCTCTCTTTGATCATTTCAAAGGATGATTGAAGGAAGCTCCCCAGTTAGAGCCAGTTGTTATCCTCGAATTCTAGCTCACTCAATTCATGGGATAACCCCTACGAAACTTGTCTATTTTGTAGCCCACGTCCTCTAAGCACGTGAATTGAGACATTTTTAGGTCATCTCTAGTGTGACTTGATCCCACGAAGAATCTCTTTGGTTTTCGATCAAGGTTCGTTTCATTTTTAGTTTTTCCCAGTGTTAGTCATTTTTGCATACTAAGTTGTCAATGCAAAAATAAAATTTACAATTGCATGATAGTTGTCAATGCAAAAATAAAATTTGCATTTGCATGCAGGATGTAAATTGGGTTTTAAACTGAGATTTACATATTTTGTGTAAATCAGGTTTTAAACTAAGATTTACATATTTTGTGCAAATCAGGTTTTAAACTGAGATTTACATATTTTTCCTTTTGCATTGAGAAATACGGGTCAGAGTTTAAACTCTGACCTGCATCTAAAAGTAAAAAATTTTCTAACACTAGAAATAGAAAAATGATACTTAAGTGGAGAATTTTTCCCACTTTACATGTAATTTTTGTTTTCAAAATGTCAAGTGGAGAATTTTTCCCACTTTACATGAAACACTGTCTTGAAGTGTAAATGTGCAAAACTTTTCCACAACTGCATGAAGCTAAGTACCTAGAATTTTTCAACTCTGGAGCATTTCTGAAACTCATTTTTTCATCCTATTTCCAAATGATTGATCCATCTTTGAAGAAGAAAAATATGAAGTACAAGTACCAAGGCGTGATCTCGATGACCTCCACGGACTCCAATGTGGATGAGATCAAAGACACAAAGATTAGGCATGTTGACATGTCAGAATTTCTGGAGAAAGAGAAAGAAGAAGAAGAGAATGTGTCTTCAGACACTTAGTTTATTTTCCAATCTTTTGTTATGTAGTTTGTAATTTGTAAATGACATTCTACATGTCTTTTTGGACTATGAAATTACATGTAAGAAGAATACAGAGTCCCAAGTCAAATCAGACTCTATTTTTGAATAAGTCAAAGTAGTTGTAGTTTTCCTATTTTTGCTCTCAACCTCTCCCTATAAATAAAGAGGGCCTCATTTGTAAATAGAACCTTTAATCTTTTGAAGTGAAGCGCTACCCATTTTGAGAAGCATACTTAAATCTTTGTGTTGAATGTGCATATCAAGGATTTATCAATAAATAAGTAGATTGTCTCCAACCTTTGTTTTGGAACATATTTGTTGTATGAAAGAGTGTTCTTATGTCTCTCTTATCATATTATCTTCAAGTTGGTTTATGAGTAATGTATCATTTTATTATTGAAGGGAAATCATATTTGATATTGATAAACTTTGTGTTATCATATTGCATTTGGAGTTATATGTTTTGTGTATGAATTTGGTTGAGAGATTGTAGACTTTGTGCCGCAATTGTCATCTATATTCTTGTGAATTTGTAGTGTTGTTAGTTGATAGACTTTGAGCTACGACTTGCTGCACTTGTTACTTTGTGGAATCATCTTTGGGAATAACTTAGAGTCTTTGAGCTGGAAGTTATTGCCATTGTTCGTGCAATCTTGATGTGATATGCATTGAATGTTGTTATCTTTGGAACTAACATGGAAAGTGGTAGAAGACTTTGGGCTTTTGCAGATTTTCCATTTGCTGGTATCATTCTTGTTATTCCTACGTCTAACGGAATTGGGTATCGGCTATTATTGCTCCAACTGGTGATATTTAGTTTATTACTTGTTGTAATCATCAAGGTCATTATTATAATTTGTTTCCCTTATTCTGAAAGAAGAGAATATGCTAATGGAGACATCCCTATGGATAGTTGTAGTGTACATATTCATAGTTTAATTACTAGTTGTTTTAGTTAGCAAAAAGAAGGGAGCCTCCACTTTCTGAGAGGAGAGATTTAATCTTAGTGTACTGTGGTTGATATAACCATTTTGTTCTTAGTTAGTTGATAACAAAATATTCACCCAACAATATGACAACATGATATATCACACGGAGTGTTTCTACTAGTCAAACGTCAGATATATATCAAACCCATCTTCATATATGGACTGAGTCCATTTTTGCTTACTTGCTGAAGGGATACATGGTCCTTATCAATATTTGTTTGCTTTCGTCATTCGTCGACTAGTAGAGTTACTGAAGAAATGGAAACAGTAAAAATGAGAGGAGAAGCAAGTGCCTTAGGAACGCCTCGTAGGAGGATTCCCCCAAGACATCTTCCACAACACTATGCCCCCAAGGCACAACACACGACAATAAAAAGAGGAGAGTGGAGATAGAAGAATGTAGAGACAAATAGAAGAATGGTCATAATAGAGGCAGTCTGCTTGTATCCTTGACCTTACAAGAGTATCAAGGGTCATCCAAAGAGACCAAAACACATATTTAACACAACACGGGGGATAACATGACATATCAATATATACATCTAGGAGGAAGCCACCCTTGAGAGCATTTGGAATAGGTGCTACATCGAGTGTGGCTAAAGGATGGAGAAATACTTACTGATTCAATGGGATATTTCCTAGCATACAATCCATGTCTATCATCGTAGGATGTATTGCATTAAGTTTTGGTCTTGTTGATATTGTATTAACATTAAGTTTAGGACGACGATAGGCTTTGGTGGGCTTCAAAGAACAGTATCCAATATTGGTCATGTAGTTAATTCCAGCAACTTGTAAAGGTACTCTAATTCTTTGTTGATTTACACCACATCCATTACCTACATAGTTACAATTGTTATAAAGGATTTTAAATCCTCGACCATAAAGGGATGTCATTTCTTTAGAAGATGGTGTGGCCTCACAAGTCTCATAATTTGTAGTATAAGTAAGAGTATTGTCTTTATTTTCTACTAAAGAAACTTTGGGTTTCTTAGGTGTTTCCAACAGTTGCTTGGATGAAATCGATGCGAATTTTGATGTGTCAGGATTATAGTTATTTAGTTTATATTCCCTTGTAAAGGAAGGAGTATAATCTAGTGAACCCCAATTGTCACCAAAAAGTGCATTTGATGGTTTAGAGTCTTGCACAACATTATATGTGGCAAGAGGTATTGATGAATCAACTCGTAAGTTATTTAGAATTTTATGATTGTTAACTTGTTTTTGCATTTCAATATGTAAATAATTATTTAGGTCAGGATCAGCTTCAATGGTGTGGAGTTTGTTTTCATAAATAAACTTTATTGATCGATGAAGGGTAGACGGAATTGCCCCTATGGCATGGATCCATGGTCTACCAAGAATCATATTGTATGAAAGTGAACCAAGCATGGCATGAAAAAGGGTAGATAATGTCACAAGTCCAACCTTTACAAGTAAAGTTATGGTACCCAGGGATTGTCTACCAATGTTATCAAAGCCACGAATGCTAGGGGAAAAGACCCAATAGGTGAGATAGTTCCAATGGTTGAGATAATATATGTGCATTTAAGGCCCAATTTTTTTTGAAGTTTAGTACTAGTAGTTGTGACTTTAAGGTTGTTAGTGCTACTATAAGTACTAGTAATTGAATGAAATGTGCCCTTTAGATTTAAAAAGCAACCACTCATATGATGCCACATCAGCCCACCAACAAAACATGACTTAATGCACACCTATTGGTCTACCCTTTTTTTGGGGAACTATTTGACACCTCAACAAAAAGCATACTGATGTGGCATCATATTTGATGATGTGGCCCTGAAACCTTAGTTATAAGCAGGGGCGTTGCCAAGTAAGCTACTGTAAAATTTTTGGAGTGATTCAAAATTACCACGTATGATTTTGAGAGGCATGAAGTTATGGTGCACCACTACTGGGTCCTCTCCCCTAAGTTTATCTAGTATGATTAAAGATGTTTCGAACTTGATTCTGCGTAGCAAATCAATGCCACAAACATTAAGAGTTGTTCCATTGTCAATCATAACTCACTTTACCAACCTTTTATTTATTGTTGCAAATATTATAAGAGGATCATTTGGGTCTTTAATTGACGGTACTTCATGTTGCTGAAACAAAATATCCATTTTTGTCACATGCATACAATCTAACAGAGCTACTACATCATTCAGCTTAACAATAGGTGGTATAATCACCTTTTGTAAAGCTTCTTAGAGCATTATGTGGTATGTAAGTGATGTTTGTATTAAATCCCAAAGTGAGATCTTAGCCAGAGTAGTGTGAAGTTGTTTGATAAGATCATATTCTTGACCACCTTTATGAGTAAGACAAGGTGGTTGAGGGAGCATAAGTTGAGAGGATAGAAGAGATACAGGCACATGTGGTACTTGCTTACTTTTCTTGTTATTACGGGTGTTGTATGTGTGAGCAACCATGTGATGTTGTGGCACATTTTGAACACCTTGATTTCTGTGAGTGATTTGTCTTGCATAATTTAGAATGTAACCTAGGGGTCGAGGTGGTTTTGGATCACCTTGAACCGTAATCACCGGTTTTAAGCAAGAAGGTACATTAGGTGCCCCTTGCACAATCATATTAGGAACATTACTATGTACTTTTCTACTATCCCTCTAGTGGGTTGAAGAAATCTATTAATGATGATTGAATTAACATTGTTGTTACTTTCTTCATCCACCAATGTTTTATCTTTCAAAAGGAGAGCATTGGATTGAAGGAAAGATGCAGTGTTGTTGTTTGTATCTTTAGAGATTTCCAAAGGGTTTGAACATGCAAACAAAGGAGGGCTATCAATGGTCTTCGCATCCTTAGAGATATCCAAGGTACTTGAATATTCAACCAAACAAGGAAGATTAAGGGTCTTCACTTCCTTAGAGATGTCCGAAGTACTTGAATGTTCAATCAAAGGAGGAGATCCATTGGATGAGCCATAGCAGCCTCATTTGCCATGTGATTATTAGATGAACACCTATTAACTGCCCATGGAGGATCCTTTTTGAGAGGAGGCTCTTCATTTGTTAATGCTTTCTCTTCTAAAGGGATGGCATTGGAATGAAGAGAGGGTAGGGTGATGTTAAGGAATGTATCAATGATTTCATCTTCTTGCGCCAAGATATCCTCATAGGGAGAGGAATCATTATGTGAAATAGATGAATGTAGGTCACCATCACATGTATTAGAGTTAGATCTAAGGCGTTAATGGAAGAAGAACTTTCACACTCATCTTTCTCATGAGTATTCATGGAGATGTATTTAGTTAGATATTCAAATATCGAAGGGTAAGTGTTCATGAGAGCTATGAAGTTGTCAAAATTAGATACATAATCAAGGATTTCAAATGAAGAGCATTTAAATATATCCTTATGATACATGGATTGCATATGAGTGAGAACATGAGGATTCGTGTTAAGGAATTTGTAGAAATTCTCAAAGTTTTTGATATATGCATGTAAAGATACCAAAGAGCAATGACATGAAGATGCCATAATAAAATGTCTTGGAATAACAATGCACAATAAGATCTTTTCATTTAGCAAATACAACCAATATGAGAGACTTTTGTACACCACAACACTGGTTTGAGGGAACCGAGTTTTTGAAGCTTGTTACTAAGAATAAAAACACACTAGTATCCTTACAAATAGAGTGATTAAGATGTAAAAAGTGCTGCAGAAAAGGTAATATAGACCACTTTTAATATTTTTTGCAAAGAAATGTTAAAGAGAGGTTAAATTACCTATGTTGAAATACACATTGTGTAATTACAAACATGTGAAATTTTCAAAGTATGAAATGATGCAAAGTTTTCAATGAAAATATGCTTTAAATCATTGCTAGATTTGAATTGAAAGATGTTTATGACAGCAGCAAAATTTGAAATGAGATTTTGACTACAAACCCTAGCTTTTGGAATTACTAGGTTAAATGAAAAAATGCAACTTTTAAAGCAAAACCCTAGCAAATAAAACCTTCAAATGCAAGATGTGATATTATGCAATGATTAATGACTGTAATATGGATAAAATCTGATGTAAATATCATAATATTAGATGCTTCAATGATATGCAATGCAAAACATGCAAAACTATGCCATTTTGTAAGCCTAGAATGCTTGTTTTTTCAAATGTTTTCAAATATATGTAAGATTTTTTAATGCAAAATGAAAAATATGATATGAATGAATGCAATGACTGGTTACAACACTCAGAAAGATGCTAAATGCTCATTGTTCCAGGTTCACCAAAATGTTATATGTAAAAAGTGGGAAGATGGAGGATAGTGTTTAGATCTATCAAATCAAACCCTCCTTTCACACTAACACTCAAGGACAACAACCAATCCAAGTCACTATAGATGAAGAGGAATCAACTACAAGTTGATGTACTTAGGAATGATAAGGAAAGACTGATTATATTGAAAGATTTTTCAAACCCTAGATTCAATAAGCCTCAAGCCCTAATTATAATGAAATCAGGTACAAATGAACAAACTGCTACAAATCACCAGACAGGAAGACACTTAGGAGGATCAAGAACTTACCAAAAGTTGAATTTCCATAGGCAAAGACTTTGCGGACTACGGGACAGGCACCCAAGTCTGATAGGGCAACTTTTCTGCAAATCCATAATAGTGAGCAATGTCGGATGGTGTTCAGCTCCTGAGTTTGGGATAAATCTTTTCAGGAGGACTACAGGGTGGGCATCCTAGTCCAGTAGGGTAGAATTACAACTTTTTTCCTGATCCTGAATCCTTATCCTTTGACTTGCTTCTCTATACCTGCACTTCACCAAATCCCACACCTGTAACCTGTAATCACAAGGAGAGGGGTTTGGGGGTTGTGGTATTTAGGAGCTTGCCTCAGTCAAGCCCTGGAATGACATTCAATTCTTCCAACACCATTGTTAGATAAAGTGCATGCCTAAGGGAGGGCAGAGGCTAAAGGAAATGATGAAATAGATTGATTGAAACACAAATTGATGTCACCTTTGAGGTGAAACCCTCACAGAGATGAAGAGCCTTCAAATCATGAGGAGATGGATTGATGAAGCCAAATCTGCAACAAACAAACACAAGAACAACACAATTCTACTCTGTGACACAATGAATGCCTTGAAATCCCTTAGCTTAATTCCACAAGTTTGCATTATCCATCTAGGTGTAAAATGAAGTCCTAAACTTGTTTATATATACTTTCTCGCTAACATTTGTAATTTGAATTGAAGAGGCCGACAAAGGGAAACCTTTTAAGAGGGCCCAAGCTGACACATTTAAATTTAGACCACGACAATTTAGGCTGGACTTGGGCATAGGCACCCAAGTACCAAGGCCATATTTTGGTCTTGATTAAGGTTTAGAGTGGACCCTAGGTCCCATTGGACATGGGTTTTGGGGGAAATTGCTCCGAGATAAGTATTAAGTTTGCATAATGTAAACACGGGGACCTAGGAGCTAAACTAGGAGGTAAATAGGCATGAGGTTACTTTTTATTCCATAACATCTAGCTCATAGATCATGATCAATGATATTACATGCATTTTCCACTTCAATATCTCTTTTGTTCTTCCATCACACATCATCATGTTGATGCTACAAGCTCTGCAAGTGCACCATCCAATGATGCTCTCATGTGTCAACTCATTCACTACTCTGCCTTCCTGATTGCACCTTACTTCATTCTTCTATATGTGATTTCCACCCTTGCACTTTTCATTCAACCTTTCTTATTGTGCCTTCATTACACATGTGCCTTATCTATGTATCTTCTTACATTATCATCTTATATTCCTTCTTCACACCTTTTGTGCATGACCATCCTTGTGCTCTATGCACATCCTCTCCCTTTGGCACCAAGCTTCTCTTGCATGCCCATTCTCAACACCTTGGCTCTAAGAATCTACAAACACATGTCCTAGTTTCTAGTTACAGTAGGTCCTCTTGTCTTAACCTAGGATGCCCCTACATTAGTGGGCCACATTAATGGTGATGAGTAATATCAAATACAACATACATGGCTTATATGAGGTAATCTTATTTTGTATTACCCTTTATAAATTGAAATATATTCTAATGATTTCCCCCTAATGTTACATATGATCTCTCTCTCTCTCTCTCTCTGCCTACATAAATACACACATGAAATTTCAATGACATAACAACATCTCACACAAATGTGTGTTAAGTAAACTCATAATGAATAGTAGAAAGAGGCAAGAAAGTTTGAATTTAGCTTTGAAGCTTTTGATTTCAAGTTCTTTCTTGCACACCTTAGGTTTGAACCAGGTCAATCCCAAGCCACTACAAAAGAACATTGGGGCTAAAACGATCATTTTAAAGAAAGAAAAAGAGTATGCCACTTCCTAATATGTTATTGCATTAAGAAATTTCACCAAGGTGGGCACAAAACAAAATGGAAAAGGCATTGGGTATTGCTAATTTCACAATTACATTTTGCCCCCACTTTGATGTGCATGCAAATCTAACATGAGCATGCATTTCAAAGTATATGGACATTCTCAACCAACATGAAAAGTAAATATATAGATACACAAAAAGGATATTATCTTTGAAAAAGGATATAATAATTCTTCTTGCATTCTCCTTGGTATGAGTGTTCCATCAAAACCTACAAAAACAACAAAATGTATGCAATGTGTAGCATCTACCACATGATCAAAATAAGAATGAACTATGAATTCTTCATCTATCTACAAAAATAAAAAGAAGAAAGAAGGTATAGAAATTCCACCTATATGAGAAGTGATAAAAAATATTTTGCATGATGTAGTAACACAATAAGGGTTTGCGAGATCTGGCTATGCGATAAAAATCCATACAATATAGCAATGTGATTAAAAATCCACATGATGTGGCATGTGATAAAGATTCATGTGATACAATTCCATGCAATGTGGTAACGTGTCATATCTCTACATGATGTATGTGCATAATGAAATCAAGCCCCATTTAAATATGATGGCGAGTCTCTAACTAGCAAAAGACACTATTTCAAATCTCAACAATGAAAAGAATTAATGACAATATATGCCCCCTCCAATTGGTTGCATACAATAATATGCAAGGGATTGGAGAGTGTTGGTAAGCAAATTGGCACCTTGGCAATTTAGCATAGCTTTGGGACAATGCCCCTTCTCTATTCAAAAGGGAGGCTCCCTTTATTGAACACCCAAAATCCTAGACTATGTATTTAGAACTTTTACACCAATTTACAAGTCTTTGTGTGGAGTGATTAGACTTTCAAATTTTAAAAAGAATAAAATGGAAAAAACTTAAAAGAACTTGAACACGTATCAAGTCAAATAAATGTAAAGTATAATTTAAACACGCGACATTTAATAAATAGTCTTTTTCATAACCATTTGAACACTACCATAAAAATATATAAGAAAAGATGGGAAGGAAAGAGGGTTCACACTAAACTTAAGAATAATATAAACCCTCAAAGAACAAATTGGGCACAAAGTTCAACAACTTAGTTTTTGTGTTCCTTTTCAAAACTCAGAGCACAAAGTCTCTATTCTCTTCTCTATACAATCTTTGTTAAGAATGCTAAAAAGTCTTATACAATTCTATAATTACCTAATATATAGACAACATAAGGTTAGTTAGGGTTTTCCTTAAAATACATTTGGAAATATAAAGTACATTTAAAATAAATGACTATATTTTATAACTTAAAAGTGACTTTATAATAATAAATTATAACTTAATAATGTATTTTAAAAATACTTTCTTTTTAAACTTGGACCACATTAGTGATGGCCTTTTTTGTCTTCATTTGCAACCTTGTTTATACAAGTTTTGTGTTTTTTCCAATTGTTCCTTAAATTTGAGTTAAATTTGTACAATATTCTCAACAAATTTTGATTCTTTTGCTTTCTAGGCCCCTCCTTTCGAGATTTGGCAAGTTGTTGTGGCTAGAATTGAAAAGAAACTCAGTTATTAGATCACCAGACCTCTTTCTTTAGCTGGTAAGTTCCAAATTTGTTCTAAAACCGTGGTCGCCACTCATGTTTATTATTCATTTTGTTGGGTTCCATCCAAGGCTTCATATTTAAAAATTGAAAAATTACTTAGAGACTTTCTCTAAGCTTCCAGTGATGGGCACCAACGTTTCCATCGTGTTTCTTGGGAATTTTGTTGTCTTCCTCATGATTCTAGTGGTTTAGGCTTGCTTTCAATTTTCTAGAAAGGAATTACCTTATGTGCAAATGGATTATTAGAGCCTTAGAAGGCAATGAAGCCTAGAAAATTCTCATCAAGAATTGTATTAGTTATAGTGTACCTTCAGGCAGACCACGTTGGAGGGGCCTAGATTTTGGCACTCCCCTCACCAAGAGGGAGCCCATCAAGATTAAATGCATGTTTGTCATCAAGAGCATTTAGAAAGCCTAGGAAGATATTTTAAGCTTTGGCTTCTTTGGGTAGGAAATGATTTCCACAATGACCTTTCTATCAATCTGTTATGTGTGAAAAAGATGAATGATGAAAGATAGCATGCACACTAGATCAAAGCCTCTTCCCCAATAAAATTCAAGGACAAGACCGATCCAAATCACTACTAAAGCGAGGTGGACTCAACTACAAATCTTGTACTCCTATTTGCTATGGAAAGATCATTTTTAACCAAGCCTTTCATCAAACCCTAGATCAAGTATGAATAAAACCCTAGTTCTAAGATAATTAGCTTATAACAGACAAAAATTGACTAAAACCCAAAATTTGAATGCACAAAGATGATCAGAGAGATATCAAAACCTACGTCTCAGAAGCTGAAGTGTCAGAGGATGAAATAGGAATTGTGCAAGTCCTAGAAGTGAGAATATGCAAATAGTCAAAACTGAGAAAATGCTATAAATGATGCTCAGATGCCAGATCTAGAGTCAGAAATGCCCAGAAGACTAGGGCACCAACCTCCCAGGTCTTTATAGAGGAATATTCCTAAACTTATGTCAGATCCTGAAACCCTGATTCCTACATAGTCTTCATGTATCTTTACTTTTCCTGAATCTTGTAAATGTAACCTGCACACAATATGACAAGAGAGGGTTTGGATGGTTATGGTGTTTCAGGATATGCCTCAATCAAACCCCGGAATGGCATTCAAGCCCACCAACACTATTGTTAGATAAGAAAGTTTGCCCTAGCAGGGTAGAGGCTAAACAAAATGATGATAGAATGATTTAAATAACAATGATATCACCTAGGAGGTGAAGCCCTTAGGAGAATGAAGATCCTTCAACTCATAAGGAGATAGATGATGATTCCAAACCTGCAACAACACACACAATACAAACACAAATCTGCTCTAATAACACAATGAATGCTTTGAATGCTCTTTGCTTCGAGATCATAAGTTTGCTCTAAGATCATAAGTTTGCTCTATCCATCTAGGTTCATAACGAATTCAAAAACACTTATATATGCTTTCCTGCTAATATTCGTCAAATTAAACCACAAGAGCCGACAAAGAGGAACCTTTTTAAAGGTCCTATGCTGACATAATATTAATTGGCCCTGACCAATCAGGGAGGACTTGGGCAGTTGGTGCCCAAGTCTAGGAGCCCCTTTTTAGTCTAGGATGAGATTAATGAAGGGCCCAAGGTCCCAAATTCACATGGGTGTTAGGCAATCTTCTTTGAGATGATGAATTATAATGCATAACGTAATTACAGGGACCTAGGAGCTAAACAAGAAGGTAAAAAGGTAAGTGTCCACTTTTTAATCCATAACACAATCAACATTCTATTTGGTGGTCTCCAGTTCTCTCTTATCAAGATCATCCTCTAGATAAAGTGTCATGGATTCATGCCTTGAAATTCTTTAAAAGAGGCATTTTAGTGCTGCCAGATTTCATTAATAGAGCCACCAAGATTTTTCTCTCTTGGCCAAAGTTTAAAATGAATTTTAATCTTGTTAATCAAGACCATGATATTTTTTAGTCTATGATTGATGTCATTCCTCCTTAGATGATTCACACGATTGGGGTTAGATCTTTTAAACCTTAGTAGAAGGATTGGAAATGGTATCCAAATACACCATTTTAGAACTACAAGCCTCACAAAGTCTATTTGTGGTTGTCTCCTCATCTTCTTATGGTGGATCAGCTAAACCATTGCTAGCAATTTCAATCCTCTCTTGGTACATGGCATTGCCAGTTCCAGTGTATCTAGTCAACTATTCTAGAACCTAAGTTGGCTCACTTTACCTAGTGCATTCTTTATCAAGGACTTATTCTTGGTGCTTGTTTGGCTAATATGGGAATTCTTAATCCCCAAAATTGTCCATTCTATGGATAGATTGAGATCCTCAAGCATCTTTTTTGCTTTATCCTAGAGCTTAGGAAGATTGGAATTGGATTCATGATTTCTTTAGGCCCTTTTGGCTTGCTCCATTTTCTTGGCACATGGATTTTCTTGGGGATTGGCCTTGTCTCTTGTGCAAGTATACCTATATTTGGTATTCTTTCAGGGTGGAAATTCTCTTCAATATTTGGAAAGATATAAATGCACCTCTTTTTTCAGGCTGCTATGCTAATATTCATTTCTCTTTGTATACAAAGCCATGATTTTCTCTAATGTTCTTATGTAGATTCAAGTGCAAGCTATTAAAGTTGCACCTTGAGGTTCCTCATCTTCAAGATCTTTTGGACCATTGGGGGAACGCTCCCTACACTGTTGCTAGAGTTTTGTTTGATCCCTCTTCTCCTTCTCGAGGGTATCAATGTGGTTATAGCTAGTCTACCAAGAGAGATCAAGGCCCCCAGTCTTTCGCCTCTCAACCTTCGATTCCTAGAGATAATGTAGCTTGTGATGGATGGACTCAAGCTTCTAGGATGCCTTCCACCTCTTCTCATGGGCATGGTGATCCTAGCTAGCCTAACTCTAGCAAGTTTCCTCATCCAAAGTTGGCCATTTCTCTAGTCTATGCTTAGCAACCCCCGGATGATACTTCTTAAGAGGATGGTGCTTTCACTAGTTGGGAGCCTATTGACGACTCAACCCCTGGGGGTGTTTAGAAATTAGATGATAAAGATCTCCCTTCTTCTAGAATTGCTTTAACTATGCATTTATGTTTGGGCTTGGCCCTTTATGATTTTCATCTTTATTTTGGACTTTGTCCCATTTAGATTATGTGGGTGTGCCTCTCTATCACCCTATTTTTTAAATATTATACTATTTCCTTTTTATTTTATAAAAAGTAATATAAGCCTTATTTATTAAAAAAAACTTAAATTAATATAACTTTTGAAACTTTAATTTAAGATAAAAAACTTTGAGAAAAAATATAAATAAATAGTATAAAAAGTAAAATGAGTGAATTTTTTAAAGACTTAAAATAAAAATGTGTAGCATGGAAAAAGAAATAAAAAAATTAATAAATATTTTTTATACTTTAGAGAAAAAAATTAAAATTATTATAAAATTAAAAGCATATAAACTTTTATGTGTTTGTATTGGAAAAAAAATAAAATAAATATATTTATTGAAAGAAAAATAAAATGTTAATGTAAAATATCTTTTCAAGAAAATAAACTTAAATTAATTTGAATACATTATGAAGAGTTTTTACCCTACTTTTCCCTATACAATAAAATAAAACTAGTATGGATATCAAATTTTAATATATCTATATGTTACTTTATTTGATATGTTAACTTATGAAGTATATATATATTTTTTTAAATACTTGAGATTTATTAATAAAAGTGTAAAGATTTGTAATTTAATGAAAAAAAATTATTTATTATTTTATTTTTCTTTAAAACTATTTTATTTATGTATGCATACGCACATTGATATATGATTTTTTTATTTGAAGAACTATTTTTTTGATATATAATTATTTTACTTTTGTATATTTTTGTATATAATTTTAATTTTACTTTTGGAAAAATTGTTTCCATAAATTCTTGGGTTTTGTTTTTAATTTGAAAAGTGTAATAAATTAAGCATATGTTACTTCAATTTATATTTTATTAAGTTTAACTACCTATCTAAAATAAATAAATATAAAAGGGATGGTGAGTGAGCGGCGACATGGGAG
Organism: Cunninghamia lanceolata; assembly: GCA_027924645.1. Taxonomy (NCBI): domain Eukaryota; kingdom Viridiplantae; phylum Streptophyta; class Pinopsida; order Cupressales; family Cupressaceae; genus Cunninghamia; species Cunninghamia lanceolata. The sequence goes on along the minus strand of BSBN01000472.1, from coordinate 17,693,092 downwards.
TGAACGACAACAACAAGTAGGCAGTGCTCTATGAACGGTGAAGACCAGAGATCATAATTTGGTTGCTTCTGGCCAGGTCCTCTCCTTGGTAGTACTAGACAATCCTTCTTTCGATCTGCTCAAAATTGGATCTCCATGATTCAATGGGATCTCCAAGGGTTTGGAGTCACCTGACTCGGCTCTTGCACCCCAACTCAAGGTTTGAAAAAACCTCTCTAACCCATACCACAACTGCAATGACTTTTGCAAGAAAAAAGCTTATTAGACAACCCTAAATATGATTTAGGGCACAAAGATAATTTGGATGCGGCTCATGGCTCTTCATCCTTGGGCGTGCGTGAGGAGAACATCTCTGTCACCCTTGAGCTTCCACCCAAATCCTCTCCTCTGTTTCCTCCCATTGCAATATCTTTGGGCGACTTGGCGATTACTTTGGTGGACAACCATGTTGACCTCCACTTAGCTGATGACTACATAGATGAAATTTTAGAGAAAGTGGGTTCCAGGTCCATTATTTTTAGGAACATGGGGAGATGCTCCCATGTGGAAGATTTTGAGGCTTAGAGCAGAGAGATTTGGAGCAATTTGGAGACTCCATTGGTGGATCTCTTAGACTTTGGTTTCTTTCTGGTCACCTTTCATTCTAAAGAAGATTGCAAGTTTGTTTTATGCCACGACCCTTGGTTTTTTGGTAAAAATAGGTTTGTTCATGACACCGTGGACTCCTTTTTTGATCCTGCCAATGCATGCATTTCTTGAAAGGAAGCAAGGTACGCGGAAATGCTTCCCACACTGATCTACTGAGGAAAGATTTATGCAAATTTTAATTTTTACAGTTGCATGTTATTAGACACACATTAATAGAAAGATAATAACAACATCCAAATACAAATACAAAACTCACAACACATGATATACATGGGGAAAACCCTTTCAGGTAAAAAACCCCACGCTCCAAAACCTGCACAATGTATTATCAAAGCAAAATATGATTACAACACACTTGCAATGCAAGTCCTTTCAGGAGTACACAATGTTGATTCTCATTCACATCCCATGTCCTTTCAGATTCTCCAGCCACTTATTTATCAAGCCTCTTTGCCAGTTATCCAATGTCAGTTTATCCATGTCGACCAATAACAAAATAACTGTCAACGCCTTTATTAAACATAGGGCATTTTTTGCTTTGGGGGTGCTACCCCTAGCAACCCTCGTTGGGTGCGTTGCCCCCAAACCCCTACCATGGGCTCTACCCCTGGGCCCCACAAGAGGGGCTCTGTACCCCTGCACTCCCCCGTTAACTATTATGGGGGGAAATTGCAGCTGACAAAGTCACCAATATTTATCTTACTGCATGTACACAAGGTGCCGACACATGGCAAAACTATGCCAAGTCAACATGGGATTCTACAACATAGTGCTTAATAAATAAATACAACATTAGGAACTTGCAAAGTTTGAGACACCTTAATTCCCAACATTTCTAACATCTCGATCTAGTTACACCTGTACAATCTTCCATTAATCATGAGAGACTTGGGACTCATTCAAATGCTGGTTAATATATTAGCAATTTTATAAAGTTGGATGAGGATCCCTCATATAAGAAAAAAAGATTTATCAGGGCTTGCATAATGATAGACATTTCCAAGCCTCTCTCTCATAAGGTAAGAATAAATTCATCTCACAGATCTTGGATGCAATTTGTAAATTTTGAGGGCCTACCAGAGCATTGTTTCAGATGCAACCATTTCGGTCACAAAATTGTTGGATGCTTGAACAAGTCTACATCATATTCTCAAACAATAAACCTAAAAAATGGGCTCCAAAGGAAGGTAGACTTGATGTTGATTTTGTGTGGTAGAGTCATGGGATTTTCTTGAATCCCGTCTCATCTATCTCTTTTCGCGATGTGGTTGTTGAAACTGGCAAAACTTACATGAGCTCTCCAAGCAAGGAGTCTCTTCTTTCCTTAGAAGCTCCTCAAGTCAAAAAATGCTCTAATGGCCTTACAAATTCTTTGTACCATGATTTTGTTGAGGACAAGGATCACCTCCTTGCTCTTTCAGACGATCAAGTTTGTGAACAACAAGATCATGTGGAACAAGATGATGAATTGGCTTCTATTGCAGTTATCACTACTAGGTAAGTGGAGAGGAAGGAAAATAGAGGCAGAAAGACTTAGAATGAAAGCTCAAGATTCTGTGGATGATGGTACACAGTGGACCATGAAGCCCTGCTCACCAGAAGTAGAAGAAAGCCTAAAAAGTGATGCTATTGTGTAGCTAACTATAATTATGATGTTTTTGTACGTGGTGCATGACTGGATATACGTTTCATTTTGAGATGTCCTTTTCAACTACGGGTTGACTCAAAGTCCCCTCTGACTTCTCTTCTCTTTTGGCTCCATGTTTCTCGGGTCTGAAGCTTCTTCTTGTGTTTATTATGCTTTTATTTATGGGAGTGGGACCTCATCCCACAACTTACCAATTAAAAAAAATAAATCTAAGTGGTTAAGATGTATTTTATTTTGATTTAGTGTGGTTTAAGTTATTTTGAAATGACTTTTAGTTAATTAGGAAGAGATACAATGGTAGCAAGGGGTGGAGTGTAATGGCATACGTGTTAACAAAAACTCTTACCTTTTTATCTTAAATTTGACAACTATTTACATGTCAACATATTAATATTTTTTTTGATATATTATCTAGCTTAGGATCTAGGAACCAAAAAACTAGTTGAACATGTAGCATTGCCATAAAAAACCAGCTCTGACAAGCTGTTGAACCAAAGTATATAACACTTCTATCACCTACCATTATATAGTCTTATATTGCTAGCTATAAGTCCATTGTTGGTTTGAAAGGAAAACAAACATGTGGCCGAGGCAAATTACACAGGCCTCACAGCCCCCCAGACAAACATATACATTTATGACAATAAGTTCCCAAACTTGGAGTCTTTTCCACCTTCTCTCCTTCCACTAGAGTTAGATCCTTCACATCATCCTCTTTATCCTCCGCTTCCTCTTCTTCACAACATTCAGACTCCACTGACCTATTGTCTCATTTGGGAGAGTGATATTCAGGCTCAATGCAAACCGCACACTAGAAGCAAAGTTTTCTCATTTTGATGGTGTGCAAGTGCTCCAAAAAAATTTGAAATGCACCTTATATTGGTGCATGACATCTCCTATATCATCATGTAACATAAATGAACTTGCTGTCATTGATAACATGGATGTGCATGCCAGTGAATGTGTCACATTGAAAGTGTTCCAACATCCTCTAGTGTAGCCTGGGTCAAGTAGGAGTTTCACCATTGCATGTCGAATACTAACCCCCGAAGATCCATCCATGTCCTTGGCCAGGACCCACATCCTTTCCAGCTAGAGATGAAAGCCAAGATGCATCTCTTCCTTTTCTTGCAATCTTTCTCCACCATGACACCTTTCTCCTTCAAACTGGCAGCCATCCTCCTTCCCAATCCCCTTGCACTGACTGTAGACGCCATGATCAACTGCAACTTCTCGAGAAAAATGCAAACAAAGAACTGTTGAGGAGCCTTTCACCTATGTCAAACATTAATTGCCTTTGTCTTCACCATATTCGTATAAAATCTTCTGTGGCCACTAAAGCAACCCATTGTTGGGTGAACATATTAATATTTAAATATATTTTAAAAATGTAAATGCCTAAAGATATTTGAGTTATTTTATTTTATTTAGAGCAATTTAAGAATTATTTTATTTTATTTACATTGAGTATATTTTTATTTATTTAAAGAGTTATTTTATTTTACTTTTTTTATTTATTACTGTATACACCTAAAAATGACACGATTCAGTCTAAATAAATATTCTTAATATTTATTTCCTTCTAATTCTTCTATCAATAAATAAATAAACAAATTTATTTATTCAATTCATATTCCTCTAAGTTAATTAAATATCAAAATATTTAATTACCTCTTCTAAAGTCAAAATTAAATAAATTCTTTTATTTAATTTAATTCTTCCCAAACAATTAAATAATTCCCAATTATTTAATTTAATCAAATCATTCTTCCAAATTTGAATAAATCAAATCAAATTTATTTAAATCCTCTCACTCTCCAAAAATAAAATAAATCAAATATTTTATTTATTCTTCCAAATCATGCACAACAATTAAATAAATTTATTTATTTAATTTGCTTTCTTATCTTAAAATTCTTCTAAATATCTTCCAAATTTTCTAAAAACAAGTCTTCTTCTTCATGCACACAAAATTAAATAATTTATTATTTAATTTCTCTCAAATCATGCAAAAACAAATCTTAAGTTGAGTTATCTATTCAATCAACCTTGTTTTTATCAATCTCTTAAATTAGAAAAAAACTTTCTAATTTATGAAAAGCATGTCTTATCTTTAGAAAAGAAAGTGATTAACTCAAATAAAACAACTTTTGTGTGACACTTGTCTTCTTCTTATTCATTGCACGTTCCTCATCTGTTCTCAATCGTTGATCTTCTCATTCTCTCTATACCGTTGATCTTATTTCTCCCAAGTCTATAAATTCAACCTCATTCTTCCATTTCTATTCATCCAAGATTTAAGTATTGTTACTTTGCAGGAATTACAGCACGCCTTTGGCACCAATTCCTTCAGTGCTTGTGATCACGCTTTTTGTTACTACGCACTACTACCATTGTTGTGAAGCTTCTCTTCATTGTGATATCACCATAGCCATTCTCAATCGACATTCTTGACAAAGCAAAGAAGTGCACTCACTGAGGGCCCTTTTCATACACACAAGGACGTTTTTTGATAGGCAACAATGGAAGTTTCGATCTAAGGAAGGTTTGCTTTGTTGATTCATTGCTTATTTGATTTAATCTTCTTAGTTCACTTTTCTATTGAGTTTTGGGTATTTGCTACTATTTATCATTGCATATTCATTGTTTGATCCAAATTTCCCTTAACATTTTTGGTGCCCACCATGGGGCCTAGCCCCAAATTTAACCAAAAACTAAGTTTTTTGTGTTTAGAAAGCTGTACACAGGAGGAAATAGCGCATATGTCAATTTCTAATACTCATCTGTTACCTATCACGGCACATCCATTTAATCAGTGCATATATTCAATGTTCTAGTGCATATACAAACTGTGACGACACATATGTTAACGCGGTGCATACATTCACTGTTCCAACGCTTTTGACCTCAGAGACAGCGCATACATTGGATCGGTGCATATACACCTTATTCCTGCGCATTTACTATCTGTTCCAGCGCATGTGTTTTTACAGCACTTTTGTTGACTATTTCTGCACATTTAGTCTGTGAAGCCACGCTTTTGTTGTAGGCAGTGATTTTAGGGTTTTCTAGGAAGATTTTGCTAATGCTGACATCTTTGCAGGTATTCTCTAGAGCTGTTTTGTAGGATAGGTTCTGGTTTAGTTTCATATAATTGCATTTTTGCTAGCTCACACTTCAATTTCTAAAAGGATAGTAAAACATATGCTCATACAAATCTCACGTAGTTTTTAACTAGGAAAGAGGTAATTGATTCATTGCTATCTTGCATTGCAACATTGCTATCTTTTCAAAGTTATTACTATCTGGATAAAACTAAACTCATCATTGCTTTCTGGGTTAAAACTGAACCATTGCTATCTCGATTGACCATCACTTCAAAGTTAACAACTCATGCTATTGTGGTTAAAAAGTGAACTCATCATTAGTTTCTGGGTTAAAACTGAACCACTGCTATCTCGATTGACCAACATTTCAAAGTTAACAATTCATGCTACGTGGATAAAATTGAACTCATCATTGCTATCTTGGTTAAAATTAGACCATTGCTATCTTGCAAATCACTTCAAAGTTCTGTGCTTGCCCAAGTAGATAGCTCATCTAAGTTTTTTCATTTTAACTAGGGGAAAAGAACCACTGTATACTGTGTGTTGGGAATGATACTAGGCCTATTCTCTCCCCTATCTTGGGTGACCAAAATGCTAGAAGTATCATTTTCGCATGTGTTTTTCCTTTAGAGGGGCCTGCTCTTGGATACCGCTTATCCAAGTAGGAACGACCCTAAGTGGTAACAGGCTAGACGCTAAGCCCTTCCAAGCTACTATAACTAAATTGTGTTTGGAGTGAAAGCTTCAAACAACAAGTGTAGTTGTGTTACACCGACAGCCAACCTCCCCCAAAACCCTCCGAGGCGCAACCCTTGCAGGCTGGGAGACTCCATAACGGAGAGTAGTGTTGTCACATGTGAAACCACTCGAACGGTTGCCCTCATTAAACACCCTTTTGTTCTAGTGGCCAAAAACCCTTATAATCCATTTCAAGCCTAGGATTCTGTACTTGTTTTTCCTTTTAGTCCAAATAGAGTCAGAAAAATCATAAAAAAATAAAAAACCATAAAAAATTCTTTGTGTTTGCTGTGTTTTCTTGCCATAAATTTAGAAAATCAGATCAGAAAAACATTCTTGCAACCAAAAGTACCAAAAAACACAAAAAAATTCTAAAAACTTGCAAAAAAAATTGAGAAAAGCCAGAGCGGTGCATTCGTCCTCTGTTCCCGTGCATCTGTGCTGACTTTCGATGCATTTGTAGCGACTTCCAGTGCTTTTATTGACTGTTCCAACACATATCCATTTTACCAGTCCAGCGCATATATCTCGACTTCCGACGCATATATAAAATCCTGTAGTGCATCTGTTTCAGCACATACACGACAGTGAGCACTTGCACAATTTTCAAGAGAAAAATTTCACTAGTTCTGAGTACCCATTTCAATCTAGTTTCAGGTTCGAAGATCAGGTCTCACCTTGTAGTCAGTTTTCCATCCATTTCGCATCAAAATCTCTCTTTTGTTGGTCATCCCATTCACCTTCTATCTGGTCTTTCTAGTCCAAAGTCAAAAGTATCCCATATCAGATCAGCATAGGCCCCTTTTTTTCTGTATCACTTTGGATTCAAATAAACCGAGTAGGTCACTGAACTTTGCTAGAGGTCTTGGTACACGACTAGTCCCTACACAGTAAGACAGGTATTGAGTAATCTTACTAGTGGCTATCATCTTGTATCAGCCGTCTTACTTGGAAAGATTGATCAAAAAAGTCCTTTGTCCAAATCTTGTCATAAATATCCTATTCTCAGCAGTCTCCATCGGCACCTTGCCAAAATCTCTTGTCCCATTCCACCTCATCCCACATCACCTTGCATGGTTCTTACTAGATCTCAATACAAAAAAAACTCGAAATGGCTGGATCATCCAACCACATCTTCACACCTCACGATAGTGATAAAGAAATCTCTAACAAAGATTATCAAGGAAGCATCCAAGATCAGAAATTCCAATGCTTAGTAGAGAAAGTACTCCATGACGATCCTCACAAGTATTTCTATCATCTTGCTAGTCTTGGAATTAAACTGCCTATAAATTTTGATATAAACTCAATCCTGGAAAACATAGAGGATGATCATGAAAGGCGAAAGAAAACCCTAGACCCAAATGCGGAAGATAAAGGAAATAAAACCATAGACCAAAGTACTCCTATGGAAGAAATGAGGAAAGAACTCGAGGGTCTAAAGCAACAAATGTTGGATCTCAAGATGGGTACAAACACTAAAAACTACTCCTTGGAAGATATTGCACCATACCCCTTTGATAAAAGTTTGATCATGAAACCATTCCCCTATCGATTCGAAGTCCCTAAGTTTGACAAGTACAAAGGAAAAGGAGACCCTAGAGATCACATTAGGGAATTCAACACAGCATGTTTGGAAGTAGCTCACAACGAGACTTAATTAATGAGACTATTCCCTAGATCTCTAGGCAGTCAAGCTATGGAGTGGTTCTCGTGGCTTCCACCGGGCATCAAAACTTTTGATGAACTAGTCAACAAATTTATCATGCACTTATCTTACAATATTGAACATGAAGTCTCTATGCTCGACCTATGCAACACCAAGCAAAAGAGTGGTGAATCATTCGCCACTTTCCTACAAAGATGGAGACAACTAGCAAGCAAATGCTCATATGATGTACCTGAGAAGCAACTAATGGAGATGTTTGTCCATAACCTCAACAACGATCTTGGCTATCAAATACAAATACAATGCCCTACATCATTCTTAAAAGTCATCAAAATGGGATTGTTTATCGAAAAAGCTATGATCGCCAAGGGGCAAATCAAGTTATACAAGGACACACCTACCTCCAACTACACAACTGACAAATCAAAGTTTTGGACCAAGAATAAGAATGTTGTCAATGATGGAGTGGTTGACACCAAGGTGGCGGCTCCCAAGCAACCCATCCTCACTCTCAAAGGAGAAGCAAACAATGTTACACCCAACAAAACATTCTCTTGGGAGCCAAGACCATGGTTCAGTGCCAATCCATGATGAAGGTTCACACCGTTGGGTGAGTCCCAAGAATCCACATTACAAAAGTTATTGGCTAACAATGAAATCTCTCTACCGCCAACAAGTGATTATGAGCCTATAGTCAAACCTCCCTATTGGAAAGACACTGACTATTGTGAATTTCATAGAGGAAGGGGACACACAACCAACAATTGTATCCATCTCAAACATGTTATCCAAGATATGCTTGATCGAAATCAAGGAAGAACCCAACAACATACCTCCAATGAGACACATGTGGCTTACAGGGATCCACTTCTCAATCACGACAGGGCGTACAACAACAATAATAACCGTGACAATAACAACAACGGCAACAACAACCAGGGCAATAACAACAACAGTAACAACAACAACAACCGCAACAGGTGAAATCAGAATAGTGGGAATAGTAATGCCAACTATACAAGTGTGCCATTCGATTACACCATCAATTGCCTATCCGAGCATGTCCCACAAATTAATGTGGTCACACCCAATCAATAATCAGAACCTAACAGAACTGGTTGTAGTATCATTACCCACAGTGGTAAAGTCACCTTGAATACTGTCCCTCCAAGGCCGTCACCTTCTCAGTCCAACTTCCGTTAGTATAACGTCATAGACCAACTACAGAAAACTCTGGCCCACATTTCTATCTTGGAGTTCTTGCATCTATCTCCTTCCCATAAGGAGATTCTCAATAAAACCTTAGTGGAAACCACTATCCCCACTAACTTGGCCCAAGAGATGTTTCAGGCCATGGTAGGTAATCTGACCTCCTCAAGTACCATATCATTTACCGAGCAAGATGACCTCTCAATGTCTCAACCTCATAACACTCCTCTACATATTGTCACCTTCATCCACAAACACCACATCAAGAGGGTTCTCATTGATGGGTGAGTCGGTTTAAATATTTGCACGTTAAAGCTAGTCCTTACATTGGGGTTCTCTAAAAAATGTCGTCGATCCAAGGAAGAAGATTACTATCAAAGCCTATGATGAAGAGGAGAGAACTACAAAAGGAATAGTGGTGTTGCCCATACAAGTAGGACCAATCATAAAAGATGTTGTGTGCCAAGTCCTAGATAGGGAGGTCACCTATAATATTCTACTAGGGAGACCATGGATTCATGCCATGAAAGTTGTTCCCTCTACTTATCACCAATGCATAAAATTCCCGCATAATGGCAAGCAAGTCACCATCCGAGGAGACCCTGATCCCTTCCAGCATTACAACTCTGTCCTTTCAAAACTTGATTGCATCATATCAAACAATAGAGCATCTACATCCCCTACCCCATAGCATGATCATACCTCTGAAGCCTCCTCATCAAAACCTAAAGAGCAGAAAATCACCATCAAAGAAACCAGAGTTGGAGAATACTCCATTGAGCACAACCTCAATCTAGCCAAGCTTCCCTTATCTCCTAGATCCTTTAGTCTACCCAAGCATTTTCCAAAGCCATCTGCTCCTCCTATAGCTCCCACGACTCCCTTTGTAAAATGGGGGACCTTATCTGATGAAACAGAGGAAAGAGACGTCCTACAATGGCTTTATACCGAAGAAGAAGAAATCATACAACAAGAACTACCTAAGCTCCCAACAAAACTCTATGGGCGAGGAGAAGCTATCCTACACAGATTGGGTTACGAAGGACAAGGCCCTATCGGCCTAAGAAAAGAAGGAATCATAGAACCTATTCAACCTTCTTCATCCTCATTGGATAGAAATACAAATGGCTTAGGATATAAAGGTAAGGGAAAAGCTAAGGAAAATGCTTGTCTTGTAGAAATGATACATACACTCCAAGTGGACAGTGACACAGATTCCAATGAGTATGAGTGGGATGAATTGACAGAGCATTCCTACGATGACAAAGAATGTGATACCATCCAAACTTATAGCCCCTACCATGAGGGACAAATGCTACCGAACAGACCACTAGAGTCTGATTTGCTTATCTCTGAGAATGCAACTTTCAAGGAAGGTTCGAGTTCTATCACAATAAATAACCTGGAGGAAAGTACCATCCCAAACACTCCCCCTACCAATACTCCTAGTATATCCATTCAAACTATCAATGAATCAGATCTATCCTCTGACTACCTCCCCCTTGTACATCTTAAACTTATTGACTAGGATCTATGAGGAACTCCTCAACTAGATATGTTCCAAAATGACAATGCTGATATTGACTACATGGAACTTAGGGACCACCTACCCAAAGGAGATCATAAGGTTGGTTTCGCTATTGAACTTAATACCGTGGCTTACTTTAGAGAGGGTGCCAAGCCTTCCAGTTGCAAAAATATCAAAATAAAAACTGGATTTGATAGTTGAAACCGTTCTGCGGCAGTGTCAGATCCTAAAACAGTAGAAAGAAAGGACACATCCAAAGGTGAAAACCCAACTATGGCACCTGATGATGGAAGGACACTCTCCCCAATGACATGCACCAGGAGAAGTCTCAGATTGTTGTGGAACCGACAGAGCCGATTAACCTGGGAACGGAGGAACAGCCTAAGATCATTCACTTTGCTAAGTCTCTAACCCCACCAGAGAAGACTAAGTTTGTACCATTCTTCAAGAGAAAGCAAGTCAATTTTGCTTGGTCATACGCAGATATGCCAGGGTTAGATCCAGATTTGAGTCTACATCATCTTCCATTAGATCCAGGAGTGAAACCAGTGAAACAGAAACTTAGATAGATGCATCCACACATAGCACTGCTTGTAAAAGAAGAACTCAAGAAATTACTAGATGTAGGGTTCATCAGAGCTATAGACTATCCAGAATGGGTCTCCAACATAGTACCAGTGTCCAAACCAGATGGTCGAGTCAGACTATGCAATGACTTTAGAGATCTAAACAAAGCTTGCCACAAGGATGATTTTCCGTTGCCAAATATAGATATCATAGTCGACTTAACAGCAGGGCATACCATGTTATCTTTCATGGATGGCTTCTCAGGATATAATCAGATCAGGATAGCACCAGAAGACCAGCATGAGACAACGTTTACATGTCCTTGGGGCACTTTCTGTTGGAATGTCATGCCATTCGGGCTAAAGAACGCAGGAGCCACATATCAACGTGCTAGGACCACTATATTTCATGATATGATGCACGTCACCATGGAAGATTATGTAGATGATATCCTAGCAAAATCACTCACAAGAGAATCACACCTAAATGTGTTAGAGAAAGTCTTTCAGAGATTAGAACAATTCAAGGTCAGGTTGAACCCAAAGAAGTGTGTGTTTGGAGTCACCTCAGGCAAACTCCTAGGTTTTATTGTTTCAACAAATGGAATAGAGGTGGACCCCACCAAAGTTAAGGCTATCATGGACATGCCACTACCCAAGACCCTCACTCAACTAAGATCTCTACAGGGCAAGCTACAGGCAATCCGTAGATTCATATCACAACTGGCAGACAAGTGTCAACCATTCAGTCATCTCCTACACAAGAACATTCCATTCAAATGGGATGAGAGGTGTGAAGAGGCATTCAACAAACTGAAAGAGTATCTTATGAATCCACCCATTCTCATGCCTCCTATCCAAAGGAAACCATTGATATTATACATATCTGCTACACCTACAGCTCTTGGGGCTCTCCTAGCACAACAAGACTACAAGAATAAAGAAAGAGCCGTCTACTATATCAGTCGCACATTGGTGGGCTATGAGTTGCAATACTCACAGATAAAAAAATCATGTCTTGCGGTAGTTTTTTCTTCCCAAAAACTTCCGCATTAAATGCTTGCACATTCAGTCAAACTTATTGCAAAAATAGATCCACTGAAATACCTACTAAGCAAAGCAGCTCTTATAGGTCACCTAGCCAAATGGGTAATGCTCCTAAGTGAATACGACATTGAGTATGTAGATAGAAAAGCTATCAAAGGGCAAGCCATTACTGATTAGTTAGCAGATGCACCACTACAAGACACCTCACCAATGCAATTTGAGTTTCCGGATGAATCCTTATTCACTATCTCAACCCATTCCTAGAAACTGTACTTTGATGGTCCTACACAAACCATGGCTCGGGGGTAGGAATCTTGTTTGTAACTCCTCATGGCGACACCATTCCGAAGTCTTACCATTTGCTATTCCCATGCACCAACAACATAGCTGAATATGAAGCATTAGTCATAGGTATCAAGATGACAACAAAGTGGAAAATCAAAGAGCTACATGTCTACGATGATTCTCAACTAGTGATAAATCAGGTCAATGACGATTACCCAATCAAAGATGAGAAGCTTGTCCCATACAAGCGCATGATAGATGACTTCAAGGAATACTTTGTGATTATATATTTTGAGCAGATACCTCAGATTGAGAACAAAGCAGCAGATGCCATGGCAACCATTGCCTCTCTTCTTGAGATACCAGAGAATGAGTCACGGTACAAGTTCTTAGTGGAAACTATTTGACAACTAGCTTATGATATTCTGGAGAACCACACCATATGCCTTTTAGTTGGATCTGATTCACCTTGGTACGGTAAGATTTATACTTACCTCAAGGACAACACCCTCCCACCTGACCTATCATCAAACCAACAATGAACCTTTATAAACCAAACCTCTCGCTATACCATCATTGTTGATACCTTATACCGACGTGGTCTAGATGGTACTTTACTCTGTTGTTTAGAATGAGAAGAATCCATAACCGCCTTACAAGACGTACACGAAGGGATTTGCGGGACACATTCTAGCGGTCCTTCGTTAGCCAAGAAACTCATGCGTTTGGGTTATTACTGGCCGAACATGGAAACATATTCATATCAGTTTGTCAAGAAGTGAAAGCAGTGCCAAATACATGGAAACCTGATACATGCGCCAGCTCAAGAGTTGAGACTTTTAATGACACCTTGGCCTTTTGCCAATGGGGACTTGACCTTGTAGGAAAAATCTATCCACCCTCATCCAACGGCCACAAATTCATCATAACTGCCACTGAGTACTTTACCAAGTGGATTGAAGCCGTTCCCCTCACCACCGTCACAGGTAAGCAAATCTCGTCATTCATCCTGAATTACCTCATCTGCAGATATGGAATTCCACAGTCCATCATCACGGATAACGGAAGACCCTTCAAAAACTAGGATGTCCAAGAACTCTGTGACCGATTCAAAATCCAACACCGTTTCTCTACACCCTATTACCCCCAAGGCAACGGTCAAGCTGAAGCATCCAACAAGACCATCTTGAAACTCCTCAAGATGACAGTCAACGATGTTGGCCGTGATTGGCAAATCCAACTCAATCCCACTCTGTGGGCCTACAAAACCAGTATATGCACTCCCGCAGGTGCTACACCTTACGCCCTTGTCTATGGCTCAGAAGATATCCTTCCCATTGAGGTCAAATTACCATCTCTCAGGGTGTCGTTAAAAAGTCTCATATCAGATGAAGAATACAGAGTCTCCAGATTGCAAGAACTAGAGTTGCTAGAGGAAAGGAGACAGAAAGCCTTTGACCATCTCAAAGCATATCAACAAATGATGTCACGAAGCTATAACCACAGAGTTCGCCCAAGAGTCTTTAAGGTCAGAGATCTAGTACTTAAAAAAAATCCCCGCAATCAACAGGATAGGGAAAAGAAGGGCAAGTTCAAATCCAACTGGCTTGGGCCTTATGTAATTGTAGCTGCTTATGGATCGGGGGCATATTAGTTAGCAACATCAAAGGGTGAGCTGTTCGATGACCCAATCAACAGCATGCATCTTTGCCGGTTCTATACCTAGGAGAAGCCCAATGTAAGGGGGGCATAAAAATACAAAAAAATCAAAAAATCAAAAAATTATAAAAAATAATCAAAAAATCAGAAAAATACAAAAAAAATCATCCTTTGGTGAAAACCTGGCAAGCAGGCGCCTTGGATAGGTATCATGATGAAAACCTAGCAAACATGCATCATGTATACTTTCTAGCTTTTTCATGCAAATAAAAGCAAGTGGTGAAAACCTAGTAAACAGGCGTTACTTGTGATAAACTGCCTTCTCCATCTTTGGGAAACCAATCACTTTGTGTCCATTCTTCCTCGTGTCCCATTCGACTCATATTGGTCCCATAATAAAATCCTAATGGTAACCTATCATGGCTTGATACTCTATCTCTTTGTTGGCCTTGTCAACCAAGGTTTTGTTCCATATCGTATCCATTGTGTCAACCTAGCATAGTGTCTCTCATCGGTATTGATGGTCCAAGTCCATGAACTTTGTTGCCTCTGCGTTGTCACGTAGGCAAGGCCATTTCTTAAATGCGCCCCCGAGGCTCCCACGGTCCCATCCGTCCCATTTCTTGTTATCTTTCTTCTAGTCCATCCATGGTCCATTAGGGTTTACCCCGAACTACGTCACCTCTGCGTCGTCACGTAGGCAAGGCCATTTAGCAATGAGCCCCCGAGGCACTAGGTCAGTCCCTTAGGGTCCGTCTCCCCAATAAGGATTGTGAAGTTCTTCTCACCAAGAAAGCAAGTGCAAGTGAAACCCGCTCTTTTCAAGCAAAAGTCCTAATGCAAGACATTAACCTATCCAAAGCAAAGCAAACTCCTAAGGCCTCCTAACTGATTTTACTCAAATTATGGTAAGAAACAAACACATCTAAATGCAAGAATGTTTTGTGTTGGTTAGGTTAACTTACAGAGTCTTGATTTATGCTATCATGCCTTTCTATGGTACTCGAGGATGCCAAAAGCTAGAGATGCTATGATGGGGGTATGATTACTTTCTTTGTTTGCTATTTGTGGATTAAACTTTAGTAATGTGAAACCTTGTCTAAAGACCTGATCGACAAAAGATCATCGAGGACATCAAAGGTCTAACATGAAAGGGGGCAATCCTTGTTTGTTGATACGCAAAAAATACTTAGGTCATCTCGATTCAATTATACCTCGATGCTTGTACTAACTTGCTGAATCAAAATCCATGTAAGCAATACTCAGGTCATCTCGGTTCAATTATACTTAGATACTTGTATTAACTTACAACATTTAGAAAAAGTACCCAAAAAAATACCCAATGATGAAATAAGCACTTCAAAATACTTGCACCGTCAAGATGTCAAAATCAAATCCATCCATTTAAAGCATCCATACATTCGTATCCCATGCAATAAAAGATCCAAACAATGAAGAGTATCAATACAAATAAAAGCTTGTGAGTTCTTCTATCAAGTCATTCTTCTATCTATCAAAATTCTGTCTATCATTGTGGTCCATTCTTCTCAATCCGGTCAACCCGAGCAGTGATCAAAATGCAGGTCCATCCTTAATCCATATCAATCAAGTCAAGTCAATCTTGCACAAATAATCCAATCACAATTAGTGGTCTTCATAAACCAACTCGAAATCAATCAATTGTCTTAATAGGATGTAACATTGTCAAAATCAGACCAACACACACGTCTTACATGACATGTTTCATTTCTTGAAACTAGACACTATCCTTCGTGTTGCTCTAGGGATCTATTGTTCCCCGCCATGACAACATGCCTGCCGTGTTGGTCTAGGGATATATCGTTCCCTGCCATGACAACACTGTTGTATATCATTATCAGTATATCGTTGGTTTACTGCTCGACAGGGGCAATACCTTGCTTGTTCTTGTATCATTTGTACGTACTTGCTTACTTGCTTGTGTGTGTTATCATTTTATCTTGCATTGTGTATCATTCGACTCTTTCTTCATACTTCTTCATGAGATTGTTCGTCTCACGCCTTCTGCCTTCTTCACGTCCAATCTCTTGAGGGGGCATCCTATCGTCATAACCTGTACCAGGGGCAAATGGGGGCATGTATCATTATCATAAATTCTATTCTTTGAAGCAACGCCGTAAACTGCATTACATCAAAGAGGGGCAAAATGTATATGCCTAATAATGACACGATTCAGTCTAAATAAATATTCTTAATATTTATTTCTTTCTAATTTTTCTATCAATAAATAAATAAACAAATTTATTTATTCGATTCATATTCCTCTAAGTTAATTAAATTAATGGGGGCATGTATCATTATCATAAATTCTATTCTTTGAAGCAATGCCGTAAACTGCATTACATCAAAGAGGGGCAAAATGTATACGCCTAACAATGACACGATTCAGTCTAAATAAATATTCTTAATATTTATTTCTTTCTAATTTTTCTATCAATAAATAAATAAACAAATTTATTTATTCGATTCATATTCCTCTAAGTTAATTAAATATCAAAATATTTAATTATCTCTTCTAAAGTCAAAATTAAATAAATTCTTTTATTTAATTTAATTCTTCCCAAACAATTAAATAATTCCCAATTATTTAATTAAATCAAATCATTCTTCTAAATTGGAATAAATCAAATCAAATTTATTTAAATCCTCTCACTCTCCAAAAATAAAATAAATCAAATATTTTATTTATTCTTCCAAATCATGCACAACAATTAAATAAATTTATTTATTTAATTTGCTTTCTTATTTTAAAATTCTTCTTAATATCTTTCAAATCTTCTAAAAATAAGTCTTCTTCTTTATGCACACAAAATTAAATAATTTATTATTTAATTTCTCTCAAATCATGCAAAAGCAAATCTTAAGTTGAGTTATCTATTCAATCAACCTTGTTTTATCAATATATCTTAAATTAGAAAAAAACTTTCTAATTTATGAAAAACATGTCTTATCTTTAGAAAAGAAAGTGATTAACTCAAATAAAATAGCTTTTGTGTGACACTTGTCTTCTTCTTATTCGTTGCACATTCCTCATCTGTTCTCAATCGTTGATATTCTCATTCTCTCTATACCGTCGATCTTATTTCTCCCAAGTCTATAAATTCAACCTCATTCTTCTATTTCTATTCATCCAAGTTTTAAGTATTGTTACTCTGCAGGAATTACAGCGCGCCTTTGGCACCAATTCTTTTATTGCTTGTGATCACGCTTTTTGTTACTACGCACTACTACCATTGTTGTGAAGCTTCTCTTCATTGCGATATCACCATAGCCATTCTCAATTGACATTCTTGACAAAGCAAAGAAGTGCACTCATTGAAGGCCCTTTTCATACACACAAGGACGATTTTTGATAGACAACAATGAAAGTTTCGATCTAAGGAAGGTTTGCTTTGCTGATTCATTGCTTATTTGATTTAATCTTCTTAGTTCACTATTCTATTGAGTTTTGGGTATTTGTTACTGTTTATCATTGCATATTCATTGTTTGATCCAAATTTCCCTTAACAATTACATACACATAAATTTTAATTTATTTAGAGTTATTTTATTTTAACTATTTTATTTACTAGGTACATGTGGATATATAGATTTTAATTCGCTTCAAAGTTATTTTATTTTACTTTTTTTTATAATATATGTTGGTTATATTTTGGTTTTACTTAATATTTTATTTCTACTTAAATATAAATTTTTACTTACTATTTTATTTAATGCCTATATCTATAAATAGATGTATTATTTATCTAAAAGGCAAGAAATATTAAATATTAAAGGGGCTATATTGAAATTGTGGAGATTATATCTCATAGAGGTATTTAAGATATCTATGCTAGTTTATTATTAAAGAAGTTTTTAGAAGCAATGATGTAAAGTTAAATTTTTTAGTTAGTTAAAACTAAGCATTATTATAATATTATATTTTATAAATTTAATTTTTTATTTTTTTGAATTCATAATAGAAATTTCTATATTGAATAGTATGCCAAAAAGAAACATTTCCTCAGCCCTTTCATGGCTAGCAGTATGATCAAACCTAACAACCTTCCCAGACTGTAAACTTGTTTAAGATGACCACGCAGGGTCAGCACTGCTAACAACTAAAGGAGACTATATACATTCTAGGACTGGTTAACTTTAAGCTTCTACTATACAAAATGAAGCCATAGTATAGTGTAGAACCTACTACTTATCATATTCACCTAGCTTCAGGCTGAAATCCTCCACCCACTGGAGACCTTCGACCGCGACCAAGCCCAACACCCTTCTGATGAAATCAACCGCCACCTGCGCCTGCTCCTTCCACACCACAAGATCAAACCCTTTGATGTCCAAAATAAACGGATACAACTTTATCACTACTCCAGGATCACTGAGGAGGCGCCAATCCTTTGGTCGAGGGATACCAATACCAACATTGGCTACCTGCAAAGTCATATCCAATTTGACCAAGTGCTCTGGATTGAAAATGCCTCTCATAATGGATTCCGCCTTTGCCTTCGACGTATTCATTTCCAATAACATTGCCAAGACCCTCGAAGAAATATTCGTGTCCACCCGGTATCTTTCTTCATTCTCCATGAAGTTTTTGCCCAGAATCATTCTGACTGCCCCCACCATTAGATCATCCGACCTGCGAAGCATCCTCTATAGTCTAAGATCGGTGATACTGCCAATGAAGGCCATTTGCCTCTTCCTACTGACCAGTCTGATTGGGGTATCCATCCCCCCCACAGCGGATGGACTTTGCTGAGATAATCGCTACAAAGTGAGAAGGCATTTGCCAGCGGACATAGAAAGAAACTGCGGAATGGAGAAACCCGCCTTCCCTAATATCCTTCTCCCGGACTTCACACCGAATTTTCTCGAAGGCGTTCCTCAGAATGATTACCTGCTAATGCCAAGGCTTGGTACTTATGAGAATTAATACCGACCACCCCTCTGCTCGTACCATCTTAGAGCATAAAAAACAATGATTTCCTGACTCCTCTGCCTCGGCCTTGCCACCCATGCTGATGTGGCAAGGCTCCCTCCCAACCTCCTACTTTATAAATTTAAATATTAATATTAATATTAATTTTAAAAAATAATTTAATAAAAAGTAAGCCATGAAGAAAATGATATATTAATATGTTGAATATTTATAAATTGCATTGCTAAGTCAAATAAATGTGTGGAAAATTTGTTTTATATAGATAATGTTAATGAATTTAATAAGAGTATTTTTTAGTTTATATATATATTTTATGAGAAAATTGTTTTCACATTTGTATTATATAATTTTTACTTGTATAATATCATCTCCTACAAATTTAATATTTAATTCAATTTAAATTATATTATTATTGGATACTAAAATTAGCCTTTACATTAGATAAGAAATAATATATAATCTTAGATTTGAAATATAGAGTGGTTTTCCCCATCAAACTAAGACATCAAGTAAACAGGACGTAACATACAACCACAAGTGATTTTAATGATGGGGATATAAAAAGAATGCCAATACACCAATCTATAAACTTAAACTGCAAAGAGTTATGTTAAATTTGCAAAAATAAAATTTTGGTACAAGTAATGCCATCTGACCATTTATTTTCTCACAGTTTGTTGCTGTTTTAAATTTGCAAAACTTTTAATGTAAGTAATGCCTCTGACCACCTATTTTCTGAGTCTATTATAGTACACTTATAGTTGTCCCATGCATAGTGACTTTTGGTGGCTGTATAGTGCACACTTCTTAGTGAGGGTGGCACCCAACTTAATTATCATGTAACAACACACTATATTATATATGGAGTGCGTTGTTATCCATGGATTCTATGCTTCCAACACATTTTTAAAAATTTGTGCAAGTTTATTTGAGACAGTAATAAATTGTTACTATTTAACTACAAACCTGCTTAATGGTTAAGCGGAAGCCCAACCTTAGAGATAGTAATAGAGACAGACAGACTGCCATGCTTCTCAAAATACCCTGACTGACTCTTAATTGTTATTAGCAGCCATCTTATTTAGATCCAGGGTACAAATTTTGCAAATTACTGTTATAATTGATTAATGTTCTTCCATTCCACACTTCAAAGATTATTTAATTTGTCTTAAAGAATGCCATCTCAGCCCCCTTTCAAAGGGCATAGATGAATGAAATCTCGTATACAAGCTACTGATTAATGTAATGTTACTTTCTGCTGTCTCTTGTACCCAAATCTCCATACCCTCTAGCAATAAAGTAGCTATAGAGAAGATGATTCCATTGGTCTGGCACACCTGGTAGACACCAATGGCTGCAATCTTGCCTTTTCACTGGGACTGGTCCATTTCCTTTTGGTACATAATATATTGAGGGATGACCATCTTTCCTCATCTGTGCTGAGTAAGTTATATTCAAAGACTGTACAATCTTCCTGTCCTGAAGATGTTGGATTGCTTCAGATATGATTCTGTTTTGCCATGGCTCACTCTGAGAGGAAGAAGAATTGAGATCTGGCCAAGTTTCTTCATGACACTGCCCCCCAGCCTTCCAAGTCCCATCTCTGCATTTCAACACAAGCAAGAACTTGAAATGTCAGATTTTGGATGAATTTTTATACCATATTGGCACTATTTGCCAGCGAAGTTTACATTCCTCAAAATTTACAGCAATGACAGCAGAAACAATACCTAAAATGAGCAGGGGAATAGGTACGAAAGAAGACATGAGTTTTTTCAGAATCAACATGTCGACGAACCCATTCAACCCAAGTGCGCATTGATTTCTGGAAAGCAGTTTCAACATCCATCTTAATGTTCACAGTCTTCCCCTCCTGGAAATAACACCCCCTGCCAAAACAACTTTTGTCATAAAAACCTCTCATAAACAGCTAAAAACTGTTTCTTTAGTGCCAAAGAAAACGAAATACAAACCCTCTTATTGTCTTCCCATAGTTCCACCAATGTCCTGTGTTAAACACAAGAATATCTCCATTAATCCAAAGGTTTGAAGTATAGTCCATTGTATCAATCTTCAGAGTCATTCGAATTTCAGGAGGAGATCCTACCGGAGGGCGGCCCTGGTAAACCAAAAATGGTGCCCTGTAATACTCTACAGTGCAGTTATAATCTTCAAATCTCAAGGACAAATATCCCTTGTGCTTTGTGATGGGATTCCCATTCACTTCATAAATCTGAGTCTTATTGGAAACTGCTTCAGCCAGCATGCAAACCATGGATTCCCACTGGTTCCTTCCAATGGAATCACCCACAAACACAATACGCCTATTTCGAATGCTTTGGAGAAATTTCCTTGCATCAAACCTGACGTTTCAATTCACGAACCCAAATTGCAAATCAATATCAAATTTATGAGATTGAAAAATAGGAACTCAGGAGTAACTAGCAAAATAGAATATTAATCACAATCTCTTGAACACATAGCATTAACAAACTGCACTCGTTGGTTGTTTTACACACAGATCTTTGATAGTTATATTATATCGTACAAACAGATCTTGATCAAAAGCATCTCCTAAGTTAGGACTCCATTTTTAATGCATATGCATTTATTTGATTTTATATGCCAAGGGGATGCTACTGCTCTGAGCAGACCATTAATGAAATAGTGTGCCACTCTTGACATCAATCTGTTTAGTCCCATGGTCAAGGCAAACCTTGTTACAGGAAATACAAGGTAAAGAATGTTGGGTAGTAGGTGTAATCCCTGAAATACTAGTAATACATACACCTTCTGAAGAAGTTTTCCACGACCAAGCTTTGAACTCAAGCATCCTAATAAGTGTGGTTTAGATTTGATCTCTATGCCTCACCAATATAAAGTAGAAATCCTAGATACTGGATTTTCCAAGGACAATTTCTGTCACATTTGATTTGGGTGGTGATGGGACTCGGCTGGAACTGAAAATCGGTAAAGGATTTTAAACACTGTCAAACTCAACAGTGAACCAAAAGCCCTTTAATAGCAGAGACATAAACTCTGATAAGAAGAATCCTCCAAACAAAGTAACTTTATTTGCCAAAAACATGTTCAAAAGATCTAACAATTCATAAGAAAGACATTGTTCTTTCTCATGGAAAAAATATTGAAATTTGAGGGTATCTATTCAGCCAAATTCAAAAGAAACATCCACCCAGCATGCCATTTGAGAGGGACAAAGACTCAGCTGGAATTGGAAAATTGATAAACTGTTTCAAACTCTGTCAAACTCAACAGTAAAGCAAGCCCTTATTGGCAAGAAACAATTCTCTAAATACGGTAAGTATCCAAGGTGTCAAAATGTATTACAAATTCAGGAGTATAAAAAGCAATGTGTTTGACCATCCATTTGCATATTGCATTGCATAATTATAAATTATTTGGAATATAAATACAATGTAATAGAGCTTAAAAGAATCTAAGAAAATGCTTACAAATCTAGATGTATGAAAAACCAATCCATAAGCATTCCACAATTCTTTGGAATACAAATTCAATGTGATAGGGCATAGGAGAATCTATAAACATGTACAAATCCATAAGTATGAAAACCATTTTGTTTGACCAGTGAAAAGCATTACACAGTTTTTTGGAATATAAATTCAATGTAAAAGTGCATAGGAAACCTATATCATACCTTGGAAGATCACAGTCAGAGGGCTGCCATCGCCATTTCAAGTAATCTGTATCAGGCCTGCCATTTTCCTGACAGCGAAAGCCTGAATCAATAAAAGGACAATTCTGTGACTGATAAATTGGATATGCTTCATCCTGCACCCACACACCCACAGACAAATCACACTCACCCAACTGCTTCTTCTGCCCTTCACCACTATTATTACCTCTCACACCTCCAAGCTTCTTCTGCTGCCCTGTTTCATCAACTATAATTCCTTCGCCACTATTATTATTTCCCACACCTCCAAGCTTCTTCTGCTGCCCTGTTTCATCAACCATAATTCCTTCACCATTGTTATTATCTCCCACACCTCCAAGCTTCTTCTGCTGCCTTGTTTCATCAACCATATTTCTTTCACTGCTATTATAATCTCCCACACCTCCAAGCTGCTTTATCTGCCCTGTTTCAACAACCACAATTCCCTCGCTATTATTATAACTTCCCACACCTCCAAGCTTCAAAGGTCCCAAGAATCCAAACCCAACGCCAAAATACATGCAAGATAGGACTACTAAAATAGCAGAGAGCCCAAATATGGTGGCACTGCAGATATACCGATGGATACTTACTGTGTAGGCCATAGGAAACCTTAGTGGGTGTCCATATCCTCCATTTGTATCCATGTTTGTATTAAATAAATCTTTCATATTTGGAATTGGAGCCTGCAATTTGAACCCACGTTCCCCGTTTGCCGAGGGAAATAAACTTGTGGTCGGTGGAGTTCAAGTCTAAGACAGAATTTTGTACTCTCATTTAACAATATTTAAATTTATGCTTCCAGAATTTCTGTGTTACTTCTTTGTTAACTTTCCATGAATCGAAATACTAAATAAGTTCTTCCATAATCTGAATTCCGCCGTTATATCTTGCTGTTTTCTGTCAGTCAATGCAAAAATTAACTCAGTAGTTTACGAAAGTTGGGCGAACTCTGTAGTTTTGTCTACCACGTCTTCACAACGAACAGTTTATTGAATAGGTCCTACCAATATTCATATATAGTTTTTCTATTCTATGAACTTTTGTTTTGGACTTTGTCCACCATAGATTTTGAAGAACAGTTTTTCTGTTTTTATTATGTGTGGCAGAGCAAAAGTTTTATTTTTAGATGTGAAGGCAGAAGACTTCCCTAAAATTATAAACAAATAGAAAATGTCAAAAGAAAAATTTTATTCTATGTTCAATGTGAGCAGAGAAGACTTCCTTAAAATTATAATCAAAGAGAAAATGTCAAAAGAACAGTTTAGTATTGGGTTTAGGATGGGGTATAGATATAATGAATTAATATATATAAATTTTATTAATTTTAACTATCTATCTAAAATAAATAAACCTAAGTTAAATAGACTTAAGTGGTTAAAATGTAGATAGGTGTCTCGAAACTGTCTCCGCCCCCACTTCTCCCCAGTCTCCACATAGGGTTAATACTAGTGTTTTTGTTGGTTGTGGCGTCGCAAGTGAAAATATTGACGCCAAGACTCTAGGTGCCTTGGCTAGGATTGGCTTGCAGGCTTAAGGGGAGCAGCCACTATTGGGAACAAATCCCAATCAAAACTCAGGGAACATAACAATCGATTTGAATGTGGTAAGCCCATTCAATGCTTTGGTAAGCCCTTAGAAATAATCTTAGGTAAAAAGAAATAGTTGAAAATGAAGAGTTCTTTGCAGAGAATGGGTTGATTGGTAGGTTCATCTAGTTATGGCTCAGCATTCCAGATCTAAATCAGTGGATCATTGAGTTTTGGAAGCCTGTTTTGAAAGAAAAACTTGAAATCTATGCTTGTGCAGGTGGCTTCTTTGTTATGGTTTTTGACAGTGTTGAGGATCAAAATACTATCCTCTGCTCTCTCTGGGCTTGGGGACAACATTTGCTTATGTTAAAACCATGGCACCCATCATTCAATCCTTCCACGAAATCCTTTACGATTATGCCTATTTGGGTACGTATTCCAAATCTACCACTTCACTTCTGGGTTGATTCATGTTTCAAAGCCATCGGTGATTCACTTGGCAACATTTTGGCTATAGATAATGATTTTTCTAATTTTATGCACACAACCTTCGCTCGCATTTTGGTGGATTTAGATACTTCAAAAGACCTTTCGGCAGAAATTATTTTAAATGTTCATGGCCACAGCTAGACCCAGCCATTGGATTATGAGGGCTTGTCATTTCGTTATAGAAGAAGCTACAAAACTGGCCACATTGCTGCAAATTGCATCAGCTCCAAAGTTAAATCAAACCGCCCCACCAAATGGTGGAGAGACGTTGCTCCTCATCATTGCACTATTGATAGTCTAGTAGGAGCACAAGAGACTTTCTATGAGCATCAAAATGATATGAACAAAATTTCGGTTCAATAGGATTCATCACAGGGCAAGAAAAAATCAAAACAATAGGCACCAACTGCACCTGAAACTAGTCTACATCTTTCCAAGGACAGGTGTGGGAAATCCACTACAACTTCTCAAACATCTTAGCCTCCCCATCCTGTCCTAGAGTCACACAACGAAGAAGGAAGCAACGAAGATTGGAAAGTGGTGCAAAAGAAAAAGAAAGTTCCCTTCAAAGGGGATGATGTTCGACATAATATGCACCTTTGTTCTCATTCAAAAAATATTATTTCGAATCCTTAGGAATGCACCCCTGTTTAAGGGTATGATGCATTGTGATGGCTCTCCTTTCTGGCGCTGCCTAAAACATGTTTATTTGGATTTTCAATTTTAGTTCAACGAGAGTGACCCCCTAATGTCACAATTTATTGATAAAAAAAAGTGGTTAAAATGCATTTTATTTTGATTTAGTGTGGTTTAAGTGCAAATAAAATGTTGAAAATAAATTTAAGTGGTCAAAATGTATTTTATTTTGATTTAGTGTAGTTTAAATTATTTTTACATAAGAATTTAAAAAAAAAAAATTATGTAAAATTAAATTATAATGTATATTAGATTGAGTGAGTTTAGTCAACAAAACAAAAGAATTGTAGAAATAATGAATGGCGACTTTTCCAAAAATAAAATTAAAATTACATACAAAAGTAAATATATATATAGTTGTTCAAAGAAATGTATGAGTAGTTTGATTGCCTGTTGAGGGGAAATTAGTTGTTACCCAATCAAATTGATCCATGTACACATGTTTTGATTAGCCAAACATTGCATTGTGTTTAATTGTTAACAATACACTTATCCTTTATGGAACCCATCATTTTTCATCTCACACACAAAGTAGCCATTGTTTCATTCCTTTAGAAGCCTTCACCAATAAATGACATCCATGTGTCCTACCAACTAATCATTGTCAGGCCTACAACTCATGCAACTTGAAAGTTAGCACCCAATGCACAATAGGTCTTTGATATTTGGAATAAAAATTATTAGCCACTCAACATAAAACAGTCACAATGTAGCATAAATATTTGAGGGAAACACACATTAAAATTGGCTCACTACAAAGCTAACATGGTCCTATAAGAATATGCTAGCATGCCACAGTTAAACAGTAAAGGGTAGTTAACATACAACAAGATCAATGACATGTAGGGGAAGATGGAATCTTATGGTGAGTGCACAATAGCTAAAGGGAAATAGCACATTGGAAAGATTAGTTGCTACAAAACAATTGCTCACTATCAAATAATGGAGTGCGAGGTAGCAATGAGTGCATAGAGGGAATATAATAGTGTAGGGAAGTAGGCATGATGGGGAAGCCTAGTAAATAGTGTGAACAATGAAAATAAACACATGCATTATTATAATGTTACTAGCTATTTTCAAGTCAACACTAAAAAAGAAAAATAGAAGATGATGAGTTGTAAACATACACAAAAGGGTTTTACCAAGGTTTTAGCATAGTGGATATAGACTTTTTGTTTAGGAAACACATCCCAACACATAATGACATCCAAAAAAATTGGACGTTATTGGTAGAAGGCCAACAATAGGGTTTGTAGGACCCTCGCCTTACAAAGGTACCTTAATTACTGTAATGGAAAGTATCTGGTGGGGTATGCCCGTAGGGTACCTCATACAAACCCATTCCACCCTCTTTTGTACATGTGTACTATAGCAAAAAATATTTAAATAAACAAACAAATCACCTATGAAGGTTTAAATAATGATGCCCAACTTGTATAGTATCACACAAAGAATATTGTTATAGAATATTCTAGATAGCATATACAAGGAAAAATTTCCTAGAGCTCTAGGAAGTGTTGACAAAATTTGATAAATTGGCAATTGTTTTTTGGGGTTTTGTGGCATTATGGAGGGGTTTGTTTTAGCCTATGAAGCATTAAAACTAGATTTTCAACACAAAGCCACAAATTAAAACACTTGATCCTCAAAGGATATGAACAAGCTCTAGATCAATCGATGAATGCTACTAGGCATTCAATTGGATGACTTCCAAATCTACAACAAGGAAGGGTTTTAGAAAGTGAATGGGATCCTCATATTCTTGTACATGGATATTATAGATCATAGGAACTATGTGAAAGGAATTAGAGGTGTGGAATACTCTTCCTACACTAATCTATGAGAGAAGGTATACAACTAATCATATAATTACAAGGAAATGAACACAAAATTAATAACCATAACATTGTGATTTACGTGGAAAAAAACTCTTTTAGGAGAAAAACCCCACACTCCAAAGCAACTCAATGTATTATTCAATAATCAATGGTTACATTACACTTGTAGAGTCTAAACCTTTACAGGAGTATCACCAACAAGAGATCTAGAGTAATTTTGGTAGCATAACAGTACCTACAAAACTCACTATCAAAACCTCCATCTCAAGCACCTAATAAATAGGAGAATGAATGCTTGAAACCATCAAATGGTAATTAGGAAACTATACAAGCTAAATTTAGAACAAAATAAGGAGAATGTAAACAAGTACAATCCCCTATTCTAAACTAGCTATGCACACTCGATTGAGCAATGAAAGGATTTAAAACAATGAATATGTAGCAAGCTCTTACCCAATACAAACTCTTTGATGGAGCGGATAATCTCTTGATTTTGATGGAGAGAGGTGTTATATGGTTGCTCTTGGAGACTTCAAAGTTGGATAGCATGTACCTACAAACATCAATGGATTTTATATATGATATGATGTCCTTGTGAGGGTTTTTTATAGATCTTTGGATGAGGACATGGCCAATTGAGATTGTGCCACAAATTAGATGGTTGAGATTGATTTGAGAGGATATTTTTCAATGATTGGTGACAAGTGGTGGCAGGATGGAGGGCTAAGATTTAATTGGTTAAGATGGATGGAGGAGATGCAAATTTGTTTTGACTTTGTGTCTTATTATTGATTGGTGACAAAGTGGTGGCAATATGGATGACCATGATTTTATTAATTTGAATGAAGGGATGCAATACAAAGTTGTTTTGACTTTTGTAATGAGGTGGATGAATGAATATTTAAATATGGAGGGAAAGATGTTTTATTTTTTAAATGGGATGAAGGGAAATATGTGTTTTTTTTAAGTTTTTAAAGTGTATGATGGCATGAACAAGAAATTAGCCTAATTAAATAAATAAATATAATTTATTTAATTAATTTTTTTGCATGAAATTAGAATAATTAATTAAATAAATATAATTTATTTAATTAATTAGTGATGGAGCGATGTGGGATTAATGATGTGATAGTTTCCAAAAATATTTAATTAATATGGTAATTTGTTAGAAACAAGGTTAAAATATGGAAGCAAATTTAAGTGTATATATTTTTCCCGTCTTTGAAATGGTGTTGTGACTAAAACAAGTGGTGTCATTTCAAAGAAGATAAATATTGGCACTTGGTGAGGCCAAACTTGTGGCAAGATGCCCCAGACATTTGGAAGTGGGCTAAGGATGCCCCCTTGAGAGAGTAGGTGAGTTTACGAGACTCGATTGGTCTCTCAAAAGGAGACCCAGGTCCTAAGGAGTGAAAAATGGAGAGAAAGGGTGAAAATGGGGGGAAAAGTGAATAAATAGGAGAGGGGGGTACAAATGTCATTTTCACCCTTGCAAATAGTGGATTAGAGATTTGAGCTTTAAGAGAGTCCAAGAGCACAATGGAGTGTGCTCTAGTTCATGAGCAATGGAGAGAGCGATTGAGGGAGTACAAGTGATGAGACACAAGTGGACAGTCGGTAAGTATCATTTTTGAGTTTTTAAGTGTTTATTTTTACACATTAATTAGGGTCAAATTTAACTGAAGTGTAGATGTCATGGGATGAATAGGAGAGGGGGGTACAAATGTCATTTTCACCCTTGCAAATAGTGGATTAGAGCTTTGAGATTTAAGAGAGTCCAAGAGAAAAATGGAGTATGCTCCAGTTCATGAGCAATGGAGAGAGTGGGTGATGGAGTACACATGATGATATGCAAGTGGATAGTCAGTAAGTATCATTTTTGAGTTTTTAAGTGTGCATTTATTGTGCAATTGTAAGAGTCTTCAAATGACTCACAAACCCAGGAACACCTGCAAAACAAAATATCTTCCACAAGAGAACTGCAAGAGAATGATGCTGAATTGGTGCAACAATGAATAACACACTTGCATTATGATATATGTCAAATGTACAATGAGATACCTTGCTTATAAAGGCAAGGAAGAGGGATAAGAAGTTATATTCATGTGACAAGTGTCATATTCCTATTACATGTGACAACTAGAGGGCAAGATGCCAACTAGTTGATAAGATCACGTGTAGAATAAGACAACTATAAGACAACTATCAACAACTTGAAATATCTAGAAATATTTAGAAGGATCACTAAGTCAACTTAACATGTGAATATGTGTGAATAGGTTCCAACTAATAAATAGCTGGATAATGTGCCTTATTCACACTACAAGTGGAAACTAGATAGGAAATACCAAACTACATAGGAAATACTCCTAGTCACACTAACACCCCCCCTTAAGTGCAACTTAGGGAGAAGCTGACTAATGTAAGGATGCAAAATGCAAGAATGGATCCTGACAACAAGGCCATGTTAGGTACCCATGTACAAAAAATCTCTCACAAATGAAGAAAAGGAGAAAACTCAGTGGGACAAAACTCCTTCCTAAAAGAGAGAAAAGACACCCCTCATAATAGAGAGTAAAGAGAAGGACTAAAAGACCCCCCTAAAGTGGACACCTGCCGCACCCCTAGTAAATCTCACAAATGAAGGAACTTGCTCTCGTTGAAGGGTTTGGTGAAGATGTCAGCAATCTGCTCTGATGTCGAACAATACCTGAGATCTATGATCTGCTCGTGAATTAGCTCCTAAATGAAGTGCATGTGAATCTCAATGTGTTTGGTCCATTGATGATGGACCAGATTGTGAGAAATCTGAATTGCACTCTGGTTATCACAAAAGACAACTGTAGGCTTCTGAAAGGGAATACCAAACTCAGTGAGAATATTCTAAAGCCAAATAGCCTTAGTAGTAACATTAACTGCTCCTTGATACTCAGCCTCTATTGATGAAAGAGCAATAGCAGACTACTTCTTACTCGACCAAGAAACTAGACCAAAACCAAGAGAGAAGCAATACCCTAAAGTAGACTTGTGATCTTGAGAATCACCTACCTAATCTGAATCTGTGTGTCCCACCAAGTCAATAAACATGCCTGCTACATAGTGAATCCCATAACTGTGAGTGCCCTGTACATAGTGAAGAATCCATTTAGCTGCCTTCCAGTGTAGCTCATGTGGCTCCTGCATGAACCGAGAGACCATGCCCATGGCATATGAAATATCAGGCCTTGTATGAGTCAAATAGATGAGACTCCCAATAAGTTGTTGGTATAAAGTGCCATCCACCAAAGGTGAAGAACACTTAGCCTCAAGTTTGACAACTGATAGAAATGGAGTCGGTGCAGGCTTATAGTCAACCATACGAAATCTAGGAAGCATGTCAAGTGCATACTTGGGCTATGCAAGCAGCATACCTAACGAAGACTGAGTGATCTCAATTCCCAAGAAGTAGTGTAGAAGGCCCAAGTCTGACATCAAAAGCTGATCATGAAGGGCATTTTTCACTGCCTTGATGGTGGACGAAGAACTCCCTATAATCAACAAGTCATCAACATAGAGAACAAGGAACATGAAGGTATCATCCTGCTGCAGAATATACACATTCGGATCAGAATGGCACCGTGAAAACCCAATTGATAGAAGGAAGAAGTCCATCTTGGCATACCAAGCACGAGGGGCCTATTTGAGGCCATAGAGAGACTTCCAAAGATGACAAACAAGTGAAGAATCTTAAACGAACCCTTGTGGTTGCTCCATGTATATCTCCTCTTGAAGGTCTCTATGAAGAAAAGCACTCTTCACATCCATTTGATGAACTTCTCAATCATGGGATGCAACAATGACAAGAATAAGTTGGATGGAAGTCATCTTGGCAACTGGCGCAAAAGTCTCAGAGTAGTTAATCCTAGGAACTTGGGAGAATGCTTTTGTGACCAAGCGAGCCTTATGATTATCAACTGATCCATCTGCAACAAATTGTTTTTGATAGATCCACTTGCATCGAACAAGTAAATCCTTCCCTTAGGAAGGGGGACTAAATCCCAAGTGTGGTTCCTCTCCAAGGAACTAAACTCTTTTTGCATAGTAGCATCCCACTCGGGGACACTGGAAGCTTCTTGAAAGGACTGTGGATTGAAAGTTGTAGCAATGAAGAGATGTGGAGCCTGTTTGAACTGTGACCTTGTTCTTCTATCATCTGAAGGATCACCAACCCAATTGCCTGGTAACTCCAATGTCTGGCAAGCCCAAAGAGGCTTGGTAAGAGAGTTTGGAGGAGAATCATCAACCTCTGAATGATGACTAGATGGAGAGGATAAATCCTCATCATCACTATCGCCATCTGAAGAAGAGGTAGAATACTCCTCATCAAGATCAGAAGGGTTAGAAGCCTTAGAAGAACTATCATCATGTCGCAATGACTCCAAAGTGATAGTGGATGGAGAAGTGATAGGTGGTGAATAGGAAACATCCTCCTGAAACTGAACACTCCTCTTGATGAATAACTCATGAGTGGTGGGATGAAGAAGCCTATAGCCTTTAACACTCTCTAGATACCCAACAAATATGCATGGCCTACTCTATGGATCCATAGCCTTGTGTTTCTCTGTTGGAATGTGGGCACATGCAAGATAACCAAACACCCAGGAAAGTGCTTAACTATGGGTTTCTGACCAATCCAAGCTTGAAAGGGAGTAACCCCCTTTATAGCTTAGTGAGGTACTCAGTTATGGATATAACACGCATAGTTGATGGCCTCTGCCCAATATTGAGGTGCCAATGACTTGGAGTGAATCATACAATTGACCATCTCTTTCAAGGACATGTTCTTTCACTTTGTGACACCATTATGTTATGGAGTA
This sequence comes from Cunninghamia lanceolata, assembly GCA_027924645.1. NCBI lineage: Eukaryota > Viridiplantae > Streptophyta > Pinopsida > Cupressales > Cupressaceae > Cunninghamia > Cunninghamia lanceolata. The sequence goes on along the minus strand of BSBN01000472.1, from coordinate 17,660,911 downwards.
TAGGGAACTGTGTGCTAAAGATCAATACCCTCTGAGGCACAAAAATTCACAAACCTGTGGTTGACATATTCCCTTTCATTATTTGTACATAGAATTTTGATGGCCTTCCTTGACTTTTCCTCTACAAAAGCTTTGAAGTCCCAAAAAGACTTAAAGACCTCAATCTTTTGTTTGAGAAAATAAACCCATGTGTATCTGAAAAGATCATCAATGAAAGTCAGAACATATCTCACCCTATTGAAAGAAGGATGGGGAAATGGTCCCACCAAGTCACTATGTACCAACTCCAAAAGTTGTGTGGCCCTCCATGCTTTGTCTTTATCAATTTTTCTTCAGGATGCTTACCAAGAATGCAACCTTGGAAAACTCTGTCAGAAAACTGAATAGAAGGAAACCCTGTGACATGTCCTATTGACTAAGCTAGTTCAAGTAGTGGTAGTTCAAGTGGCCAAACTATTGATGCCACAAACAACTCACCTCATGTGAGTGAGTGAGCAAAGCAAGTGAAGGAGAATCTGCAAAAATCTGAGAAAAGTGATATAGTCTAGACTAATGATCAACCTTCCCCACAACAATTGAAGACCCACTGTGCACCTCACTAATTACCACTATGCCTGGGGTGAACTCAACTTGCTTACCAGAGCCAGTATGAGTGATCTGATAGACTAATAGGAGATTAGTTGACAATTATGGAACACAAAGAGCATCCTGAAATGTTCCTTCATCCACATCAACAAACCCTCTCCATGCACCTTAGCAGGTGAGTTGTCACCCAATAGAATAGATGGCATAGAACATGGCTCCAAGGAGACAAAACTGTCTTGTGATGAGGCCATGTGATGCGAAGCACCTGAGTCAATGATCCAAGAATCTGGTTGTGAAGCAACAACAACAAGGGCCTTGTTGTCCTATTTAGTTCCCCAGCCAAACAGTCCAAACCCATAAAATCTCTAAGTGTTTTCCCTTTTAAGAATGCAAGGAAAATTTCCCCCAAAATTGACTAAGTCCAAAAATCTTGGGGTTTCCTTGTGTTTTTAATGTTTTCAGAGTTTGGAGTTTTTCCCTTCATCATGCCATCCTAATCAGCTCTGAACTCTTTTTTGTTCCTTGCAAAAATCCTCTAAGTGTTCAAGGTACTTCAAATGTCATGGGTCAGACCTTCTTCCTTCCTCCTCTTTTGGAATGAGAAAAGGCAGAAGGCCCAAAGTCTGAGCTCCACTCTTTTCCTTTGGAAAAATGGCTAAATGTTTTGGGGGGTTAGACTTCAGACTTCTCTTCTTCCCTCTTTATTTCTTTTGGAAGATGGAAGACCCAAAGCCCGACTTCCACTGAAACTTTGTGGAAATAATTGTGTGTTTTGGACTTCGGGGGTCAAACCTTCCTTCTTCTTCCTTCTCATGGAAGGTGGAAGATGAAAGGCCTGAAGCCTGAATTCCACCAAAACTTTATAAAAACAGATAAGTCTTCAGACTTTTGGAGCTCAGACTTTCTCTCTTCTCCCTTCTCTAGGAAGGCGTAAGGTTGAAGGCCTAAGGCCCAAAGTCTGTCGATTGTGATTTTCCCTTTGTATAGAGGAGCTCGAGGGGCGAGGTTTTCCCCTTTCTCCTTCCCTCTCTTGGAAGGTGGAAGGTGGAAGGCCCGAGGCCTGATCTCTGACGGCTTATACGATCTTCAAAAAATGAAGGAAAAGAGATGGAACCAAAGGTCCGCCATGGTTTATCAGGATGTAATTTTGCTGATAAAGCAGAATATAGGCCAAATCAAAGGTCAGGCATTCAACTCCAACTGGAATTTGTTATTGTCCATTTATTGTTGCAAGTGGAGTTTTAGATGCAAGTTTTTGATGTAGATATTTATTTCAACTACCTTAGAGAAGATATTTTTCTGCATTTATGTCAAAGACAAACAGATGAATCTAGACATTCCCTTTGCAGAAATATCTTCTGACAGACCATAGGGAAAATTTATTGCAGTAGGTGATGGCGCCTCAATGTAAAATGCTATTTAAGCATAAGATCAAAGGTATTATTGTTGGTTGTTGGTCTAAAAAACCACGTCTTATATTATCTATAACCATGCCTCTTTGACAATAAATAATAAAATTTTTACCTTTTCATGCATTTCTTCTGCTCTGTGTAATACTTTTTTCTAAATCTCCATTTGTGAATGCTTCTTTCCTTTTGGATTTCATTTAGTTTCCTTTACCTCTACAGGTTGTTTATGAATTGTGTATGCTCATCTATTATTTGTTGTTGTTCTGTGCATATATGGTTGATCTGAGGGTCGAACATTCAAACTTGGTGTATCACCTTTTCATTTCTAGTTTCTCCTTCTTCCCCTTTTCCACAACAATGAATAGATTAGGTTTAGTCTTAGCACACTCTAAATTTCATATTCAGAAAAGGAACCAGCCTTCTCTAGAGGTTTGATTTCCTTTGTAGGGTCGCACACCTGGAAATCACACGAATGTTTTACTGGATTGTTGCAACATAGGCGCTTCAACACAAGGTGCACATCCAAGTGACAACAATTTCTGGCACACCCCATGGGACTATTTTTCTCCAAATCAAGAATTAGGCTGAGAATTTAGTGTTGTTCTCAGTATTCTGTAGTTTGGTAGACATTTTCATGCACCTGACGACTCTATAGGCTCCTAGTTTTTTATCAATCCAACATTTTATGCCTATGCAGATAAGAGCTTCTTCAAGAGGTAATATTTATCAATTTGTTGAATTGCCTATTGTTGCTTCTAGGAGAAGAACTAGGTTATCTAGGTCTCTTACAAGAAGGAATAATAGTGTTGTTCCATCTCACCCAGAGCTCAGTCCACACCTCCTCCTATTAGGTTTCAATACACAAGAAGGGGCTTGCACATACCCAGAATAAATTTGAATATCCTCAATATGGCTCTGCCAAGAAACCTACCCTTTGTGACCTTCAATGGAGGCAGCCCTTTAGACTTTCCTGCACATAGTGATATACCTACATCAGCCCTAAAGATTATCTCATTCTTTTAGGGTGATGGTTCTACTACACCTGTTGAACATATTAAAGACATATCAAATGTATGTTCAGTCCACCATATTCAACATGAAGACGTGGTTGTTAGAGTCATGGTTTCATCCTTTAAGGGGAGAGCTCTTCAATGGTTTAGGAGTTTAACCCCTGCTTCAATACATGATTGGGATGATCTAGGAGAAGCACTCTACAAGAAGTTTGGAGAAAGAGCAGACAATGTTTCTTTGCTGGAACAATTGACAACCATAAAGAAAGCTCCCAACGAGATGATGGTGGACTTCAATTTCAGATTTCAGAGAATGTGGGAAAGAATCCAAGCCCTCCTCAGACCATCTCCACAAGGTGCCTATTTATATTTTTTGAGAGCTTTAAATTCTGACATCGTTGTTATGATGCAGTCTATGGGTGTTGCTACCTTACTTGATGCCTATGAAATAGCTTTGAGAGCTAAAAATTGCTTGATATAGGCTGGGAAAATTACTCCCAGACCTCCTGTACCTATTTCCCAGAACTTCCTTCACAATTTCAAAAACCTACTATTGCTCCCATCCCAGAGCCTAAAGCCTCTACATCTGCTCTTTCACAAGAAGAGAATGACCTCAAAAGACCAATCTGACTAACAAAGTCAATAGAATATCTATTCAAACTGCCCCTTAACCCCATCAAAATTATAACTAGGGATAGTCTTCAAATCAGACCTGGGGCCAGGGTTATAATTCTAATAGAAATCAAAACTAGAACTAGGGTTACCAACCAAATAGGTACCAAATAGTAACCCTGCTCAGCCCTTGCAAATGGTTAGATCCATCTATAAAATACTGGCTGTCAATCCAGTTAGGGCCTTGGTTCCTATTCAAAACAATCTGGTCCAAGAGGTAGATTGGTGTTATCCTTGTAACCAACCTCACAATCAGTCTACTTGTGCATTTGGAGCACAAGAAAGAGGCTTAATGGTGTGAAATTTTCACACTCAGCAAGCATCATTGGTAGAAGTAGGCAACAACAACCTTGAGGTATCAAATGAGGTTGCTTCTGATACTAATTTAATTCTTTAGACTCCTGATAACTTTTGTGCTGTTAATCAGCCTATGGACATGCTTGTTAGTAGTGTTGCAAACAACACAAGATCCAAGAAGAGGCAGTTAGAGGATAACCCCGTGCCTACTATATTACAAAAAGAGCCTGTATCAAAGGATAAAGGCCCCAGTACTGCAAATTCAACTCAGGGTAGCATGCCTGTTGCTACAAAAGAGGTTCCATTAGGCCCAAAAGTGCTTAAACAAGCTACAGAGTTGTCAAAGAGGGAAACATGGATTCCTGCCATGCACAAAACAATAACTTTTCCCTTGAATATTGTAGAACAAATGAAAAAGATAAATCTAAATATGTCAATGTGGGAGGTATTATCAATCCCCTCTCAAAGGGATTTGTTGCAAGAGACCTTAAGGCACTTCCCAACATCTGAATCAACAGTCCAAAAGGAAAAGGGCCCAATCAATCTTGTACAACCAAGTGAAGAGCAGGGGGGTCCAACAAAGAAGCTATCCCCTCTCTACTTGTCCCTAATTATTGGGAAATTCCTAGTACATAATTGGGCTTCCAGGATCTAAATTGCACCTCTTTGAAGGATCATTATCCTCTACAATCCATGGACCAAATCTTACAAATTGTTGCAGGGGCAGAAATGTTTTCATTGCTTGATGGTTTTTCTGGTTGTAACCAGATATTTGTGAAAGATGAGGAGAGATTCAAGACATTGTTCACCACTTAGTGGGGAACCATGGCATATGCAAAAATGCCATTTGGGCTCTCCAATGCTGGTGCCACTTTTCATTGCTTTCAAGGGCTTTATCAACAAGTTCATCCTAATCTATTTGGATGATATTACAATCTTCTCCAAGAGAGGAGAAAATTATATGGAGCATCTGGAGAAGGTTTTTGAAAGATGTAGAGAGTTTGGGGTGTCTTTGAACCCTAAAAAGTGTATTTTTGTTGTTGCTTAGGGCAAGCTTCTAGGTCATTTGGTGTCAAAAGATGGGATCTCCATAGATCTAGAAAGAACTTCTACACTTCTTACTCTTCCTCTGCCTGCTCATAAAAAATCTTTACAAAATATTTCTGGGGAAGATCAATTTTGTTAGGAAGTTCATTCCTAACTGTGTTGGTTTGGTCAAGCCTCTAACCCTAATGCTTAAGAAAGATGTTGTTTTCAGGTGGACCAAGGATGGGAAGGATGATTTTGAGAAGATAAAGGAATAAATTACCAAGGATCCTACTATCATGAACCCTAATTATGAGAAGGAATTTGTCCTTTATGCCCATGGAGGAGAGAACAACATTGCAGTTGTCATGATGCGACAAAATGACCAAGGTGTGGAACAACCCTTGGCTTTTTTTAGTCAAACTTTGAAAGATTATGAGGTCAGGTATAGTCCCATGGACAAATAGGTATTTTCCATTATGAGAGCATTAAAAAAATTTAGATATATGATAGCAAATAACCATATCAAAGTATTAGTTTCTCATCCTAGTGTGAGGGACTATATAATGGGAATTGAAATCAGTGAAAAGAGAGCAAGTTGGGTCACTAAGATCCTGGAGTATGATGTTATTATCAAGGCCACTAAGCTTATTAGAGGCAGAGGATTAGTGTAAACGAATGTGGATGAAGTGAACTCATCCTATCACTTGAATGATGTAGAACCTATAGATGACCTCGTAGCTGTGAGTTCTTGGATGACAGACATGGCCAGGTTCCTATCCACTGGCGAGTATCCTTATGGATTGGATAGAACTAAGAGAAGACATTTTAGGTTGCAATCAATTCCTTATGCTTTGGTGGATGGGGTTCTCTTTAAAAGGAATCCAGATGGAGTCTTGTTGAGATGCATTGAAGAAGATCAGGTTGACAGATTACTCAGTGAGTTTCATACTGGCCCAGCTGGAGGCCATTTCTCTGCAAGAGCTTCAACAATGAAGATAATGAGGGTAGGTTACTTTTGGTCCACATTATTCAATGATGCCCATGTGTGGGTAAGAAAATGCAAAGAGTGTGCTCTCTTTGCTTTTTAGTAGCCCTTCCACTCCATCTTATTAAGCCAAATCAACCTTTCTCATAGTGGAGCCTCGCTTTTATTGGCATGATTAACCCTACATCCAGTGCTGGCCACAAATGGGTTTTAACTGCAACAAACTACTTCACCAAGTGGGTTGAAGTTGTCTCATTTAAAGAGGCTACATAATTAGTAATCATGGATTTCTTGGAAGAAATCATGACAAGGTTTGGAGCTCCTCACACTATCATCTCTGATAATGCAATGGCTTTTACTAGTTTTAGGATAACTAATTGGGCTTTGAAATATATTATGTTCTTGAAGACTTCATCTAACCATTACCCCCAAGGTAATGGTTTAGCTAAATCTACCAACACGAACCTGATCAGAATCCTAAAGAGGACCATGGAAACAAACCAGAGACAATGGCATAACAAGATTAGATTAGCTCTCTGGGCTGATAGGATCACCTATAAGAGAGCCATTGGTAATTCTCCTTTTATTCTTGTGTATGGAAGAGAGGCTAGATTGCCCATATCTTTGGAGCTTCCTTCATTGAAATTGACTCAACAGTTGGAACTAGAAGGAGAAAATGCTAGATCTGTAAGGATAGCTGATTTAACTGAGTTAGAAGAGCTAAGACAGTCAGCCATGGCTATTATGGAAGAACACCAGAAGCAGACCAAGAAATACTTTGACAAGAAGGCTAAGGATCAGACTTTAAAAGAAGGAGATCCTTTTTTAAAGTGGGATGCTGACAGAGCCAAGCCTAGAGGCCATACTAAATTTGATGCAATTTGGAGTGGCCCATATATTATCACCAGTTGTAAGCAAGCCAATGCTTTCAATCTTTCAAAGCTGGATGGTGAAGTTCTACCGATTTCAGTGAATGGGATCCACCTCAAAACTTACTTATAAGGTCGATCTGAGATTTTGTATATATTATTTATTTTGTTTCTGCTTTAGGTTTTCCCTAAGTGCTCTTGCATGGGTTGCACTCTCATTAGGAGAATGCATGTCTTGTTTCCCATTTTGTGGTGTTGTTTTGAGGCAGGGTTTCAGTTGTCCCAAACATATTTTAGCCATTTTGACTCTATGCCCAATGAATGCATGAGACCACTAGTTCCCTTTTGTTTAGCAGGCAAACACCCCTGAGAAGTCACTAAAATGTTGTCCTATTTTGCTCCCCAGCCAAACAATCCAAACCCATAAAATCTCTAAGTGTTTTCCCTTTTAAGAATGGAAGTAAAATTCCCCCCAAAATTAACTAAGTCCAAAAATCTTAGGTTTTCCTTGTGTTTTTAACATTTTTAAAGTTCAGAGTTCTCCCCTTCATTATGCCATCCTAATCGGCTCCAAACTCCATTTTGTTCCTTGCAAAAATCCTTTAAGTGTTCAAGGTTCTTCGGATGTTGGGGGTTAGACCTTCTTCCTTCCTCCTTCTCTTTTGGAAGGAGAAAGGTGGAAGGCTTGAAGTCTGAGCTCTACTCTTTTCCTTTGGAAAAATTGCTATGTTTTGGGGGGTCAAACTTTGGACTTCTCTTCTTCTCTCTTACTTTCTTTTGGAAGATGGAAGATGGAAGGCCCAAAGCTCGAATTCCGCCAAAACCTTGTGGAAATAATTGTAACTGTTTCAGACTTTGGGGGTCAGACCTTCCTACTTCTTCCTTCTCATGGAAGGTGGAAGATAGAAGGCCCGAAGCCTAACTTCCACCGAAACCTTCAAAAAATGGCTAAGTCTTCAGACTTTCGGAGTTCAGACTTTCTCTCTTCTTCCTTCTCTAGGAAGGCATAAGGTGGAAGGCTTGAGGCCCAAAGTCCACCAATTGTGATTTTCCCTTTGTATAGCAGAGCTCAGGGTTGGGGTTTTCTCCTTTCTCCTTCCCTCTCTTGGAAGGTGGAAGGCCCGAGGCATGGTCTCCAACAACTTCTGTAATCTTCAAAAAATAAAGGAAAAGAGGCAATATGAAAGGTCCACCATGGTTTATCAGGATGGAATTTTGCTGATAAAGCATAATACAGGCCAAATCGAAGGTCAGGCATTCAACTCCAGTTGGAATTTGTTGTTGAGCATTTATTATTGCAAGTGGAGTTTCAGATGCAAGTTTTTGATGTAGATATTTGTTTCAGCTACTTCAGAGAAGATATTTTTCTACATTTATGTCAAAGACAAACAGATGAATCCAAACATTCCCTTTGCAGAAATATCTCCTGACAGGCCCATAGGGTGAATTTATTGTAGTAGGTGATAGTGCCTCAATGTAAAATTCTATTTAAGCATACTTAAGATTAAATGTATTATTGCTGGTTGTTGGTCTTAAAAACTACATCTTGTATCAGCTATAACTGTGCCTCTTTGATAATAAACAATAAGATTTTTACCTTTTCATGCATTTATTCTGCTCTGTGTAATACTTTTGTCTAATCTCCATTTGTGAATGCTTCTTTCCTTTTGGATTTCATTTATTTTCCTTTATCTCTGCAGGTTGTTTATGAATTGTGTTTACTCGTATGTTGTTTGTTGTTGTTTTGTGCATATATGGTTGATCTTAGGGCCAAACATTCAAACTTGGTGTATCACCTTTTCATTTCTAGTTTCTCCTTCTTTCCCTTTTCCACACAGTGAATAGATTAGGTTTTGTCTTAGCACACTCTGAATCTCATATTCAGAAAAGAAACTAGCCTTCTCTGGAGGTTTGATTTCCTTTGCAGGGTCCCACACCTGGAAATCACTCCAATATTTCACTGGATTGTTGCAGCATAGACGCTTCAACACAGGGTGCAAATCCAAGTGACAACAGGCCTTACCCTTTCCTTTCCCCTTAATTTTTTGTATGTCCTTCGAAGATCCCTATGATGCACTCTGCTTGACTAAATTAGGTACCTTAAGATTGTTCTTTTGAAGAATGTGTTAGGTGATCAATCTGTTTCTTTAAACATTGATGTTCATCATGACTTGTTTTCTTACAATAGGAACACCTAACCTTCTCCTTTATAAACTTAACACATTTTGAAGAAGAGGCCTCTGTAGCTACTTTAGAAACAACTTTATTTTGATCTTGTTTCTTCTCTCCTTGATTCTGTTGTTTCTTATTTTGTTTGCCACTCCCCTTCTGATCTTTAGTGCCATGATTTGCAACCAAGGCATGAGATTTAGAAGGCTTAATTGTACCCATTTGAATCAACTTATCTTGCTCCCTTGTGAGTTCAGTTTCAAAATCATCAAGAGAAGGTATTGTATAATTGGTTCCTGAGGCACATTTAGTGGCATGAAATGTAGAAACAAACACATAATAGTTTGGACCTAGCTTGGAAAGAATACTTAAGATTAATTTTGAGTCTTTCTTCTCAATCCCACATTGTTTCAACTGCAATCTCATGGCCTTAAGTTTTGTGTAGAAGTCCTAAAAAGTGTTAAAATTGGTAGGGCTTAACCCTATGAGCTCATTCTCTAGTAGATGTCCCCTTATTTATCATGTTTACCAAAGAGTTTTTCCAAAGTGGTCCATACTTCATTTGGTGTAGAAAGATATTTGATATGAAAAAGAAAATATAGAGATACAGACATACACAAGGTTCCAAAAGCTTCATCCAAATTTTTAAACCATTTAGCCTTTTCTGCATCTATAGTAGGTTTAGGTTCAAGCCCCATTGTTACTCTATACAACCTATTCATCTAGAGATAGAGTGAAATTTTATATTTTCAATCAAAGTAGTTGTATGGTGTGAGTATTGGAATTGTATTTAGATCCATTTTAGTGCAGAAAAGAGATTGAGAATATAGGAACTCAAAGAAGGACACACAAGACACCCCCTCCCCTTTTTACTCAATCAAAAACCCCCCCAAAATTTGGCACTTCATAAGTTAGTGCAATTACAATTGGTAATAGGACCAATAGATGGGAAATGAAAAAATATGAACTTTTGCAAAAGATGACACTCAAGTTCGAGCTACCGATGAAAAGTTATAGCATAAACAAATTCCTATAAAATAGCCTATTTTAATACACCATCACTTAAACAACAAAAAATGCACTATGCCAATAAAAAAAAATGGCCTTCCAACCACTTGTTGTAATTGGGGCAGAATGTAGAATACAATGGTGAGATTTGTGAGGGGAAAATGGCCTCCTGCCAACCCAGGCCTCACCCTTCGTCTTTGACAGATGAAAATACAAGGTTTTTAATTACACCATTAACTCTAAAAACAATTTTTTCCCTCAAAATACATTATTTTCTATCACAAATTAGAGAATATATATTATGCCTATTTTAATTCAAAGTTTTAGGGCAAAATATAAAGAGAAAATAATAAAAAATGATTGGCCAAAATAAATTTTGCCAAAATGAAGAAATGGCTTGCAAACTAGAGGAATGGCCGCTGGTTTTGGGGTTGATTGCAGGCTCAAGAGGGTGATGAACATCAGATCTAGAGTTTCTTCCTCCACCAATTTGATTTATCACTCTTGCAAATGAAATGAAGCCAAATCTGCAATTTATATTCTGAAAACTTGCTATAGAAGTTTCAACACCACAATCCACTTCCAGGAACCACAAAGAAGGAAATAATTTCCTTTAATGAAGCTCCAACAATCTAGAATAGAGGGAAACCTATTTTTATGTTGCTTCTTGCAAGATTACACCAAAAACTAAATGTTTTATGCCTTGTAGTCAAAGATTAAGATCAAAACAACCTTTTTCTTGCCAGATTGACACTTTCCATAGGTTGTAGAAGAGGAAAAATGCCCAGCAATTGCAAACACGCCCTTTCCTATAGAATGCCAAAAAATACATAGAAAAAGAATGCCTAAATCTACAAAGTTTTGCTCAAAAAATAGAGCAAGATCTTAATAAATATGCTAATCAATCCTCTTTGCAAACAAAATTTGCATTTTCAACAAAAATTTCCTTGAAATTCCTTAGAGATTTGCCAGAAATGCCTCCAATAAGGTCTCAAGTTTGAACACTTGGAAAGAAGCTCTGCAAATCTGCTCTAATACCGTGTAAGAGTCTTCAAATGACTCACAAACCTAGGAACACCTGCAAAACAAAATATTTTCCACAAGAGAGCTGCAAGAGAATGACATTGAATTGGTGCAACAATGAATTACACACTTGCATTATGATATATATCAAATGTACAATGAGATAGCTTGCTTATAAAGGTAAGGAAGAGAGATAAGAAATTGTAGTCATGTGAAAAGTGTCATATTCCTATTACATGTGACAACTAGAAGGGAAGATGCCAACTAGTTGATAAGATCACATGTGTAGGATAAGACAACTATAAGACAACTGTCAACAACTATCAACAACTATCAACAACTAGAAACAACTAGAAAAATCTAGAAGGCTCACTAAGTCAACTTAGCATGTGAATATGTGTGAATAGGTTCCAACTAATAAATAGTTTTATAATGTGCCTTATTCACACTACAAGGGGAAACTAGATAGGAAATACCCCTATTCACACAAAAATTAATTAGGGTCAAAGTTAACCGAAACGCATATGTCATGGGATAAATTTCATCCTATGTTGTCTATGTGATTACTAATGATGTTTGAGTTTATGGTTGAGGTTTTTGCATGCCAAGTCACAACATATGTGAGTTTTGTGGGGTGTTTTTGCAGTGGGACATTTTCATCTTGTTGTGTGACATCTACACAAAAATTGTAGTGTTTGTGCCTGTTACTAAATTATGTTCACACCTAATTTAGCAAGGCCTAAGTTACAGTTGTCACAAAAGGAGATAAAATAATTTTTTTTAAGTGTATGATCACTCAGCTAAATGCCTGATATCTTGGCAAGAGAACAAATAGAGGATAATTTATCAGGATAATGTGACATTCCAATCAGAACTGTCAAACCATCCTGATAAATGAAATTGGTCTAATGACAAGAGATTGGGCATTTAAGGACTGACAAGTATCTAATTGGTTTTATCTTGCAGTTATGATGTTGTTGAATTATTCAAATATCACAGTTTAGTGCAAATAAAAGGTATTTATAAACTGTCATTTCATCATCATGTTTTAAACATGTGTTTCAAATCAGATTTAGTTGTTTTATCCCATGCATTTGATTCAGAAATAAAACATACATAAATCCTTGCATAAGGTAAAATAATTGATTATATTCAAGAGAATGTTTAAATATGTCCCACACAAGATGTGGGAATGACTAAATTGAGCCAATGCAACTAAGCATGCAAGCTATACATCTGATGATAAAGAAAAGAAAAAGAACACATGAGGAAAGTGGATATCCATCATTGCCTTATCATGAAGGTTGATTATCCTGTCTGGCAGCTTGGTCTTCATAGCTTCTTCTTCTTGCTCCTTATCAGGATGGTTGACCTGCAAAGTTGGAGAAAAGTTTTGTTAGAAGCTCTAGATATGCAAATTCATCATATGCTTTATCAGCAGACATATAAACTTGCAAACATTATGCATTAATGTAATTGGATCAAAATTAGAAATGTGCAATAAATCAGATCATCATTAGAGAGATCAATCAGCTTCCAAAGGTATGTTTTTATGCTAATTTGTTTGTTCACTGTGCAGGTATAGGAAAAGTTATGTTGCTGATTTGAAGACATTAAAGCATGTGGAGAAAATGGGCTCCCATAAGGGTTGAGCCCAACATGCTCAAGTATTGATTTTTAATGCAAAAATATCCAAGAAGCATGATTTTTCAGCCATAATGAATGATCAAACATGGTGGAACAACAAATAGAGCAGGTATTTTTATACCTTTTGAATATGATTTAATCTTGCTTTTGAATTCATTAAACAATCATAAAGGATAGGGACAGTCATGCCAAAGATAAGATTGACAGTCCTATGTGAGCCAAGTCACAAATGCAGTAATGAGAACAGTTGTACCATGGAACAATATGAGAGACAATTGTCATATGCCATCTGAATGTCATAAAGGAGCTACATCATTCATAATGCAAGAGGTACAACTGTGCAAGTATAATAGTCATCATGATGACTTCATAATTTCCTTCTTTCTTCATCAATATATCAATATCAAGTTCAGGCATATGATTAGTTAAAAAATAGTCAAGTATATACAAGCAAAGTGGAACAACAGTCATGAAGTCACATGAGATAGAAGGAACAGTCTTATATCTGTCATAGACTGTAACATCTGTGCGATAAAGGATACAGTGATATAAGTGCCATAGTAGTTATAAGAATGCAAGGAGTAGCAGGCTGTCATGATAAAGTAGAGAAGAATTCATAATGCCATCAGAGGGATATTAGGTAAAATGCCCCAAGGTCCATATCGCAAAATGCAAAATACAGAGTTTACATGGACAGTCAAAGTAATTTTTAATGCTATAAAAGAGATAGTCATAATAAAATCAAACAGGAGCAGGTACAACCAAAGTGGAACAGTCAAGAAGAACTCTTAATGCTATCAAAAGGAGGATGCAATATGATGCAATATACATAAGACATGCCAATTCAATACATAGTCATATGATAATGCACAGAGGTAGTGTGGTTGCACCATCAAGATGCCCATATCTTCTATACCATCAACATAGTGGAGCCATGAAAGAAGCAGTCAAGAGCATATACAAGTGCATATACAAAGTGCATATACAGGAGCCAATGGGCATACACAATAATTAATAATGCCAGTCAAAGATGGAACAACACCCCATGTTTTGTAATGGAGAAATGAACCTTATAGCATGTGAGCCTCATAAATATAGTCATAATAGCATTAGACAAAATGAAGAGATAAAATGCATATGATATATTGTTATTCTACAGGAGGAACAACTAGTGGAGAGACCCTTTCAAAGTGATTTCATTAGGAAAAATGGCACAATGGAGGCATAAGACACAGTCAAGCAAATTTAACACAAAGAGCTTCCATTGGAACAACTTAAAGACACTAGTTGTCATAGAAAAATCACAAGTGCAAGATGATAAAAATAGTCCACAGGTGGGACATCATCTTCTATTTTATGGTGGAGATATGAATCATAAAGAATGAGATACAGTCAAACATTTCATGAGGAGCAGAGATACATCTACAAAAGAAAAGAAAGGCACAATAAAAAATGATAGGTCTGTCTACAGGAAATGCAAAAGTCTACAGTATATAAAAGTCAAAATGGAGCAGCAGGCAATATAAAATTAAGGTCATTTCTTTTGACTGTCCACACTAACTGAGGAACAACATAGTTTGGAATGCATAGTGGAGAAGTAGGTGAAACCCTACTAAGGTTTTTCCTGTGATAGAGTTGCTTTTACTTTTGTTTTAAAAAAATAGAGAGCAAATAGTACTCTTTTCCATCATTTTTCCAGAGAAAGAGATAAAGTATAGAAGGAATGAAAACACAATTATTACTGTTACAGAAGGAAAAGTCTTGTTTCAAAACCCTCATATCTTTTTGTGCAGGAAGGCCAAAAGAGGAATAGTGTTCATTTTCTCATTTTTTTTACAAGGGTTTCAAGAATCAGACAAAACAAAGTGCTACATGTATGCAGTTAGCCATGACCATGGCCAGAAAGAAGCATTTCTTCAAGAAAAATGCAAACCCACAAAATGTATTTCAAAACCCTTGTGATATTCAATGTGTGCAGAGAGCCACCTTTCTCTTTTTTGTAAAAACAAGAACTAGAATAGTGTAAGAAAATCTTTCTTTTTTACAGAAGTGCCTTGTTGCTATGGGCCGAGCTTCTTATTTTTAACAATGAACCAAAATATTTTTCAAATCAACAGGAGCTACACTTTTCATGGGCCGAGTTCTTTTTAGAAAAACAAAAGTGCTAGGTAATGGGTATGGCCATGGCCAGGAGGAAGCATATCTACAAGAAAAATGCAGACCCATATAATCTTGTTTCAAAACCCTCATCATATATGGAAATATAGTCAAAGAAGCTTGAATGGTAAGGTATAATGAAACATTACCTTGTATTCTATTGCAAAGAGAAAGAAAAGTTACAAACCACGAGTTTTGCCTTCATTTTCTTGCAAAATAGCTCAAGATGGCGGCCCACACAGAGGGACCAAGCAATACAGTAAGAAGATGAAGCATATGAGTGAAAAGAAAAGGAGATTACTTTAGAAGCCGTGTCCTGTAGGAATTTTTCTTGCATAGAAAAAAACAAAGAAAGTGCTTAAAACTATGGTAAAAGTGCTTACCTTCAGTTCCTATTGAGACTCAGGAGAAAAGCCATCAAGAAACCATCAGAAAATTGTAGAGAAGAGTGAAGAAATCATCAAACCCTAGTCAAGCATGGTGGTGGCTTAGGAGGAGCTCAAAGAGAAACAAAAAGAAAAATGATAAGTTTAGGGTTGATGATTCCTTTTGGTCGGTGGTCGACTATCTTTTTCCACCTTTCTTTTGACTTCCAAACTTTTAAATCATTACCATATAATCACCAGCGGGGTCAAGACTTCAAAGTCTTGTGAAACCTAATGATGCAGACCTCATTATGCCACAGGGGCCCATGAGGGCATTTGAATTATTACCTTTTATTTTTGCAAAAGTCAAAAAATAGATGATGAGAAGATAAGGCCGAATGCCTTATAGTGTTTTGCAAAGGCATGTCAAATAAAATCAAATAAAAGAATGATTCAAAGGCATGGAGTATAACATGTATGGAGTGATAAGGTAATAATAGATGCTAAGGTGAGGTTTGATGTCAAAAAAAGGTGGCATATGAAGGTGATGAAAGAAATGCATTATATGTATAAGGAGTAATAAGGTATGAATATAATGTATTGCAATAGTCATACAAGGGAGTTATAGGGCATGATACATAATATATGGCATGATGTGTGCGTGGGAGACATAAGGAATATAATCTTGTTTTCTTTTCCTTGTATTAAGGGTGAAGTATGATGCATGGAGTATAAATGCAAGGGAGTTATAAGGTGTTTTTGCATGATGTAATCTATGTATGCATGGAGATATAAGGATAGTAAAAATGGAGATCTTATTTTCATGCATGATGGGTTATTTTTTGTCCTTTTCTTCTAGGGGGGCAAATATATCCAATTTTGCATAATTTTGCAACTAAATTAATGTAAGCAAGTAATAAAGTAATATCATTATAAATTACTTTATTATTTTGTCACAAGTTGTAAAATCAATGAGATAGAACAAAATGTAACTGATAGCAAAGTAATCATGCAAAAGATTACTTTATTATTTGCTCACATGTCCCAAAATCATGCAAAATTGAAGAATATAGTTAACTAAAGATTTTGGGCCTTTGCATGGCTTTTGGGGTCAAAATTGGAGAGTTCGGTCAACTTTTTGGTCAAACATATAGAGGAGAGCAGTTTGGAGCTATTTTTGCTCGATTTGGGACAATTATAGCCCTTATTTTTAGGGATTTTCTTGTTTTCTCATGGATCAGTTTTGAGAGCTTATTTTTAGAGGCAGTTGACTGCAGTTGACCTTCTAGGTCTTTTGGAGAGAGCATATTATATATTGTAAGGAAAACTTATTTTTTCCTAGTTCTTGCGCTTTTTGCTCTTTACACTGAGAGAGAAAGAAGGTTTTGTAACTCACTTTTATAGATTTATAAAGATTACAGCAGGTTATAGGTTCTATACTTTGTCTTTTCATGCAATTGTTCCTTTATTTTTTAGCTAAATCAAGTGTCTACCTTTCCATTAATACAACTTTTGTGAATGATTTGATGATATTTTATTGTGTTTGAACATCAGAACCTTTAAAATCATTGTCTCATTTGTACTTGCATGTACTAAATAGCACTGAAAATCATAGGTCTTAGGTTGTACAATTGGAGTAATTTTCTTTTATGTTGTGAAAAACCCTTTTCCTTCAAGAAGAAAATCATTTCTAGCCTCCCTTAGAATTATTTATGTGATCAAATTGCCAAAAGTGGTTTGTGTGGATAGATTTTTCTAAGATCTATTGTGAGTTAGATTGTCAGTTTCCATAAAATTTAGGTGCATCACCATACTTTAGATTACAGTTTTAATGCTTTTAGTAGATCCTTTTAACCCTTTTCCATATCAAAGTTATAGATCCATTGAATATTATTAGGGAACCAACCCATAATCTGGAGGTTCAAGCTCGCCATAGGTCACCCACAGCCTGAGTTTGATCCCATGTTACACAAGATTGCCGAGTTTCACAGCTCTGCATAACGGGTGCAATCCTGCTCGTCAATAGTTTTTGGCACGCCTGGTGGGACCTTTGAACTAATTTTTAGTTCAAAAAGAACTTATTATTGCTGCTGTTTTGGTATGACCAGTAGATTTCGCAACCTTTCAGAGGTTTATTTTTAAGTACCTGGCGACTCTTATTTTCTGGTTTGATATATAAGATCTTGTAGCCTATGAAAAAGTATCAAACAAGGTCAAATAAAGATCGTGAAAAGAAGTACATTCATTTATCACCACCAAAAAGGAGGGTAAAAGCAGATAGAGTTATAAGATCAGCAAGTACATTAGTACCAAATATGCCAAATACACAGCCAGAATTTGCTTCTCATCAAAATCTTTTGTTTGCAAGTTCATCATTAGTACCTCATATTTCTCCACCAGCAAGTCCAAGAGAACAAGTACCTATTTTTCAAGAGGAACCTATTTTTCAAGAGATTGAGGAAGAACTTATATTACAGGTTGAAAGAGAAGAGCCTGTTTTACAAGTACCAGTTCATGTACTAATAGTACAAGTACCCGTTATTCAAATGGCAACACCTGGGAATCCACCACCACCTAGAAATCAGCCATTTGTGACTTTTAATGGGGGCATCCCATTGACTCTAAGGCAACATGATGCAATACTAGTAGCTACACTGAAAAGTCTGCCTAGTTTCAACGGTGAAGATGGAACCACACCGATAGAACACATCAGAGATGTAGCATCATTATGTGATGTTCATCATATTACATAAGAGAATATAGCAATCAGGCTATTAGCAACATCTTTGAAAGGTAAATCTCTTCAATAGTTTAGAGGATTAAGAGTTAATTCTATTACATCATGGGATGAATTAAGAGCTGCTTTAAATAGATAATTTCAAGATAAGTCAGATCATTTATCACTTGTTGAGAAAATGACAACTATCAAGAGGGCTCCATAAGAGCAAATGTCAGATTTTAATTTCAGATTTCAAAGGACATGGAATAGAATTCTAGAAACGGTAAAGCCTTCACATGAGCATGCATTTTTATATTATTTAAGAGCATTGAATAGTGATATTGCTATCATGATTCAATCAATGGGTGGAGTTGCTTTACCAAGTGCATTTGATATTGCTATTAGAGTAGAAAATAGTTTAATACAAGTTGGTAAAATTCCACCAAGACCTCCTATGCCAATATTTCCTGATATTCAGCCCTCAATACCAATAGCAGTACCTCCTATTGTATCAATACCTACTATACCAGCCTTTGGCTATCAAACAACTATAAAAAATAATGTTGATCCAATCCATTCTGATATACAAGAACTGTTAAAGGGAAATCAATAAGAAATGGCAAAAGAAATGGCCAAATTGTTGCAGGGAAATCAACAAGAAATGACAAAGTTATTGTAGACTGTAAGTAATGACTTAGTGAGCCTCAAAATTTAAGCAAATCATAATAATAGACCATACCAAGCCCCATATCAAGAAAATAGGCCTCCTTATCAGGCAGATTACCAAGGACAAAGAAGAAACTATAATAACATGCCAAATTAGCAGTATAATCCAAATGTTGTTAGCTCATCAAAGGAGCTTGTGCCTATGCAAAATAATATGGTTCAAGATTATGCATGTTGTTATTCGTGTAACCAGCCTCATAACCAGGCTACTTGTAGGAATGGAGTGGTAAGTCAAGCACTTATGGTTCAGAATAATTATGCTGCTGCTGAAAATACAGCAAGTGATGTTAATGACCAGCTAGATGCTCAGACTCAGCATGATAATCCTAATGTTTCTTTCATGAATTGGCAAGTTGATGATTTTGGTTGGGTGAATCAATTACTAGGGCAGAAACAGTCTTTTACTAATATTGCAGCTAATACCAGGTCAAAAAAGAGGGCTGTTGAGTTACAACAACAATCTGATATCAGCAAACAACAAGCTGAAAAGGTACAATAGCAAGCTGATAAAGGGAAAAATCTAGTTTCTGCAGGTCAACAAGCTCAAAATCAAGCTTCTACTTCCCAAGATGTTCATATTCTGCCAAGAGGACAACAAATAGCTGATAAAAGACAACCAGAAGACCAAAATCAGCCAAGCAAAGTACAATTAGATGTTGCTGTTGCAAAATTACAACAAAAGGTTAGTGGTCCTTCTTTCAATATTCTTGATCACATGAAGAAAGCCACTGTTAGCATGTCTATATTGGATGCATTGCATCTCCCAGGTCAAAAAGATTTGTTACAAGATGCTTTAGCTCAGTTATCTTTATCAAGTGAAGCTCAAACAAGTTAGCCTCAAGTTATGCTCAGTAATGAAGCACAAGATAAGAATGAACAGCTAAAACAAGTGAGCAAACCACCTCCATTTTATGTTACTTTGATAGTTGGTAATCATCTAGTTCATAACTGCATGATTGACTCAGGAGCTAGTAGCTCAGTGATGCACAAACAGCTAGCTGACAAACTTGGTTTGACGTATGAGCCCATTGTAAGGGGAGTTGTGCAATTAGATGGTACTAAAGTCAACATAGTTGGGATGTTGAAAAATATAGGTCTTACCTTACATGCATGCCCCAATTTTGTAATGCATCAGGACATCCATGTTATTGATCTACCACCTAGTTTTTCCATTTTTTTATCTAGAGATTTCACAGCAAAACTAGGAGGTTATTTATCTTCTGATTGAACACATCTATTTTTTAGGACCATATATGGTACTAAGGTCACCATAAAATCAGAACCATTAGAAATTGACCATCTTGAGCCATATACACCTAGTCCAATCAATGTCAATCTTTTATTTTTTGATCAAGAAGAACCAACTACTGTCCAGGACCCAAGTACACCTTTAGAGGGCATACCTGATTTAGTTTTGGACCAGTGGGCAGCAGAAAATCATGAAAAAGATCCTTCTAATCAAATGGATGAAATAGGTCTTGGTGTGTATATGATCTAAGAGAAAGATGCAGTTATTCCAAATCTGCTGAAAGGAGAAAATCAACAAATTATAGAATCTGAAAATGATGTTTAGTAGCTGTATTTTGATGGTTCTAGAAGTAAGATTGGTGCTGGTGGAGGAGCTGTTCTAGTTTCTCCCACAAGTGAAAAGTATTACTCATCGTTTCATTTTTCTTTCAGTTGTTCAAATAATCTAGCTGAGTATGAGGCTTTAGTTCATGGATTGGAATGGGCTAGAAAAAGAAACATTAAATGCCTTAAGGTATTTGGAGATAGTGAGTTAGTGGTAAGGCAAGTGAGAAATATTGCTGCAACTAAAAATGATCTGCTAAAATTGTACAAACATACAGTTTGGGATATGATAGAAGAATTTGATGCTTTTAACCTGATATTTGTACCTAGGACTGATAATAAACAGGCAGACAAACTGGCTACCATTGGAGCTGAATATGATATTCCCACATAAATGAAAAATGTCCATACTCCTCTTTATGTTAAAGTTGTTGTCAGACATTCAGTGCTAGATAATAATACAAGTTGGCAAGTCTTTGATAGTGATGAGCAAATTGTTAATTTCCTGATGGAGGAAGCTGAGTTTTCTGTAGGAAATCAACTGAAAATGCAGCAGTAGTATGATGACCAGATATTACAGTTAAAGTCAAATAAATTACCTAAGGGTTTGGTAACCTTAGAGTCAATATTTAATACTAATGATCAGGTTAGAACAGATAAAGCCAGTTTATCAGTAAAGCAGGAACATTATGAGCCTATTGAGATAATTAAGGGTAAGCTGCTTAAACTTGGAAAAGTGTGTAGAAAAGAAGAAGAACAAGCTTTTATTTAGCTTTGCCAAGAATTCAGTGATGTATTTGCTTGGGAGTATGGAGATCTAAAGGGTTTTAACCCTGAGTTAGCTCAACACATAATTGAGCTGGAACCCAAGGCAAAACCAGTTAGACAGAAGCAAATGCCATTAAACCCAAAGCTGGAAGTGCTCATGAAGACTGAATTAAACAAGCTGATAGAAGGTAACATAATCTTTCCAATAAAGCATACATTTTGGGTTTCTAACTTAGTTCCTGTTAGAAAAAGAATGGAGAAATCAGATTATGTGTTGATTTCTGTGACTTAAATAGAGCATCCCTGAAAGATCATTACCCATTACCATCAATGGAGCAAATCTTACAAGTTGTTTCAAGATTAAAAAGATTTTCTTTATTGGATGGTTATTTAGGTTACAATCAGATTTTAGTGAAAGAGGAAGATCAGTACAAGACTGCTTTCACTACCAAATGGGGTACAATGGCTTACAAAAAGATGCCATTTGGATTATCTAATGCAGGTGCAACATTCCAAAGAGCTATGGATATGGCCTTTCAAGGTCTCATAAACAAATTTGTACTTGTATATTTAGATGATGTAACTATATTTTCAAAGAAAGTTGAAGATCACTTTTATCATCTAAGACTGATTTTTGAAAGATGCAGAGAGTTTAGGCTTTCACTCAACCCAAAAAAGAGTATTTTTTCAGTACATGAAGGAAAGCTTTTAGGACACAGTGTGTCAAAAGATGGAATATCAATAGATCCTAAAAGAATTTCTGCAATCTTAGCATTACCTCTTCCTGCCCATAAGAAAGGCTTACAAAGCTTTCATGGAAGAATCAACTTTGTAAGGAGGTTTATACCAAACATAGCAGCATTATTGCAGCCCCTTACAACCATGTTGAAGAAGAATATTCCTTTTAACTGGACAAAGGAAGGTAAGCAGAGTTTTGAAGAAATCAAAGAGGCACTTGCTACTGCCCCAACACTAATCAATCCAAATTTTGACAAGGATTTTATTTTGTATGCATTTGGTAGTGTTGATACCATATCAACTATGCTTTGTCAGCAAAATGAGGAAGGATTGGAACAACCTGTGGCTTTCTTAAGCCAAATTCTACATGATTATGAGGTAAGATATTCAATTGTTGAGAAACATGTTTTTGTTGTCATAAGAAGCCCTAAAAAGTTTAAACACATGCTTTCAAACAATAGAATAGAACTGTTGGTTGCCCATCTAACAATAAAAGAATTCTTGCTTAGTAAAGATTTGAATGATAAGAGAGCAGGATGGAAAACAAAGGTGATGGAATATGATATTCAAATTAAGGTTACAAATCTGGTCCGAGGCAAAGGATTATGTGAATAGCTGGTAGAAAATGAAGAGAACAACACTAAACTTGAAGAAGAGGCTGATACAGTGCTGTAAAATAAAGAACAAACTACTATCCCAGAGCCATTTGTAAGTTTGGTGCAGCAAATGGTTCATTATCTGCATACTGGGGACTGTCCTGAAGGTCTAGACAGATCAAAAAGGAGGTACTATAGGTTGCAAGCCATACCCTATGCTGTAATTCATGGTGTTTTATACAAAAAAAATTTAATGGTGTTTTATTAAGATGTGTAGAGCCAGATCAGATTCAGAAAATTCTGGAAGAGTTTCATGATGAGCCTTCTGGAGGTCACTTTGCACCAAGAACAATAGCTCTAAAAATTATGAGAGTTGGTTATTATTGGCCATAATTGTTTAAAGATGCACATGATTGGGTGAAGAAATGCACCAAATATTTAGTTTTTGTAGGAAAACAAAAGCTTGCAGCCATGCCCCTGCATCCAATTCAAGTAGAACAACCATTTGGCAAGTGGGGTTTGGACTTCATTGGTCCCATCAATCCACCATCAAGTCAAGGACATAAGTGGATCTTAACTGCAACAGATTACTTCACAAAGTGGACTGAAGCAGTTGCATTGAAGGAGGTGAATGAGATTTCTATGCTAAACTTCTATCAAGATTTAGTATCCAGGTTTGGTGTTCCTGATTCAATTATTTCTGATAATGCTTTAGCATTTATTGGTTTAAGAGTTTTTGATTGGTTTGTGAAGAACAACATATTTTTGAATACTTCATCCAATTATTACCCTCAGGGTAATGGACAAGCAGAATCTGATTAAAATGATAAAGAAAACAATCGATGACAATCATAGATCTTGGCATGACAAGTTGAAATTAGCCCTTTGGGCTGATAGGATAACTCTAAAGAGGGCAACGGGTAATTCACATTATGTCCTAACTTATGGAATAGAAGTCAAATTATGAATCTTAGTTGAGTTACCAACTCTAAGTTACATCAGGGAACTTGAATTATTGGAAGAACAACCAATGGAGGTAAGACTTGCACAACTCATGGAGCTAGAAGAGATCAGAAAGGAGGCCTTAAAAACATTGGAGATGCATCAAGCTCAAATGAAGAGGACATTTGATAGAAAGACAGCTCTAAGAATCTTCAAGGAAGGAGATTTAGTATTCAAATGGGATGAACTGAAAAGCAAACCTGGTAAACACACCAAGTTTGATACCATGTGGGATGGCCCATTTATCATTACAGAATGCAAGCAACACAATGCATTTCAGCTTGCAAAGTTAGATGGAGAGGTGTTGCCAATCCCTGTCAATGGGATTCACCTCAAGTTATGTTACTAGAGGAGCAGATTTTTGCTGCAAATAAGTGCTTTTGCGCATTTCATTTTAGTTTTTTTTTTGTTTTCCAAGAAGTGCACATGCACATTTTGCTGGCCATGTCATAAACAAGTCAGAATAGTTTCAATTTCAATTTTGTTTTGCTACTGTAGTTTTCTATCAGTTTGAGTTGTAAGAGGTTTTTCAAAGTTTCAGGCAGGAAAAGACTCATATGCCCAATGGAAATTGCAAGGCTACTGGTTCTATTTTGTTTAGCAGGCAAACACCCTTGAGAGGTCACCAAAAATGTTACTAAATTATGTTCACACCTAATTTAGCAAGGCCTAACTTGCAATTGTCACAAAAGGAGATAAAAGAATTTTTTTTAAGTGTATGATCACTTTGCTAAATGCCTAATATCTTGGCAAGAGAACAAATAGAGGATCATTTATCAAGATAATGTGACAATCTAATCAAAACTATCAAACCATCCTGATAAATGAAATTGGTCTAATGACAAGAGGCAGACATTCAAGGAATGATAGGTATCTAACTGGTTTTATCTTGTAGTTATGATGTTGTTGAATTATTCAAATATCACAGTTCAGTGCAAAGAAAAGGTATCTATAAACTATCATTTCATCATCATGTTTTAAACATGTGTTTCAAATCAGATTTAGTTGTTTTATCCTATGCATTTGATTCAGAAAGCAAACATACATAAATCCTTGCATAAGGTAAAATAACTGATTATATTCAAGAGAACGTTTAAATATGTCCCACACAAGCCGTGGGATTGACTAAATTAATCCAATGCAACTAAGCATGCAAGCTATACATCTGATGATAAAGAAAAGGAAAAGAACAAATGAGGAAAGTGGATATCCATCATTGCCTTATCGTGAAGGTTGATTATCTTGTCTAGCAGCTTGGTCCTTATATCTTCATCTTCTTGCTCCTGATCAGGATGGTTGACCTACAAAGTTGGAGAAAAGTTTTGTTAGAAGCTCCGAATATGCAAATTCATCATATGCTTTATTAGCAAACATATAAACTTGCAAACATTATGCATTAATGTAATTGGATCAAAATCAGACATGTACAATAAATCAGATCATCATGAGAGAGATCAATCAGCTTCTAAATGTATGTTTTTATGCTAATTTGTTTGTTCATTGTGCAGGTATATGAAAAGTTATGTTGCTGATTTGAAGACATTAAAGCATGTGGAGAAAATGGGCTCCCATAAGGGTTGAGCCCAGCATGCTCAAGTATTGATTTTTAATGCAAAAATATCTAAGAAGCATGATTTTTCAGCCATAATGAATGATCAAACACAGTGGAACAACAAATAGAGTAGGTATTTTTATACCTTTTGAATATGATTTAATCTTGCTTTTGAATTTATTAAACAGTCATAAAGGATAGTAAGATTGACAGTCCTATGTGAGCCAAGTCACAAATGTAGTAATTAGAAAAACTGTACCATGGAACAATATGAGAGATAGTTGTCATATGCCATCTGAATGTCATAAAGGAGTTACATCATTCATAAGCAAGAGGTACAACTGTGCAAGTATAATAGTCATCATGATGACTTCATAATTTCCTTCTTTCTTCATCAATATATCACTATCAAGTTCAGGCATATGATTAGTTAAAAAATAGTCAAGTATATACAAGCAAAGTGGAACAACATGTTGGATTTAGGGCTGACAACTGAGAGGGGGGTGAATCAGTTGTCTTAAAACTTTTAAAGCTTGCTGCAATTAATTCTTCTTTACCACTTCTTAACAGATTAATGACATAATCATGAAAAGCAAGAATTAATAATACATGAGCAGAAACATAAATAACACGCTTGACACCAAGATTTTGACGTGGAAACCCAGTTAAGGGAAAAACCACAGTGGGGGTTAACCCACAAGATTATACTCTGTTAAAAGTATTACAAAGGGGAAGGCACATGCCTTTGGCCTCACTGCCCAGAGCTCACTACTCAAAAGAGGCTCACTGCCTACAAGAATGATTACAAAAGAATAATAGATTGTTTGAACTGATAAGTAGCATCTACTAATGCAAGAATTCAGTTCTAGTTAAGCACAGAATACTAATTTTACACACTTCATCTTTATTCTGCCCTGCTTACTGCTCTGCCATAATCCAGACCTCAGATCTTTTCTCTTTCACACTTCTATCTACCTTTTTCTCACTCAATCCATATTTGCATCACTATTCCTTTCCACAACACTCGAATCCATCGGTTATATATATCTGCATCAACAAACTCAATCACCTATCTGTTGGCCTAATGAAGAACTTAACAAACAATACAAGTACTTTGTTCTGTCGACTGTATCCATACATCAATATTGATGCGTACCATAAATAACACTTGCATGTCACCATTCATGTTAGTCACTAACATTATATCCCATACACAACTCACCAAAATAATTCTACTAGATCCACACAAGGATCTAACACAAGTCGGCCTGTTCTTCACTGAACTATTCTGTCATATTAGGACCCGGTACTTAGATGCTCCTAACTTTTAATCCCTTTGTTACCGGAGGTTGAAATCTTGGATTTAGATTTTCCTGACATTCCTCTACACTCCCTTAGATTCACAACTGGTGCAGGGGCACCATAGTATAATCTACTATGTTGAAATAAGGCCTATTTGGCCATGTCATTTTGTTCATGTTTTGTTTTCCTGGCTTCTCTACTATCCAAAATGTACTCCATTTTTGGCAGCTCACTAGAAGGTAAGTGCTTCAGCTAGTCTTCATTTTCCTGGACAGGGTGTTCAGCATTCTCCCCTGTATTAGGACTTCTATACAATGTCAAATCAGCAATGTTGAATATGGGTGAAATGACAATATCATCAGAAAGGTCAATCTTGTAAGCATTTGGACCGTACTTCTTCAGAATCTGACAGGGTCCAATCTTCCTCATCATCAGTTTGTTGTGGCCTCCTTTTGGCAACCTGTTCTTTTTCAGATGAACCATTACCAAGTCGCCTACCTAATACTACACATCCCTCCTCCTTTGATCCATTCGAGCCTTTGTCTTCTGACTATTCTGGTGTAAGGTATATCTAACCTATTGGTGTATTTCTTTCATGGCTTCTGCAAATGCATCAGCATGACCACTCCTTTTGTCCAACCCCTAGACATCTCTTAATTCAAAAATACCCCTGGGGTGACTGCCATATACAATTTCAAAGGGACTCAGACCTGTGCTCCTGTTTGTCGAGTCATTATAAGCATATTCTTCTTGTGGGAGTATCACATCCCAACTGCTGCCATGTTCTTTTGTTAAGCATCTAAGGAGATTGCCTAATGACCTATTCACAACCTCAGTTTGGCCATCAGTCTGAGGATGATAGGCTGAGCTAAAAGATAAGTTTGTACCCAATCTTTTCCACAAAGTCCTCCAAAAAATGTCCTACAAATTTGCTATCCCTATCAGACACAATGCTCAAGGGTAGCCCATGAATCCTGACAATTTCTTTAAAGAACAAACTTGCAATGTAGCTAGCATCATTAGTGGTCCAGCAAGGAATGAAACATATTTTGAACATCTGGTTAAGTGGCAAGGGCTTCTAGATTCAGAAGCTACATGGATGTTGGAGGAAGACATTCTAAAGCAAGGAGGAGATATACAAGAATTGGTCTTTAAGAGGACTTCAGACATTTTTCTTCTGGGGAGTATGGTGCAAGGGCACCATAGTATAATCTACTATGTTGAAATAAGGCCTATTTGGCCATGTCATTTTGTTCATGTTTTGTTTTAAAAAAAAACCTGGGAGTTTTTGTTTTCCATTTGGCAAATAATGGACACATTTTGTAGAATCCGAAAAGATCAACAGGAGTCGGCTGGGATTCAGGGTAGTTGGCCTTCCCTAACCATTGAGCAACCATTGATCTTCCAACTCTAGCTTAATAAAAACATAGAGGAGCAAATGAGAAGGAGTTTAGTAGATTTGAGGATTATGAATTGGAAATTATCTAAGAAATAATAACTTCTGTCCATCATTTTCTGTGTTTGGTACGTGTTGTGAATATTTTCTAACTGTCCATAATAGCTCTTTGTTCTCTGCAAGTGAGATAGTTTAGTCTGAATTGTTCAAGATGAGTAGATAACCATTCCACTGGTGGATTCCCAAAGAAATCAGTGGAATGCCATCGTTTTGTACATATTTCTGTTTGTTTTTCTTTTCTTTTTCCAGTTTGGTGGGGCAGATGTTCTAGACTGAGGAGCACACAGTAGACGGCCTAGCATCTCCATGTGCTAGGGTTTGGTTGAAGAGTAAACGAGTCGTCAAAGTAGCAGAGAAGTTGAAGTCGTTGTCAGTGAGACAAGGGCCATCGGGAAGATATTTCTCTCTCAGAGTGATAAGGATAGTCTGGCTGATAACAAAGAGAGGATGTTATCGGAGTATCAGGTTAATAATTGGTAGCTCCACTGATAGGCATATGTCTTGCCGAAACTGTGATGGCAAATGTTAAGTTATCGTAGTTGTATTAGAGTGACAAAACCATCAGGTAGATAACATGATGTTGAGCCGACAGTGATGATCTTGCCGATCAAGTTATATCAGGGTGACAAGGAGTGAGTGACACCGACAGAAAAATCCATCGATGTATCAGCCTAGTGAAACTGGAGTTCGCCGACGAGGAATGTCAGACCGACGGTTGAAGTCCATCGGTGCATCAGAAGAAGAGAATAAGGTTCTGCTGATGATCTAAGTCACACCGATGGTGGTGGTTTGAAGGGTCATTAGGGTGATCAGTATGTCGGTACAATAGGATTTGAGCTCGCCGATGGTATGTGGTCTCACCGATAGTGAGTTCAACGGGTTCAATGTTACAAGAGGTTCAACAGTTCAATTTTTTGATCTGCTGTCTAGTTCCGTCTGTACTCTCCGCAATAGCAACACACAATGATTATCTGGAGAGATCCACTAACCAAAATACTAAACTCTACTATGTACCCTATTCTTGTCTATCCGGATTGGAGAAATCTTGTAACTGACTTCCGGTATGATCTAATACTGCACTGCAGATGTGTGGAATGGACTTAGTTGCCATCAATGACAACATATGACATGCCTTGCAGTGTCTCTTGCGAACAATCTCCCCCTTTGGCATTGATGGCAACACTTAGTGAAAAATGACTAAGTGTCATGAATGACTCCCCCTACTGTGTACACTTATATATTCTTCCACTACTCCCCCTTCGATAAATTCTTCATTTTATTTCATTTTTCACTATCTCTCACTCCCTCTTTGACATCAATGGCAAAGGGTGGGATCCACAAACCAAAAAATTCACAAGAAATCTGTATGTAAGGTCGCATATGTGTAGAGGAAAACTAATGTGTTGTAGACTTAAATAAAATTTAGGGTTTAACCTAACTAAATAGTCCACTATCATTGCATTCCTACATTGAATTATCGACCAAGGAGCGTAAACTTTTGATGATGCCTACATTATCTATGCCTTCAAGACTCATTTCTATTCTAAGTTAACCTTATACAATTCTTATTTTGTTCAGTTCTACTTACTAGAATGCATAGGAATGTAAAACAGTAAACAAAAATGGAAAACAACAAAAATAGTCTAAACTTCTAGTTGCTATGGGTACCCTCAGCAGAAGCTGAAGATAACTGTATTCAACAGAAAATTACAGTTTTAATCTAAACAACTCAAAATGATGAAAAGGCTAACACTAATCTTCGAAGGATTAAAAACATGCACTTTTCTCATGAATCACAATTACTGGAAATATCAATCAAGATTTCTTATTAGCTTCACAATATAGCACATGAGATGGAATGAAATAGTTTAACTAAAAATGCATAACTAAATAAGAGAATACACAAAGTGAGAGTTAGTACCTTGAGTGGCCAGCTCAGGGAACTATCTCACCTTTTCTGGAGAGTAAATCTACTTCAGATTTTCACACATCCCATAACATATAGTTGAATTCAAATCAAATCAAAAACATAATCTTCTTCAGATTTTATTCAAAATTAGAACATGTCTGGAATAACTGATAATTGTAACAAAGTAACAGCTATATGGAAAGTAAAACATAACAACCAACTTAATCAACGAACTCGTCCCTTAAATTATATAAAGATGGGAGTCTTATGCAACCTTCTAACTGACTACGATCATCAATTCAACCCTAAACATTAGCATATTGTTTTGAGATCAACTTATTAACTGGAACAAAGGAAACATAGTCCTATCCAAATAGAAATTCTAACCATAACAACTCATAAATAAAATTCATAAACTTCGGTGAGACTTCTAGAATAAGTCTTCTTTCTCCCCTGCATTTATTCTCCCATGATGACCACGTTTGTCTCCACCGATCGCTATGTCGGGCACTTGGACTGCATTCTCATTGATTCCTCTATTCTACATCCTGTTGTAATTACTCCTTAGATTCTTTATCTGGCTGCACAGGGTTAATCATTCCAGCATTTATATACAAAACAACCTCTCATAATAAACTTATGAAATCCTATTTATATTACATGCATATCAACAATTTAAACCATCCATTTGATAATATAACCACCTTATTTCATTTATCAGCATAGGGTCACAGTCTTTGGAAAGTATATATGAAATAGCATAAAATAGAGATAATGTCTGTGAAGTCTTTGCAGAACCATATAGAAAAGGTCTTAAAACATATGAAAGTAGTATAAAAGGAAGTCAATATTTCATCCCAACATTCCCCCCAACTTAAAGAACTAGACATCTACGACAGACAATTATAATGCAAAGTAATTCTTCTGAGGTCTGCGTCCTCTCTAACTCCTTTTCCCTGCTTGAGGTAGAATCCATTAGAGTATGCAAGTCTTTCCATCCTGATAAGCTCAGCACGCCTACACTGCTCACTTTTCCCTCCTGTCCAATGTGGCACTAGATAAAGAAAGATAGGAGGTTGATAAGTGAGAGGTAACCATGATACTCCCTTCTGCTCTGATATCTAGATGTACCTACGCAATCTCTCAAGCATATTCATGAAGTTGTGGATAGAATGAGGTTCCTTTCTTTGTAACTCTGGAGTTAAACTATCCCATCTGCTCTGCACATACCTCTGATAATTTTGGATGATAGACACTGCCATCCTCTGTATTCTTCTGTAGTCCCTAAGTCTTAAATCCATGATCACCTTACCTGGTCCTTTATGAGACAGTAATGTTAACCATAGGGTCAAGATGATTTCAGGCTCCAAGGCTTCCTTCCTCATTTGCAGTGGTACTTTCTTTTCCTGCTCTTCATATTGGTCCATCAATAACCCTCTGAGTTGTTCATTTTTGAAATATGACATTAATGCTCTGACCTGGAGGTCTCCAACATACATACATGGATTCCACTGTGTATCTTCATCCATCATATAATTATACAAGTAATACTCACACAACTAGTCTTGTTCTTCTAGGCTGACCTCTTTGAAGTAATTACAAAAAATAAACCTTGAATGCAAGTCGGGTTAATCATTGATAAATCTGTTAAACTGAAAACTGAGAAATTTTTCTTTCAAAAATAGTGCATACACCCTTGATGGAGGTCTGCATCCCATAAGTTGCTTAGCTCTTTCAATAACCTCTGTCAAATTTTGCTCTCATTGTTTAATCTTCAAATCCTTTTCTGCAACAGATTCATTGAGGTTATGCTTCTCTTTTTCCCAGTTTTCCTTCTCTTGCCTATTTTCATCAATCAATTTCATCAGTTCAAAGCCCAAGGACAATGTGGTATGGTACTTTGGGGTTTTTACCACAAGGGGTTGGAGAGTAAGTACTGCTTCTTCCTCAATCTTTGTTTTATTTTCAGCCAACTGTGCCAACAAATCTAAATTAGAACCGTGGCCATAAGTTTGAATCTTCTCCTCCAACTCCTGAATCCTCTTTTCTTTTTCTCTATCTCTTTCTTCATAACCCCTTACCTATTCCTCAAGTTGCCTTATTCTGTCTAGGGCTTCCTGCAATTCCTTCCTAATATCTCTGTCTTCTATCAATTCCTTTTCACCTTCAAAATTTTCATCATTCCATTTTTTAGGGGCATCAAAAATTTCCTTAGCAAAGTCATCTGGCATAGGTTTTCCCATTTTTCTGGCAATAAACGGATCTTCTGATTCAAAATTAGAAGAAGAAATGTACCTTCATTTTCTAGAAGACATATTATCATTTGCACAGGTGTTAGCAGAAGCATCCTCAAGAGGGTTTTCTCCTCTATCTGAATCCAGATTCAGAGGAGTTGGATCAGTATCCTGTTGGCCTTTATTTTCGTCTTCTTATCTTTGGTGCTCAACAACTTTCTCTTTAACACCTTGGTTCCTTAACCTCCCTGATTGCCTAGGAGTAACTGTCTCATGTTTTTCTACTTTTTTCCTATTATTGTTGTTCTCCTTCTTACTCTTTGTTCTCTTTCTAGATGTTGAGGAAGTGGTTCTTTTTGTTTTAGGAGCAGAGGTTGAGGGCTCTTCAACTAATACAAGCCTAAACTCTGGAGGGTTATGAGGTTGTGTTTCTTCCTGCTCAATCTCAACAAGGGGTTTAGTTTTCTTGTGGAATATCTTCTTCTGTCTCTGGTGCTTCTAAGAGTGTTGAGATGTCTACACATTGTTTAAAGGCTTCCCACTCAATATGTGGGTACTGAATCCTTAAACTCCTTTTTACTAACAAAGTTATTAAACAATGGTGAGAAAGAGTTGTGTCTGCTTGTTGCCTCTGATACTCTGAAGACATCCTTCTTAGCATACTATACAAATAATTGGGAACATTGACAAGTTTCTCATGTCTCAAATGGTTGAGCAGTTTAAGATGTGCAATATACAAAATATTATATCTACCATCACAAGTAATATATTTGATAATATGCAAAGCACATTTCCCCCAAAAATATGGAAGAGATAATCATTTGGTACCTTGTGTGGTAGAGTCTAGGTGTTCACCTCTTTCACAAAACTCTTCCCTGGCCGTAGCTGCATCAACCCTAACTGGATACTTAGACCCTATTCTAGGCAGCCCTGAAACTTGAGCAATTGCAAGCTCATAAGCATCTACTGTCAACCCTCTAACCATTGCTTCATCATACTATAGAGTAAGTGTGAATTCTTTTACCATGTCATTGTCATATTTTGTCAACTTGAGGAAGTAATCAAGCCAACCTACTCTCGTAAAGAGTGGAAGAACCAACACATCCTCCAATATTTCCTTGTGTGCCGAGGGTTCCCTTCTGATTAGGTCTCCTCCTATTGCTACTGTGAATTACAACTCTACAGTGTCAATTTTCTGTACAATGCAAACTTCTGCTGCTCAATTTCTACTGCTTCAGCTCGCCACCCTGAAAAACTAGTCTTTCAACTTGCCTCTTTCTTGCTTCTCCACTATAACTCCATAACTCCTTAGGGTATTAATTCATTATTTGACAGAGGTAAGTTCATAGTGCAGAGTATTTGTCTAGTTTTCTCAAAAGGGAGGGTTTTAAACAAGGTTTTCAAAGGCAAAAATGTAAAGGCAACAATGATTAAATGACAATCATTTGGAAATAAACCCCTCCCCCCAACTTAATTATGAAGTGACCACACTTCATATGGTAGATAATACTAAAGGAGTAGTGATTAAAAGAAATGGTGGTAATATATATCGCATGCATGAAATAAATTATGAATAAACATGAATATAAAAAGAAATCTAAGTCTATTAATTGAAAGTTTTGGATTGTGCATATATAGAGAAATGAAATAATTACATACCTTGAAAGGTGTGAACAACACTGGTGAGGTGATAGAATATGCATGTGGCAAATGGCAAGTTGGCTGTACAGTTACAAAGTGATAATGGAAGAGTGCAAGATGGCGGATGAAAGTACCAACTCATAAAGGTTAATTGACACTTAGAATAATGTGAATGGATCAATTTGAAAGGAATATGGGTATAGGGAATGGGAGGGAGAATTGAGGCAGTGTTCACTAAGTAATGGAACAGAGCAGTATACAGATGTTGCTACGGGCGCCTGCAGCACAAGTCCCGACTGTGTAGATGTAAACATAATATAACAGGTCTTAGCTGAATCAGGTCCCAACTGAATAAGTGAAAAAAAATAGGTCCCGATGGAAATAACTTGTTGTCACCATGGAAATGGTGCAGTGTGTGCATGTGAGAAAAACAAAGAAATTTAATTTTCAGCAACAGGGATTGAGTATTGCAACTCAACCTCCACATCACTGGACAGTGTTGTTGTATTAGCATCTGAATGTGCATCTTCAGGTGTCACAGCATCAGCATCAAGATCATCAGCATGAGTGTCAAGAGGAGCATACTGAGCACCTAGAGATACCAGAAAGTCATCTCTCTGAAGTGGCTTTTTGTATAATTTGAGCCTATGCCCATTGACCAATAGTGAAAACCAAACTTCATCAATAGTTTGCAGTTGAACTGCACCATTAGGAAAAACTTGCTTGATCTCATATGAGCCTAATCAACATGACTAAAGCTTGCTCTTGAAGTCCTTATACCTTGAATCATAAAGTAGGGCCCAGTCTCCTACAGTGAATTCCTTTATTTTGATATACTTATCATGCCATTTTCCCCTTTGCTTCTGTATGACCTCTGTATGATGAATGGCCTCCAATCTCATTTCATCCAAGGCATTCAAATGTTGTACCCTTTCTTGTTGTGCAGTGGTCAAATCCATGCCTAGGTCCATTGCTGTCTTCAGGGTTTTGTGTTCAAATTCAATAGGCAAGACTGCGGTCCTGCCATAGACTAGCTCATAAGGTGTAAACCCTGTAGTTGTCTTCCAAGTTGTTCTATATGCCCAAACAGCTTCAAGGAGCCTAGAAACCCAATCTCTATAGTGAAGTTGCACTGTCTTGGTCAAGATGTTTTCAATTTATCTATTAGTAACTTCTACTTGACCATTAGCCTGTGGATGGTATGGTGTGGATTTATTATGCCTGATCTGGTATTCTGCAACCAATTTGATTATTAAATTAGATGTAAACCGTGGTCCCTG
Organism: Cunninghamia lanceolata; assembly: GCA_027924645.1. Taxonomy (NCBI): domain Eukaryota; kingdom Viridiplantae; phylum Streptophyta; class Pinopsida; order Cupressales; family Cupressaceae; genus Cunninghamia; species Cunninghamia lanceolata. Next base: position 17,626,191 of record BSBN01000472.1, on the reverse strand, counting down.
GTTAGTTACCATTTCTCTTGGGACACGATACCTAATGAAGATGTCTTCATACAAGAATTTGGCCACATTGCCATCTCTGGCAAATGGTAATGCTTTCACTTCAACCCATTTAGTTAAGTAGTCTGTACATACCAGGATATATTCTTTGTTGTTTGATGAAGGAGATATAGGCTCCACAAAATCCAAACCCCACTTGTCAAAAGGGGCTAGTGAGATTTATGGCTACAAAGGCATCTCATAACTTCTAGTAGGCCTCCCCATTCTCTAGCATCTATTACAACTCCTAGTGTGGTTGACATCATCTTTATGAAGCGTTGGCTAGTAGTAACCTATTGTTAGGATCTTAAAGGTTGTCTGTTTAGCTGCAAAATGTCCTCCACAAGGCTCATCATGACAAGCCTTCATTACATCAAATACTTCATCCTCCCTGATACATCTTCGCATAATATTGTTCGGTCTAGTGTAGAATAGAAATCCAAAAATCCAAGAGTAAGAGAAACATTTATGCACTAGCTGCCTCTTCTCCCTTAGAGAGAAATATCCTGGAATCTGCCCTGTAACCAAATAATTGGCTATATCTGCATACCATGGAGTGTGTACAGTGAGAGAAAATAAATGCTCATCAAAGAAAGAATCATCAACCACACCATCTGAAGACTATGTAGGTAGTCTGGACAGAAAATCAGCAACAACATTGGCTTTGCCTGGTTTGTCAACAATTGTAATATCAAACTCTTGCAACAACAATAACCACCTTACAAGTCTACCACCTACTATGGGTTTATTCATCAAGTATCTGATGGTTGCATGATCTGTATGGATGAAAACCTTGTAACCAGTTATGTAGTGCCTAAACTTATTGATGGCATAAACAACTACTAACATCTCTTTCTCTATCATTGTATAATTCAATTCAGCTCCTTGCAGATTCTTACTGACATAGTAAATATCATATTCCTTGGTTCCTTCTTGTTGGCCTAAAACTGTACCAATGGCAAAATCTGATGCATCAGTATGTGAAAAGGTAAGGTCCAGTTTGGTCCTCTAAGTACAGGGGCTTGTGTCAAGGAGGTTTTCATCTTTTCAAAAGAAGTCTGACAAGCTGGTGTCCACTCAAATTCACTGTCCTTAGTTAACAGAGTAAATAAAGGTGCAACAATTTTGCTAAAATCTTGAATGAACCTTCTGTAATAACCTGCATGTCCTAGGAAACTCCTGACATCTTTTTGCTTCTATGGAATAGGTAGGGTGGAAATAACTTCAATTTTCTTTGGATCCACTTGTATTCCAGCACTTGAGATAAAGTGCCCCAAAACTATTCCTTGTGTCATCATAAGAAAACACTTTTCATTACTCAAAGAGAGATTATGATCTGTACATCTTTTCAATACCTTCTCCAAGTTGTGTAGGGCTTCATCATATGTGTCACCATATGTGGTGAAGTCATCCATATAAATCTCCATACTGTCATGGGAAAAATAAGAGAAAATGCTTAAAATTGCTCTTTGAAATGTAGCAAGAGCATTGCACAATCCAAAGGGTAGGACAGAGTATGCATATGTCCCCCAAGGGTAGGTAAATGTTGTCTTATCTTGATCTTCTGGAGCAATTTTAATCTGATTATAGCCACTAAAACCATCAAGGAAAGATAAATATTTCTTGCCTGCTAGAGAGTCAAGAACCTGATCAATGAAGGGCAATGGAAAGTGATCTTTCTTGGTAGAGGTGTTCAATTATTTGTAGTCAACACAAACCCTCCACTTGCCTCCTTTCTTTGGGACTATAACCAATGGTGAAACCCATTCACTGTCTGAAATGGGGTATATGAAGCCTGCATCCAAAAGTTTCTGTAGCTCAGTCTTAACAATTTCCCTCAGGGCTGGATTCATGCACCTTTGCTGCTGCCTGATGGGTCTGTACCCATCATCTATGTATATCTTATGCATGCACAAGGCAGGATCAATGCCTTTCATATCATTATAATCCCAAGCAAATGCTACTGAGTGTGTATGTAATATTCTATGCAAGGAGTGATGTTGTTCATCAGTCAAGGCATTATTAATATTCAACATCCTTCCTAGTCTGACTTCTAGTTGTTTGGACAGTTCTTGTACAGAAGACAAATCATGGTTGGGTAACATAGGTAAGCATTACTGAGGTAATAAAGCATGAAATATTTGAGACACCTCTTTTGATGAACTGCTTGTATTATGGTGCTTAAAGGGTCTTGTAAACAAGATAGGCAATCCTATTGCTACAGATGCCTTCCACAATCATTGTGGAGAACATGAGCAATTAGTTCATCTTCATCTGGAACAGCTAACAAGGGGCTGCGTTCAATAGTCATCAGATTTTGTAGGGAATAGGCATCCTCATCCTCTAGGTTAGGCCAAATAGTCTGCTCAATCTCATGGGATGGCTGGACTAGTGGATATAATACCAATTACTTGGTCACTGTCCCATTAAATATGATCATGTTGCCAGACCTACAACCTATAAATGTAGCAACAGTGGCAAGCCATGGTCGGCCTAGTATAAGAGGATATCCAACAAGATTAACTTTGGGTTGCAAAACTATGAAACCAATTGTATACTCCCAAGAGTCTAATGTAATGACCAAATCTTCTATGACCCCTTCAGATTTGACTGTACACCTATCAGCCAATTGTAGAACTGTCTGAGTAGGCCTAAGATTGTTCAACTGGAGTGTATGCATTGTTTCCTTGGTCATGACATTAATAGCAACACCTAAATCTATCAAAGTGTTCTTAATCAGAGTCCCATTGATCTTGACATCCACCACTAGGCTTCTTGGGTTTGTATATTTTGGAACAGTTATATTACCCAACATGATGTCTGTAATATTACCTAACACATGCACTATCTGGGGGTCTATTATCTTCCTTCCTGGCTTCTTTATGCAAAGATCCATAATAGTTTTGGTATAGATGGGGATATCCTTGATGGCTTGGATTAGTGGAATCTTGATGCTGATATCCTTTAGCTGGCTAAGAAGGACAGTATCAGCTTGAGCTAGTTGCTTTTGCATGGCCAAACGCTTAGGGAAAGGAGGAGACTTTTGTTGCAAGGTAGGTTGGGCATCTTGGTTTGATTCAGGCTCCAAGGGTTGCTTGTCTGGGGCCTCTTCAGTGGGCTCTTCATCTTCAAGCTCAGTAATTTGGGGAGATGAAGGTCCTGCAAGTTGTTTCCCTGATCTCAAATGAACATTACACACTTCCACCCCATAGGTGGGATATTGCATCACCTCATTAGTATAAGCCTGTTGAATAGGTTTGTTGTTAGGGTTAGGTGTAAGTTGGGCAGGGATTTGGGTAAGTCTAGGAGGTGGATTTTGAGGTGGTGGCATTATGGCTGGCTACTGTGGCTGAGATGGAATCATAGGTTGCTGAAATTGTGCATTTTGCTGCCATTGTTGGCCCTTGTTCCACTGAGGCTACTATTGTTGTTGGTGAGGAGGCCTCTGAGGATTATAGTTGGGAGCTTGGAGATTTTGTTGTGGCCATGGGTTAGGCTATTGTTGGCTCCAACTAGCCTGTGAAGTAGGCCATTGGAGACTTTTCCATTGTGGGTTTTGCCATGCATTTGGGTTACCAAGCCATTGTTGAGCATTCCAAGCAGAGAAGTTCTGATTTGTAGCAGAAAGGGAGGATTAAAATTAAGTGGATCAGGAGGCATACCTTGTCTTTGTTGCCATGGCCTTCTTTGAGCAATGAAGAATAATTTCCCATCCTCTCCTTCAAATTGTTGTAACTCTGGTCTCTCAATCCTTTCTTGCTAGATACTGGCCACCCTTTTGCATTTACAATTGGCTTTCCTTTGTCTACAGTTGGGGCAGTATTCAATGAGAATTGTATCTATCTCTTCTTGTTTCTTCTTGATGTGAAGAGTGTCCAATTGTGTAGCCATATGGCTAATGATATCCTCTTTCATATTGGTCATCAAGTTACTAATTTCCACTCGAGAAACTCCATTAGTTGCCTTGCCTACAATGGCTACTCTTTCTCCTCTAGGTTTCTTGGAAAAAGTCCTAGAGTAGTTCCTACAAGCTGTACAAATATCCTCAAAGGGAAGTTGGGAGATATCCCCTATTCCAATGAGATTTAGGGCATCCATGAAATCATCATTGACTCCTCTTAAAAAGACCAACTTCAATGATTCTTCGGACAACCTATTTTGAGGATTTTTCTTCAAGGCAAATTGGAATCTCTCAACATAGTCCTCTAATGGCTCATCCTCTTTCTATGACATCCTAAAGATGTCATCTTTCCTCCTATCATGTCCTCTGTAGTAGTCTTTGTATTTCACCAGAAATTTTGTCTTCATGGTATCCCAATCTGGAATGGCATCTTTCCCCAGTCCCATAAACCATCTTAAAGAAGCATCTTTTAGGGTAGCAGGGAACAACTTGAGTTTGTAAGGATCAGTGGTATAATCATAAATCCTACATAGAACATCAAACTCGAATAGGAAAGTGTCAGGATCTTCAGTCACCAAACCATAGAAAACAGGCAACGCAGAAGGTGGTATATTTTTCAGAGTAGTTGCCCGTGCTAGGTCTAGTATAGGGAATTCAAATGTAGCTTGTCCTGGAGGATCCTCTACTGCATCTGCCATGGTTCTGAAAGTTCCCTCTGTGGTAGTAGAGGAAGTTGATGGAGATGTAGGGGGTGTTGATGAAGATGTAAAAGGAACTTTCCTTCAGCACTTCCTATGGTGTAGTTGTTGAAATCAGCTATGCCCTCGTTATTTTGAGAAGTTGATGGGAGGAATCTACCTCAAGTATCTCTTTGCCTCCACATACAGTAAATTGAGCTTTATGTTTCAGCGACCCTGCACAATGTTAGTAGAATGCCTGGTGTTTCTTGAAAAATGAATTTATTCAATCTAATATGGAAATTAAGATTTAACTATAAAAGCATGTGAAACCTAACAAATGAGACTATGAAGATAGCACCATCCCTGGCAATGGTGCCAAAAATGTAGAGGAAAACTAATGTGTTGTAGACTTAAATAAAATTTAGGGTTTAACCTAACTAAACAGTCCACTATCATTGCATTCCTACATTGAATTATCGACCAAGAAGCGTAAGCTTTTGATGATGCCTGCATTATCTATGCCTTCAAGACTCATTTCTATTCTAAGTTAACCTTATACAATTCTTATTTTGTTCAGTTCTACTTACTAGAATGCACATGAGTGTAAAATAGTAAATAGAAATGGAAAATAACAAAAAATAGTCTAAACTTCCAGTTGCTATGGGTACCCTCAGCAGAAGCTGAAGATAACTGTATTCAATAGAAAATTGCAGTTTTAATCTAAACAACTCAACAACTCAGAATGATGAAAAGGCTAACACTAACCTCCGGAGGATTAAAAACATGCACTTTTCTCATGAATCACAATTACTAGAAATATCAATCAAGATTTCTTACTAGCTTCACAATATAGCACATGAGATGGAATGAAACAATTTAACTAAAAATGCATAAATAAATAAGAGAATACACAAAGTGAGAGTTAGTACCTTGAGTGGCAAGCTCAGGGAACTATCTCACTTTTTCTAGAGATTAAATCTACTTCAGATCTTCACACATCCCATAACATATAGTTGAATTAAAATCATATCAAAGACATAATCTTCTTTAGATTTTATTCAAAATCAGAACATGTCTAGAATAACTGATAATTGTAACAAAGTAACGGCTATATGGAAAGTAAAACATAACAATCAACTTAATCAATGAACTCATCCCTTAACTTATATAAAGATGGGAGAGTCTTATGCAACTTTCTAACTAACTGTGATCATCAATTCATCCCTGAACATCAGGATATTGTTTTGAGATCAACTTATTAACTGGAACAAAGGAAACAGTGTCCCATCCAAACAAAAATTGTAACCATAACAGCTCATAAATAAAATTCATAAACTTCGGTGAGATTTCTAGAATAAGTCTTCTTTCTCCCCTGCGTTTATTCTCCCATGATGACCAGATTTGTCTCCACCGATTGCTATGTTTGGCACTTGGACTGCATTCTCATTGATTCATCTGTTCTACGTCTTGTTGTAATTACTCCTTAGATTCTTTATCTGCTTGCACAGGGTTAATCATTCCAGCATATATATACAAAACAATCTCTCATAATAAACTTATGAAATTCTATTTATATTACATGCATATCAACAATTTAAACCATCCATTTGATAATATAACCACCTTATTTCATTTATCAGCATAGGGTCAAAGTCTTTGGAAAGTATATATGAAATAGCATAAAATAGAGAGAATGTCTGTGAAGTCTTTGCAGAACCATATAGAAAAGGTCTTAAAACATATGAAAGCAGTATAAAAGGAAGTCAAAATTTCATCCCAACAATATGTACAAATAATCCATGCATTATATTTACATGAACTTGAGGATATCTGCAAAACTATTTTTCAACTGCACAAGTTCAAAGGCCCAACTACTTTTCATGCCATCCAAAATTGTGCTGTGTTCTCTTAGTAGGAATGCCTGTGTTTCTGCTTTCTTCAGATCTGAAGGATCACCTGTTCGGACTGCAACTTGAGCTTCTAATAAAGCAGTAAACATTGTTTCTAACTTGGGGGCAATCAATCCCTGGAGCTCACACATTCTCTCCATAATATTGATCTTTTTTTTTAACAGGCTTCTTTATTTCATCAATCAAGTTGATTGCTTGACACTCCTAACTTACCGGAGAAACTATTAGAGGGTCAAAATTTTGAGATAGATTTAGCAATCTTTGTTCCCGCTCCTTTATCTTCATCTCAATATCCTCAATAACTTTGGGCCAAGATAGACAAAATTTGTATACATCACCTCTGTCATTAAGAGCATTTTGAATACTCTTTATACTGATATCAAGTATCCTTTTATCATTCCCTATTAGGCCATTTAGCTCACTAAATCTCTTATCCAAAAATTCATTCTAGATTTTAATCTCTGTAGACTTCTCAAAGGACTTAAAGTGTGTACTTAAAGAATTTACAAGGCTCTTTAGATTTTTGGAGGGAGAATCAGATGAATTCTTCTGGAAAGTTGGCATTATCTTCTCCAATATATTGGATGCAAGGCCTAACAACTTATTGTACTCTATGTGGGATTTCAATATCTTCTCACTTACCTTAGCTTGTGTGAAAGATGTTATCGTCATCATTTGGACCGGAGAGAGAGTATCTAGGTTGATTGGTCCTTGAATCAGTTTTGGTTCATCAAACTCTAGCATCTCTTTACTTAGGAAACTCTTCACTGCATCTGCAATGTTTCTTGTCACAATTTTAGGGCATCTCCAATGTTTCAATATCAGGACTATTTTGTTGGGGTGCATCAATATTTGCACCATCTTCTTCTGCTTTATCTTCTTTACCCTTGACTTTTTCTTCTTCCTTTTGTTGTGAGCCAACTTCAGAGGGAATTTTTGTTTCCATGTTTACTTTTGTGTTAACTCCATCTATTTGATCTTGGGTATCCTTTTTGCCTTCAGCCTCTTCTAACTTCTGATCCTTGTTCTTCTCAGAGTCATCTTGATTAGGACTTAGTGTCTCCATGTAGGTTTGTTTCGGAGGATCATTTCCCTTTCCAGTCTCTTATTCTGAAGTTTCTTGTTCCGAAACTGAAGGATTGCCTTCCTCAACTTGTTCCTCTGAAACAATATAATACTTATCTTTGTCTAGGGCCTTCCTTAAAATTTCCTCTGTTTCTTTTACAACTTCCTCAATTTTACTAAGCATTAGCTTGTTCATCTGGATCTTGCTTCTGAATTCCTCCTTTACTTCCTTGAGGATTTTATTTGCTTCCCTTCTAGTCATTACTGGACACAAGGTGGAGAGGACATGTTCTCTGAGTTCTAGGTCTTTAGCATTGGCGGCTTCCTTCCTCATCTCTAGTATATCCCTTAAACTTTTAGGAATTTCTTGCAAAATTTCCATTAGAGCTCTATTGAATTTATTCAAGTACAGGATTGTGGCATCCTGCAAGATTTTCTTATTTGCTTTATCAAAATTATCATAATATTCTCTGATAGGCCTTAGATTTCAATGAACAGTAATTATTTTTTATAATTTCATCAACTGTCATAGCAACCTTACCAGTTTCTTGCTTTTTACTTGCCTTTTTTCTTCCAGAAGGCTGGTCCTCAGAAGCCTTTGAAATCTTAGCTTTCTTAGTTATTTCTTTAACTTCTTCATCTGTCTCAGTCTCCTCATCATCTTTTGTGCTCATATACATTCTTGTGGCCTTTGTTTTCTTTCTTTTTGTTCCTTTACCGGATGATATGTCTTCCAGTTTCTCAGGATTGATAGACTTTGGGGGAACATGGATAGTAGCAGAGCTCCTAGTAGTCCTTAGAGTGGAGGAGGATTCTACTGGAGCACTTCCTTGTTTCTTATCCTGTTTCTCCCTCTCTGCCTTTTCAGTTACTTCCCTGAATTGTCTCACAGCTTCTTTTGTGAGGCCTAGATTCTCAGCCAACTGCTCACCTTCTTTTCTTACTTTCCTTTTGGTTTCAAGTTTTCTGAGCTCGTCATGTAGTTTTACACTTAGTTCCTCATATGTCCCAAATCTTTCAACTGTTGTATCTTTTGGCTTGCTCAAAAGGTGTTGAGCATACATGTTCAAGATTTTTTCATCTACCTCATACCCCATGGGCATGATCCAAATAGTTCTGGGTTCTACTGCTTCCATTAAGCACTAATCGGTGTCAACCATAAAGCATATTTCATTGTTGTACTTCTAAACAACTGATTTGGGGATTCTTTCTCTAGAATGCATCATATTCTGAAAATTCTTGAAGTATCCACAAATAACAGTTTTCTGTGCTTTACAGTCACCAATGCTGCGAAGATGATCCCTAATCTGAATAGCTACTGGCTCGTCATTAGTCTAGTGTACACCTTTTACTCTAGATACCTCATTCATAAAGTATAAAAATAAACATAGAACCAATGTACCATATTTAAAGGTGTTTTTCTTATCTTTCTTGATTTTGTTTAAGTTCTTAATTAGTTGGTGTTGCAATAATTCACACAAATCATAATTTGCATTTTCCTTTAGCATTTTGTATGCAACATATATGGTTGTTCTAGAGATAGAGTTTTCCCTGCTTGAGTGGTAAATCTTGTAGCCAATCACCATAGAGGAAAACTTAACATCCGGTTCTATAATATCATTGATGGTCATTGCCCTTTTGTCAAACTTGGCACTGATAGCATCGGTCGCTGTCTGGTTTTTCATGGCTTTCAGCATGGGCAATCCACCAGTTGAATTCAACCTAGTCACAATCCCGATAGCATCCTTTGTAATTTTGAATGGTTTCATCAACCACAAAAACTCATCATGCATTCAACTTAAAACATACCGGACCCATTCATCTTCATCGAATGTTGGAAACCCCATAATCTGAATGAAATGTTTATCATGCAATGCCTTATATTCATGTTTAAGATTGCGATTTTCATCACTCAAATGACTCTCAAACAAATCCACATACCTTGAGTCCCCAAATCCATCTATGTTCATGTGAGGCCGATTATTTTTCCTCCCTTATTTTGATCGTTTTACATTTCAGTTGATGACATTACTAGACTTTTAGAGACTATTGTTTCCATTATGCAGATTTGATTATATCTCCTGATTTTGATTTGACATTGATTAGACATGTGGTGATTTGATTTAAATCATATTTGATGCTATGATGAGATTAGACATGTGAGATATATTAGATGATGATTATTGATGTGATTTCTAGTTCATTATGTGGGTTCATTAATTGATGATGATTATGTGACATTATATAGAAAAATCAGTTTAATCTTGAATTATGTTGTAAATGATTAAAGTTGTATACAGTGGCATGAATTTAATTCCAGTTGCTTCGGCTATGATTATTCATGATATGATTGACACTTGATCTAGTTGTGCAGGATTATATTCCCAGGCGATGGGAAATTGGAGGTAGTGTTCACACATATGTTATTCCCTGTGAACCGATCCATTCCCAAGAGGGATGAGGATCACGTTTGATCAGATGTTGTTTGAGTACTTGTTTGATTTATTATTTTGGCCTAGTACCCCTTTGTTTAATTAATTTATATCATGTGTTGTATATTTTTATTGTGTTACACCACTTGGTATTGTTTTTATTTTTGAGCCATTTAAAGTGAATTTATGGCTCCCTAGGTGAACCTTAGTGTCCCAAAACTTACCCTAGGTGGTTACCCATGGGTCTAGGGTCAATTTTGACTAACTAAACCTTGGGGTAACCCACTTTTGGTCACTCTAAACTGAGGTTTAGTCAAAATGACGAATTTTGAAATGGCTAAGGGTGGGAGATGAGTCATGCTTTGGGAAAGACTCATCTGCCTTCCCAAAGTTTGGGGATCCCTTCACCAAGAAGACTTGGGAGGTCTCCAAGACTCCCAAGTGTGTGGGATCTCACTCCAAGACTCTCACACACGTGTGAGAGCATCTTGGAGGGAGATGGCTCTCTTGGAGAATAAGAGGATGCCATATGGCATCCCTTATCCTCATGGAGGCTTGAAGGGGATTGCCACCTCGCCACTTGGTCTCTCACACATGTGTGAGAGCACAAGTGGATAAGGTGAGGATTGGGATGGAATTGGAAGGTGACACTTGTCACCCTCACATTTACTCTCCCTTGCAAGTGGCATGGGACGAGGAAGGAGAAGGTGACAAGTGTCACCTTCTCATTCCTCAAGGCCAAATTGGAAGGCCTATATTATCTCCTCTTGAAGAGGAGTGTGGGGTTCTTGCATTTTGCATATTTTCTTTCTATTCTTGGAGTTCTTTTGGGGGAGTTAAAGAAATTTGGAGATTGGAAGACTTGGAGAAGCTTGGAGCTCTTCACCAAATGTGCTTCCATTTTTAGGGCTTTTGAAGGTAAGCTCCATGGCTATGGCCATTTACCCTTGCATATTTCATTTATGTTGTGTTTGTGGTTTTATGTTGTTGGTTGTTTTCTTTTTGTGTGGGTTGGGAGTTTGGTGAGAGCACCTTCATTTGGAGGTAAGGCTCAACTTGTATGGGGTAGGGGAGAGTGAACCTCCTCGAGGTCACCTCCTTATTTTAGTGCTACTTATAGCCTTGAGGGCTCTTCTTGATGTTGAGAACATTTTTGATGGCAAGAGTGCCATGATATTTTTTTGAGTTATTTGGAGATATGTTTTTTTGGTGGTTATGGCTTGAGGCCTTGAGACTTGGTGATTTGAGATCATGGAGTGGCCTCTTGAGTTGAGGGGTCCATTCCCCTACCCCCATCAAACTCATTTTCATGAGTTTAGTTTTGTGCAAACTTTGGGAAATTTTATGTGTGTTTGGAAACTTGCATTGTTGTGGTGTGTGTCAAAAGGTGTGATTCCTACCAACCTAGCTCGGGGTGACCCACTAGCGGGTCTATGGTAGGGAGGAGGGCATTCCTTTGTGGCTTGTTTCCCCATTTTTTTGGTGTTTTATTTTATGCAGGAGTTTATTGGAGAAAATGAAGTTTGGAGGAGTTCATTGTTACTTTATTTGCCTTATTATTAGTTGGCTGTTTTGGAGCCATGGCCTTAGAGGCCTTATTGTATTTCTTTGACAAAATGTTTACTATTCCTTATGTTGGTTGTGGAGGGAAATCTTATGTGAGTAGTCTTTATTGTTATTCAAAACTTGTTGAGATTTATGCTATTATGTTGTAATGTTTATGAAGAAATACAATAGAAAAATATATTTGTTGTCTTACTACTTATAAAAAAAAAAATGTGTCGTTGTTGGAATTTTAGTGTATGCTATGTGGAAAATAAAATATACATTGCTGTCTTGTATGCACTGAAATTACATGTTTACGATTTTAAAGTTGTGCACATGGGTTGTTGAAAATTTGAATAGAAATGATCTTTGTATTTGTTGTTATTTTAAATAAAAAAAAGAACAGATCTATGATATGTATTGGTATTTTAAAGTTTGCAAATCTGGTTATTGCATAAAATAATCTGTCCTATTATTTTATTTTAAAAATGGGTGTACATGTAAAGGATATATATATATATATATATATATATATCTATATATATATATATCACAAATATATGATTTTTGATTATATGAGTATTTTATCTTACTGTGATTTAAACACATAGTGTATATATATACCACTGTACGTATATATATATATATATATATATATATATATATACTTTTTTTTGAGTGAAATGATAGACTGTATCAGAGATTTATACATTTATAATCAATATAAAATAAAACTGATTTTTAAAGCATTTAAATCTGAGTTTTCTTGGCCGAACCCTAGATAAAATAGTATGGGGGATGGCGGCCATGGTCGCTGCCCACCATACTATTCATTTTGCTGTCCGCGGGGGGTGTGGGGAGGGGCTCGGTCCCCTCCCCACATCCCTTACACTGCTTTAACCACACCATTCCCCTCACCATTTCCGCACCCCTCCCCACACCAATGGCCCCCAAACTTCTCACCTTCGACCATCAACACTGGCGCCACAACAGGATACTGACGACGGCATTCCCTGTGGCTCGACCCTTGGCCGAAATCTGATCTGTGCCCTTTGATTTGCCTCACTTGAATATATATATATATATATATATATATATATATATTGCTTCCTACAAATGTGTATATTCGGTTAGATAAATATATATACATAAAAATGTATATATATATATACCTGAATATATATATTAAAAAAAATAGATATCCTATTTTTACACAAAACATATACCTTTGTGAGAGGTAGCAGAACACTTGGGTCTTGGTTGCCATGATCCCACTTTCAAACCCTAACCTACAAAACAATGGAAGCCAAATGGAGAATCAAGCAAAACAAGAAGAGAAAATAAAAACAATGAGAGGAAAACATAAGATTAAATTAGGGTTTCCCTAAAGGAAATAATAGAATAATGAATTAGGGCTTTGTTGGGTGAGGGGGAAATTAGAGGTTTCTTTTTAAGTTTCTATTTTTTTTTATTCTCTCATGGGCACGGGAATTTATAATTCCCTCTCTTTGCGTTTGGAGTCATTTTTGGTTTGTTGACTCTTTGTGTTTATCTTAGTTGATTTATAATTCTTTGGGAGTTGAATTATTTTAATCCCTTTGGAATTAAATTGGTGGGATGGGATTGTTTTATTTCTTGTGGGATACTTTATCCCTTTGCTCTCATTTCTTTTGGTGTTCACTTTAATTAATCGTTTGTTTAAATTTAATATGTTGGGAAATTTTAGTTACTGAATTTAATTTTAAATGTTAATTTTATCTATTTCATTCTTGAGGGGATAATTTAATTATTTCTGTTTTTAATTATTTAATGCAAGTCAATTAATAAATATGATTGTTAAAGTTATATTTATTAATGGACTTGACCTTTGATTTTAATTTATTTTATTTGGTCATTTATTTAAATTCGAGTTTTATATTTGTTGAGTGGCAAATTTTATTTTTCCTTGAAAATTTATTTATTATTACTTACGATTAATTATTTTAATTTTTGCATTAGCTTGTTCTTAGAATCTTTCTTTTAAAATTCTTATTTCATTTATTGAAAACACGTTATGCTGTCGAATTTTTCCCAAATTTTAGGGTTTAATTTTTATGTCTTTTTATTTTCTTTTAATCACTCCATCTTATCATGTGTTCATTATGCCATTGATTTTCATATTTTATTTATTTGATTTCATTTATGCATTGGAGTTAGGATTTGTTTTTGAACCTGACGAAATCATCTCTTCACCTAGGATACTTAGGGTTCGGATTAAAACCGTTCTAACCCTAGAAGCAGCACACATCGCATCACATACCCCATAGATGACCCTCATCACATAGGGGATGGCGTAGGAAGACGCGCTTCCCCGAATATGTATGACTTGTCTACGCCTCGTGCATATTGCCATCAAGCATACAGATGTGTGAGAGGGGGTTCGTAGGGACATGCAGAAATTTTTTTGGTAACTCGTGTCATGACCACATGACAAATGTGGACATGACACGTGTGTTGTGTGTCATGACCGCATGGGAAATGTGGGCATGACATTTGGTATCAGAGCCCAAGTTTAAACACTGGGCTTGCTTAGGGCACATTATTATTCCGCAACTTTGATTAATTTGTGGTTACCTCATTTTCGTAGGATGCCTCCCCGACGAGTTCAACAAGCGCGTTCACGCTGCATGGAGTCCGTAGAGGTTTATAGTGACTCTTCAGTTGAGGGACAAGCACCGTCGGCCCCATAGGTACCGTAGGCACCACTGGCCCTACCTATACAAGATATTGGGCCATAGATATTGCAGGCTCTACAGGTAGTGTTAGATAGGCTACCACCAGCCACAGTTGAGCCATGCATAGAGCCACGTGTTGAGCCCCACGTTGATCCACGAGAGGAGCCACGCATGGAGCCACGAGAAGAGTCACATGTCAAGCCACGTGTGGAGCCCTGCGTTGACCCACGAGAGGCACCACGTGTGGAGCCATATGTTGAGGTACCAGATATGATGGTAGAGGAGGTTGGATTGGCTGACACGGCCCATAGCAGGAGCCCTCCATGTCATGCTAGGCATGAGGAGGCAATACGAGGGGAGAAGATTATACACATGCCTTATGATTATTATTTGGATGAGCCTATCAAAGGGCACAAAGACCGAGGAGATCCCATCAGGGATTTGTTGAGGCTGAATCCTCCTACTTTCGTCAGGACCACACAGGGAGTTGAGGCAGAGGCTTGGCTCATCAACTTAGACAGATGCTTTGCGTTGCGTCCTTACGAGGGCAACACAAAGGCTCATGTGGCAGTCCACCGATCGCATGATGCAACAACTACTTGGTGGTGCACTGAGGAGTGCAAGCGCCATCTATCATTGGACACACTCACATGGGAGACTTTCATTGAGCACTTCAATGCGCGATATTTATCAGATCACTACAGGTAGCGTCGCATAGATGATTTTCACGACCTCCAACAGAGAGGGCTTACCGTTGCTCAATATGAGGGTAGATTCACCGAGTTGTCTTAATATGCGGAGTATCTCCATGACGAGAAACTCCTGGTTCATAAGTTTATCAGAGGATTGAACCATAGCATAATAGGGCCTATACGCATGGCAAACCCCCAGACATTGAGTGATGCTGCCGAGAAGGTATACATAGCTGAGGAGATATAGGGACAAGGGTAGAGTTCACGCCCTCAGTTTTAGGATCATGGGTAGCAACAGCATCAGTAGAGTTACTGCAGACCACCACTGCCACCTCAGAGAGGAGGATTTAGTTCCGCATCCTTACCTCCTAGGCCCCACAATAGTAGCAGAGATCCTGGCCACAACTGAGGGTACATGGGGGACATAATCAAGGTTGCAGCAGCAGGGCCTGCATAGAGATCAGAGGCAACAGGGACCACCTGCGGGACCCATGAGGTCACAGCAGTCATACAGGGGTTCATAAGGGTCCACAGGTAGATCTGGACAACAGCAGTCGAGTAGGACTTAGACTGGATAGGTACAGGCTAGAGGCCCATGTTATGTGTGTGATGGAGCAGGACATCTAGCCAGAGAGTGTCGACAGGGCTTTACAGAGGGGGGCAACCTTGTTCAAGAGGATCAAAGTAGACGGTTGGAGATGTGGGTAGGTCCCACTGTATGTTCACAGTGGTTGATAACCACTAGGATAATTTTTAGGCATCAGTGATTGAGACATCATGTATGATAGGGGGTGTCCCCATTTCTATTCTTTTTGACTCTGGTGCTACTGACTCTTTCATATCTCCATCGTTAGTGGAGCGTTGTAGGCTGGTGGCCTCTAGGCAGAGTGATAGGTGGGTGGTTGAGTTGGCCTCAGAGGCCAAGATGATAGTAGATGCCTTAGTCCATGACTGTGAGATTTCTTTGGGACCCTTTGCCACAGTTTATGACCTTAGAATTATGACATTAGGATACTACGATGTGGTTTTGGGTATGGACTAGCTTGCTACCCATCGAGCCAAGCTAGATTGTCATCGAAAGGTGATTAGCTGCTTAGACAATCATGGTACCTTAGTTGAGATAGTGGGCATGTGGAAGCCCATGACAGTGCATATGATATCTACTCAACAGCTTAAGCGCTGCATATGGAAGGGATGCCAGATGTTTGCTATCATAGTGAGTGACAAATTAGATGACGAGCCTGAGGCATCCTTGGATGATCATCCCATCCTGAGAGAGTTTGCCAATGTGTTTCTAGCAAAGTTACTGGGGATGCCACCCTGTCGTGAGGTAGAATTTCATATTGACTTAGTGCCGGGTGCCAAGCCAGTGTCTCGTACACCCTACAGGATGACCACTCATGAGCTCATAGAGCTCAAGTTACAGCTTGAGGACTTTCTCGAGAAGGGGCACATCTAACCGAGCATTTCACCTTGGGGCACTCCTATCATCTTCATGAAGAAGAAGGATGGGTCTCTTCGATTATGCATGGATTATAGGCAGTTGAATAAGGTGACGGTGAAGAACCGTTATCCTTTGCCCAGGATTGACGATCTCTTCGATCAGATGCAGGGAGCCAGAGTGTTCTCTAAGATTAACTTGAAGTCTGGTTACCATCAGTTGCATATCACAGAGGCGGACATCCATAAGACCACCTTCCAGACTTGATATGGCCACTATGAGTTCACTGTGGTCCCCTTCAATTTGACAAACGCCCCCGCAGTGTTCATGAGTCTCATGAACAGGGTGTTCCATACCTACTTGGATCGGTTCATGATTATTTTCCTTGATGACATTTTGATCTATTCACGGACCGAGGAGGAGCATGAGGAACACCTACGTTAGGTTCTACAGTGTCTGAGGGAGCATAATCTTTATGGGAACTTGGTGAAGTGTGCATTTTTTAGGACAGAGGTACAGTACTTGAGGCACAT
The DNA here is from genome assembly GCA_027924645.1 of Cunninghamia lanceolata. NCBI lineage: Eukaryota > Viridiplantae > Streptophyta > Pinopsida > Cupressales > Cupressaceae > Cunninghamia > Cunninghamia lanceolata. Next base: position 17,609,242 of record BSBN01000472.1, on the reverse strand, counting down.
CCTATCTAGAGATGGAATCTCAGTAGATCCATCGAAGATTAGGGCTATTAGAGATTGGCCAGCACCCACCAGTGTGACAGAGGTCAAGAGTTTTATGGGGTTAGCTGGTTATTACCATAGATTTGTTGAGGGTTTTTCTCAGATAGTGCACCCCATCACTTCCCTTCAGCGGAAAGGGAAGAGATTTTTATGGACTAAGCAGTGTGAGAGGGCCTTTGGGGTCCTCAAGGAGCATCTCACCAGTGCTCCCATTTTAGCGGTTCCTAATCCAGTAGCAGAGTTTATGGCTTGTACGAATGCATCACTTGAGGGTTTGGGAGCCGTACTTATGCAGGGTGGTAGAGCGATCGCGTATGAGTCATGAAAGCTCAAGACCCATGAGATGAACTACCCCACTGATGATTTGGAGCTCGCAGCAGTGGCTCATGCTCTAGTTCGTTGGAGACATTTCTTATTGGGTCGTCACTTTGAGCTTCATTTAGATCATCACAGCCTTCAGTATATATTTACACAGCCGAATCTGAATGCCCATCAGCGGCGTTGGATGGAGTTTCTTTGCGAGTATGACTTTGATGTCCACTACATCCAAGGGAAGGAGAACGTGGTTACTGACGCATTGAGTTAGAGGCACCACGAGATCTTGACCTTGACTCTGAGTGTGGACTTGAGAGGATGCATTATTCAGCATCTACCTGAAGATGAGTGGTTTCTTGAGGTGCAGTAGGAGATCTGTTCACAGAGGGCCCTTGTGGGTCAGTTTGCAGGGTACTCACTTGAGGCAGATGGACTACTTCATCATCGATAGTGCATCTATGTACCCCACGTAGGTGACCTATGTATTGTACTGTTATCAGAGGTTTACAGAGCACCATATGCGGTACATCCGGGGGTGAAGAAGATGCATGCCGACCTACGACAGCTATACCATTGGGTGGGTATGAGACAGGATATTGCAGAGTTTGTTGCTCGATGCCTTGTGGTGCAGGAGCACCTCGAGAATCTGAATATTCCCTTACAATTTCTATTTTGTTCAAATGTTATGTTGGCCGAGTAACGACATATGTGGCAAGAAAAGATTAAAGAATTGTAACCGAACAAGTATTTGTAACTATTCGGCAGTGGTGGTTCACCTTCCACTGTGTGTAACTACCAAGATGTAAGTCTTTTAAATAGTGAGTCTGTATTTGTTAGAGGTAGATAGACGGAGAGGGAAAACAACATATTTGAATGTAAATTAATCTTGTGAAGAAATAAAAGAAGTCTATGTTCTTGGTGTAATCACAGGAATGTAGATCGGGGTCATTCCACTGGTGGATTTCTTCAAAATCAGTGGAACGACCTCCATGTTATTTAGTTTGTTTTCTGTTCAATAGGAATTAGTTGTTTTCTGTGTGTTGTTTGGTTACAATGGTTGAAGAGGAGGTTTTGATTAAGGAATTGTTCATTTTATGTGTATACAACAAATGTATGTGGTGAACATTTTATGTGTATCCCGCAAATGTATGGGGAGAGAGACAATCTGTGTGTATACTGCTAAAGTAGATCGGGTTATACAATTTGTGAGTATACATTAGTTGTATGTTGGGAACAATGTATGTGTATATCACATTTGTATGTGAGATCATTCAATGTGTATCCGTCAATTGTATATCGGGGGGTTGTATGTTGCCAATGTATGAGCGAATGTGCATTGTCAATATGCATTGGGTTAGATGCAAGTGATGACCGGCCATATCGGTCAAAGTAGGAGAAGATACAATGGAGAACTGGCGGTAATAGGTTAAGCAATGTATATGCAAAGTGAAGACATCGGTGTATCGGCAAAGGGTTTGGAACGTCTGCCGATGAGAGTGGTCACACCAACAAGTGTGAAGGGAAGTGAAATATATCCATCAGGGAAAGGATGGATATCGGTGGGAGAAATTTGGGAGTTGCCGATGGTAAGGAAGAATGTAATTTGGTATTGTGGGAATCTTAAGAAAGGGATTCTAAAAGCTATTTAATCATTATTCTATATGTAATGTGGGTCGATGGGTATTTTCACCCTATTTTAAATGCTTCCACTATGTTACTCTGCATCAAATTGGTATTAGAGCTGGTGAAAGATTTGGGTGGTGTGTATTTGTTTCCTATCACTGAGAAGGCAGGTGAAGAACTGAAGAAAAGCTGAAGAATTGTGTTGGTGACCATTTTTTTGTGTTTCTAAGTGGTTTGGTTGCAGGTGCTTGTTCCATCTAGCTGCAGAAGGAGGTTTTTGAGGTTGTGTGTGTGGGCAGACAAGATGAGGTCTGTCATGACCATTCTCCAATAGAGATTAAGCTGGATAAGGGTGCAGAGAGAGAGACCACTGAGGAAAGAGTGGTATGGTGCATCACCAGAATTTGCTGTTGGGTGAGATGGATGGTTTGTTGAGTTGGTGAGTTGTGAAGCAGGAGAAAGATGGATACCTGACTGAAGAAGCACTTGATGTTGCAGCCTGAAGAGTACTCCACCGATGGGAGTAGAAGGAGCCTGAAAGATGCTCTGAAGTTGATGGTAGTTTGATTTTGTTGGTTGGTTGGTCACTATTCCAGTAATCTGAAGATTGGAAGCTTGAAGCTGAAGAAAATGAAGCCAGACAGATGAAGAAAAAGGAAGTTTTATGTTGCAGGTACATTTCCAAGGGACTTGGAAATTTTGTTGGTTGGTTGTATGGTGCAGGAGCACCTCAAGAATCTGAATATTCCCTTACAATTTCTATTTTGTCCAAATGTTATGTTGGACGAGTAACGACATATGTGGCAAGAAAAGATTAAAGAATTGTAACCGAACAAGTATTTGTAACTATTTGGCAGTGGTGGTTCACCTTCCACCGTGTGTAACTGCCAAGATGTAAGTCTTTTAAATAGTGAGTCTGTATTTGTTAGAGGTAGACAGACGAAGAGGGAAAAGAACATATTTGAATCTATATTAATCTTGTGAAGAAATAAAAGAAGTTTGTGTTTGGGGTCATTCCACTGGTGGATTTCTTCGAAATTAGTGGAATGACCTCTGTGTTATTTAGTTTGTTTTCTGTTTAATAGGAATTAGTTGTTTTCTATGTGTTGTTCAATTACAATGGTTGTAGAGGAGGTTTCGGTTAAGGAATTGTTCATTTTATGTGTATACAACAAATGTATGTGGTGAACATTTTATGTGTATCCCACAGATGTATGGGGAGGGAGATAATTTGTGTGTATACTGCTAAAGTATATCAGGTTATACAATTTGTGAGTATACGTCAGTTATATGTTGGGAACAATGTATGTGTATATCACATTTGTATGTGAGATCATTCGGTGTGTATCCATCAATTGTATATCGGGGGGTTGTATGTCGCCAATGTATGAGTGAATGTGCATTGTCAATATGCATTGGGTTAGATGCAAGTGATGACCGGCCATATCGGTCAAAGCAGGAGAAGATACAATGGAGAACCGGCGGTAATAGGTTAAGCAATGTCTATGCAAAGTGAAGACATCGGTGTATCAGCAAAGGGTTTGGAATGTCTGCCGATGCAAGTGGTCACACCGACAAGTGCGAAGGGAAGTGAAATATATCCATCAGGGAAAGGATGGATATTGGCAGGAGAAATTTGGGAGTTGCCGATGGTAAGGAAGAATGTAATTTGGTATTGTGGGAATCTTAAGAAAGGGATTCTAAAAGCTATTTAATCATTATTCTATATGTAATGTGGGTCGATGGGTATTTTCACCCTATTTTAAATGCTTCCACTATGTTACTCTATATCACCTTGAGTGCTAAAGGGTCAAGGCCGAGCATCAGCTTCCAGCAAATTTTTTAATACCCTCATGAGATACCTGAGTGGAAATGGGACACCATTTCCATGGATTTCATTATTGGTCTTCCTATGTCTTCGCGTCGCCATGATGCCATCATGGTGACAGTCGACAAGTTGACCAAGGTGGCACATTTCTCACCTGTACGCACGACGTACAATGCACCAGCAGTGGCATGGGGTACCTTGCCGCATCATTTCTGATAGGGATTCAGTGTTTACTTTAGCCTTTTGGAGAGCTTTGCAATAGGCATAGGGCACATAGCTCAATTTTAGTTCTGCATATCACCCTGAGACAGATGGACAGACAGAGCGGGTGAATCAGGTATTGGAGGACATGATTCGTATGTATGTTATGGACCATCAGTCTAGATGGGAGGAGTATCTATATCTGGTTGAGTTTGCCTACAATAATGGGCATCACAGCTCGTTGGGTATGCCTCCTTTTCAGGCTCTATACGACAGACCGTGCAGGACACCATTGAGTTGGGATTAGATAAAGGATAGGGTTGCCATTGGTCCAGAGTTGGTTCAGGATATGGAGTAGTAGGTCACACTGATTAGGCAGAGACTTCAGGAGGCACAGGATAGATAGAAGTAGTATGCCGATGCTAAGAGACTTGATCGGAGCTTCTCAGTTGGGGACAAAGTATTCCTTAGAGTGCAGCCACACAGGAGTCTAATCCATTATGGAAAGGGCTCTAAGCTCGCACCATGGTTTGTAGGACCTTTTGAGATCTTGGAGCGGAAAGGATATATTGCCTACCGTCTAGCGTTGCCACCTAGCCTATCACGTATCCATGATGTCTTTCATATTTATGTATTGAGGTGATATATATCTGATTTATCTCATGTATTGGACTGGAGTGCTCTACAGGTAGAGGTAGACGAGTAGTTGGCTTTGGAGCCAATTCACATATTGGCTCGTCGGATGCTAGGCCTTCGAGGTCGAGAGCTGGACCAGGTTAGGGTCCAGTGGGATTGTTGTGATGAGGTCACATCGACTTGGGAGGATGCAGTTAGTTTGAGGGCACTCTATCCTCACCTTTTTGATGACTTCCAGGAGGAAGTTTAGCCTTAGGAGGGAGGATGTGAGGCTGATTATTTTTCCTCCCTTATTTTGATCATTTTACATTTTAGTTGATGACATTACCAGACTTTTAGAGACTATTGTTTCCATTATGCAGATTTGATTATATCTCCTGATTTTAATTTGACATTGATTAGACATGTGGTGATTCAATTTAAATCATATTTGATGCTATGATGAGATTAGACATGCGAGATATATTAGATGATGATTATTGATGTGATTTCTAGTTCATTATGTGGGTTCATTAATTGATGATGATTATGTGACATTAGATAGAAAATGCAGTTTAATCTTGAATTATGTTGTAAATTATTAATGTTGTATATAGTGGCATGAATTTAATTCTAGTTGCTTCGGCTATGATTATTCATGATATGATTGACACTTAATCTAGTTGTGCAGGATTATATTCCCAAGCCATGGGAAATTGGAGGTAGTGTTCACACATGTTATTCCCTCTGAAACCGATCCATTCCCAAGAGGGATGAGGATCACGTTTGATCGGATGTTGTTTGAGTACTTGTTTGATTTATTATTTTGGCCTAGTACCCCTTTGTTTAATTAATTTATATCATGTGTTGTATATTTTTATTGTGTTACACCACTTGGTATTGTTTTTATTTTTGAGCCATTTAAAGTGAATTTATGGCTCCCTAGGTGAACCTTAGTGTCCCAAAACTTACCCTAGGTGGTTACCCATGGGTCTAGGATCAATTTTGACTAACTAAACCTTGGGGTAACCCACTTTTGGTCACTCTAAACTGAGGTTTAGTCAAAGTGACGAATTTTGAAATGGCTAAGGGTGGGAGATGAGTCATGCTTTGGGAAAGACTCATCTGCCTTCCCGAAGTTTGGGGATCCCTTCACCAAGAAGACTTGGAAGGTCTCCAAGACTCCCAAGTGTGTGGGATCTCCCTTCAAGACTCACACACGGGTGAGAGCATCTTGGAGGGATATGGCTCTCTTGGAGAATAAGAGGATGCCATATGGCATCCCTTATCCTCATGGAGGCTCGAAGGGGATTGCCACCTCGCCACTTGGTCTCTCACACATGTGTGAGAGCACAAGTGGATAAGGTGAGGATTGGGATGGAATTGGAAGGTGACACTTGTCACCCTCACATTTCCTCTCCCTTGCAAGTGGCATGGGATGAAAAAGGAGAAGGTGACAAGTGTCACCTTCTCATTCCTCAAGGCCAAATTGGAAGGCCTATATTATCTCCTCTTGAAGAGGAGTGTGGGGTTCTTGCATTTTGCATATTTTCTTTCTATTCTTGGAGTTCTTTTGGGGGAGTTAGAGAAATTTGGAGATTGGAAGACTTGGAGAAGCTTGGAGCTCTTCACCAAATGTGCTTCCATTTTTAGGGCTTTTGAAGGTAAGCTCCATGGCTATGGCCATTTACCCTTGCATATTTCATTTATGTTGTGTTTGTGGTTTTATGTTGTTGGTTGTTTTCTTTTTGTGTGGGTTGGGAGTTTGGTGAGAGCACCTTCATTTGGAGGTAAGGCTCAACTTGTATGGGGTAGGGGAGAGTGAACCTCCTCGAGGTCACCTCCTTATTTTAGTGCTACTTATAGCCTTGAGGGCTCTTCTTGATGTTGAGAACATTTTTGATGGCAAGAGTGCCATGATAGTTTTTTTGAGTTATTTGGAGATATGTTTTTTTGGTGGTTATGGCTTGAGGCCTTGAGACTTGGTGATTTGAGATCATGGAGTGGCCTCTTGAGTTGAGGGGTCCATTCCTCTACCCCCATCAAACTCATTTTCATGAGTTTAGTTTTGTGCAAACTTTGGGAAATTTTATGTGTGTTTGGAAACTTGCATTATTGTGGTGTGTGTGTCAAAATGTGTGATTCGTACCTCCCCAGCTTGGGGGTGACCCACTAGCGGGTCTATGGTAGAGAGGAGGTATTCCTTCATGACTTGTTTCCCCATTTTTTTTGGTGTTTTATTTTATGCAGGAGTTTATTGGAGAAAATGAAGTTTGGAGGAGTTCATTTTTACTTTATTTGCCTTATTATTAGTTGGTTGTTTTGGAGCCATGGCCTTAGAGGCCTCATTGTATTTCTTTGACAAAATGATTACTATTCCTTATGTTGGTTATGGAGGGAAATCTTATGTGAGCACTCTTTATTGTTATTCAAAACTTGTTGAGATTTATGCTGTTATGTTGAAATGTTTATGGAGAAATACAATAGAAAAATATATTTGTTGTCTTACTACTTACAAAAAAAAAGAAATATGTGTTGCTGTTGGAATTATAGTGTATGCTATGTGGAAAATAAAATATACATTGCTGTCTTGTATGCACTGAAATTACATGTTTACGATTTTACTGTTGTGCGCATGGGTTGTTGAAAATTTGAATAGAAATGATCTTTGTATTTGTTGACATTTTAAATAAATAAAAAAAGAACAGATCTATGATATGTATTGGTATTTTAAAGTTTGCAAATCTGGTTATTGCATAAAATAATCTGTCCTATTATTTTATTTTTAAAATGGGTGTACATGTAAAGGTTATATATATATAAAAGCATTTAAATCTGAGTTTTTTTTGCCGAACCTTAGATACAATAGGGTCTAAGTTTAGGAAAGGAAATAAACAAAAAAAATAGTATGGGGGATGGCAGCCATGGTCGCCGCCCACCATACTATTCATTTTGCTGTCCGCGGGGGGTGTGGGGAGGGGGCTAAGCCCCCACCCACACCCAAGGGTGTCGCTGGGGGCTCGACCCCCTCCCCACATCCCTTACACTACTTTAACCACACCGTTCCCTTCACCATTGTCACGCCCCTTCCCACACCAACGGCCCCCAAACTTCTCACCTTCGGCCATCAACACTAGCGCCACAGTGGGATACTAACGGTGGCATTCCCTGCGGCTCGACCCTTGGCCAAAATCTGATCTATACCCTTTGATTTGCCTCTCACCTGAATATATATACATATATTCAGGTATATATATACATAAAAATGTATATATATATATTTATTTATTTATTTATTAAAAGAATATATATCCTATTTTTACACAAAACATATACCTCTGTGAGAGGTAGCAAAACACTTGGGTCTTGGTTGCCATGATCCCACTTTCAAACCCTAACCTGTAAAACAATGGAAGCCAAATGGAGAATCGAGCAAAACAAGAAGAGAAAATAAAAACAATGAGAGAGGAAAACATAAGATTAAGTTAGGGTTTCCCTAAAGGAAATAATAGAATAATGAATTAGGGCTTTGTTGGGTGAGGGGGAAATTAGAGGTTTCTTTTGAAGTTTCTATTTATTTTTTAATTCTCTCATGGGCACGGGAATTTATAATTCCCTCTCTTTGCCCTTGGAGTCATTTTTGGTTTGTTGACTCTTTGTGTTTATTTTAGTTGGTTTATAATTCTTTGGGAGTTGAATTATTTTAATCCCTTTGGAATTAAATTGGTGGGATGGGATTGTTTTATTTCTTGTGGGATACTTTATCCCTTTTTTCTCATTTATTTTGGTGTTCACTTTAATTAATCGTCCATTTAAATTTAATGTGTTGGGAAATTTTAGTTATTGAATTTAATTTTAAATGTTAATTTTATCTATTTCATTCCTGAGGGGATAATTTAATTATTTTCATTTTTAATTATTTAATGCAAGTCAATTAATAAATATGATTGTTAAAGTTATATTTATTAATGGACTTGACCTTTGATTTTATTTGGTCATTTATTTAAATTCGAGTTTTATATTTGTTGAGTGACAAATTTTACTTTTCCTTGAAAATTTAATTTTTATTACTTACGATTAATTATTTTAATTTTTGCATTAGCTTGTTCTTAGAATCTTTCTTTTAAAATTCTTATTTCATTTATTGAAAACGCATTATGCTGTTGAATTTTTCCCAGATTTTATTGTTTAATTTTTATGTCTTTTTATTGACTTTCTTTTAATCACTCCATCTTATCATGTGTTCATTATGCCATTGATTTTCATATTTTATTTATTCAATTTCATTTATGCATTGGAGTTAGGATTTATTTTCGAACCTGACGAAATCATCTCTTCACCTAGGATACTTAGGGTTCAGATTAAAACCGTTCTAACCCTAGAAGCGACGCACATCGCGTCGCATACCCCCTAGACAACCCTCATCATGCAGGGGATGGCGTAGGAAGATGCGCTTCCCTGAATATGTATGACTTGTCTACGCCTCGTGCGTATTGCCACCGAGCATGCAGACGTGTGTGAGGGGGTTCCTAAGGATATGCTAAAAAGTTTTTGGTAACTCGTGTCATAACCACATGACAAATGTGGACATGACATGTGTGTTGTGCGTCATGACCACATGGGAAATGTGGGCATGACAGTTTGCATGAATATAAACCCTAATATCTTTAGTATGCAACACACCATATGGGACACTTGAAAATGCACCTAATGGGTCGACTTTTATTGATTTGTGTGGATGCCTTTTAAATTTTGATTGGGGCCTTTCAGTAATATGAACAACCAAAGGTGTAGCCATTACAAAAAGATTACAAGTTCAAAGCTTTGTAGATAAATACCTTTTTCACGAAATTAGGGTTGATAGATAAATTCGTCGGTCACACTCCAATTCTTTGTAATCTCATCTCAGACACTATTCTTCTTGCTTTCTTTGAGTGCAAAGTGATTCAAATGAAGAATAAACAACATTTTTATGCTTCGCAAAAACCTAATTTGCCTTTGTAATAAATGCTCTGCCCTAACACATCCGGTTACACTATTTCTGCAAATAGTTGATCTTCAATTGCTCCGCAAATCGTCATCTTCACTTTTTATCTTCGAAAAATCCTTTCAAATGATGTATAATAATCCAAATTATTTTCTCTCATTGTACCAAAATCAGGCACCCACTTACTGACTGGGGGAATTTAGATTTTATTGCAGCTCCCCTTGAGCCAGAACTCCTAATTCAATTCCCAAAGGAATTTTTAGTACTGGATTCCGGTACGGACCCATTACTATTATTCACAACACTTTTCTTGACCCATGTCTTGCTCATTTCATTTTAGATCTCATTCAAATCAATTTTGCCCTTGCCTTTGTCTTGTCTTTGCTCATCCAGTTTTCTGTTTATCGAACCTCTTCTTTCATTGTTCCTACTTCTGCAGATCTATTGCAATTAAAGCACACAATAGTTCTTTGCTTATATACTTGATTTCCTCTTAATCTATATTGTTTAGCCATGTGTCCAAATCCATTGTAAGTAAAGTAGTAACCATTGAAGGAGTTGCCATTTCCTCTAGATTTATTCATTATCATACTTCTACATTCATTTGATCTATGACCATACCTCTTACACTTGAAGCATTGACCGGAGAAGGATGGACCAATTTGATTTGCTCTACTTGTGCACTGAGTAGCTCTATGACAAAATTTATTGCAATTGAAACAATTGCCATTGAAGGATGGATATCTTTGAGCATTAGGCTGTCTTACCGAAGGTCTTCTAGGTCTGTTTCTCCCATTCCTTGGTTGAAAATTTCTTTGTCCGGATTCGGAGCTTTCACCTTTCTCATATCCAAGACCATTCTTGTCATCAACCTTTTTCTAACTTTCAAGCAGTATTTCAAGTTTGGCTGAGCTTATCTTGAACTTCTCCTTGTATTCATTTGCAATTTCTAGGTCATGTCTAAGAATGACAATTTGCCTCTCAAGTTCTCTCTCATTATCTCTACTTTCTTGTAGATTAGACTCTAGGATGCCAGCTATTCCGTCCAATCTGCAGCATTCTTCAGTTCTTTCTTTTAGATTTTGATTCAAGTCTTCTTCAGTTTTCTTCCTATCTTCAATTTCCTTGGTTAGCCTGATTACCCTAGATTCCATCTCATGTTTTAGGACACCAACTTCTTTAGCTAACTTCTAACATTCCTTTGTCTTCTCTTTCAGGGACATATCCTTGTTGTTTTCATAATAATTTCCCAGTTGAAGAGGTTGCTCCTTCCTCTTTTCATTGGATTTGCTCAATTTTTCCTTTAAAGTCTAAATGAAGTCTTCAGCATTTTTAAGGTTCTCTTGTAGCTCTTTGACTTCTACTCTGGACTGATCAAGATCTTCTAAAGCAAGTTTAAGTTGTCCTTGGAGGTTGTATTCATCCATTTTACTACCTTCCTAGATCTTCCATAAGCTATTAAACTTTTTCAAACGAACCTTGCTCTGATACCAATTGTTGGATTTAGGGTTGACAACTAAGAGGGGGGTGAATCAGTTGTCTTAAAACTTTTAAAGCTTGCTGTAGTTAATTCTTCTTTACCACTTCTTAACAAATTAATGACATAATCATGAAAAGCAAGAATTAATAATACATGAGTAGAAACATAAATAACATGCTTGACACCAAGATTTTGACGTGGAAACCCGGTTAAGGGAAAAACTACGGTCGGGGTTAACCCACAAGATTATACTTTGTTAAAAAAGTATTACAAAGGGGAAGGTACATGCCTTCAGGCTCATTGCCCAAATCTCACTACTTAAAAGAGGCTCACTGCCTACAAGAATGATTACAAAAGGATAACAGATTGTTTGAACTGATAAGTAGCATCTGCCAATGTAAGAATTCAGTTCTGGTTAAGCACAAAATACTGATTTTACACACTTCATCTTTATTCTGCCCTACTTATTGCTATGCCATAATTCAGACCTCAGATCTTTTATCTTTCACACTTCTATCTGCCTTTTTCACACTCACTCCATATTCGCATCACTATTCCTTTCCACAACACTTGAATCCATCGGTTATATATATCTGCATCAACAAACTCAATCACCTATCTGTCAGCCTAATGAAGAAATTAACAAACAATAAAAGTACTTTATTCTGTCGACTGAATCCATACATCAATATTCATGTGTACCAGAAATAACACTTGCAGGTCACCATTCATGTCAGCCACTAACATTATATCCCATACACAACTCACCAAAATACTTCTACTAGATCCGCACAAGGATCTAACACAAGTTGGCCTGTTCTTCACTGAACTGTTCTGTCATATTAGGACCTGATACTCAGATGCTCCTAACTTTTAATCCCTTTGTTACCGGAGGTTGAAATCTTGGATTTATATTTTCTTGACATTCCTCTACACTCCCTTAGATTTGCAACACACAATGATTATCTAGAGAGATCCGCTGACCAAAATACTGAACTCTGCCATGTGCCCTATTCCTGTCTATCCGGACTGGACAAATCTTGGAACTGACTTTTGATATGATCTAATACTGCATTGCGGATGTGTGGAATGGACTTAGTTGCCATCAATGACAACACATGACATGCCTTGTAGTGTCTCTTGCCAACACAACAGTCATGAAGTCACATGAGATAGAAGGAACAGTCTTATATCTATTATAGACTGTAACATCTGTGCAATAAAGGATACAGTGATATAAGTACCATATCAGTCATAAGAATGCAAGGAGTAGTAGGTTGTCATGATAAAGCAACGAAGAATTCATAATGCCATCAGAGGGATATCAGGTAAAATGCCCCAAGGTCCATATTGCAAAATGCAAGATACAGAGTTTACATGGACAGTCAAAGTCATTTTTAATGCTATAAAAGAGATAGTCATAATAAAATCAAATAGGAGCAAGTACAGTCAAAGTGGAACAGTCAAGAAGAGCTCTTAATGCTATCAAAAGGAGGATGCATATATGATGCAATATACATAAGACATGCCAATTCAATACACAGTCATATGATAATGCACAGAGGTAGTGTGGTTACACCATCAAGATGCCCATATCTTCTATAGCATCAACATAGTGGAGTCATGAAAGAGGCAGTCAAGTGCATATACAAGTGCATATACAAAGTACATATACAGGAGCCAATGGCTGTGCACGAGAATCAATAATGCCAGTCAAAGATGGAACATCACCCCATGTTTTGTAATGGAAAAATGAACCTTATAGCATGTGAGCCTCATAAATACAGTCATAATAGCATTAGACAAAATGAAGAGATAAAATGCATATGATATATTGTTATGCTACAGGAGGAACAGCTAATGGAGAGACCCTTTCAAAGTGACTGCATCAGGAAAAATGACACAATGGAGGCATAAGAGACAGTCAAGCAAATTTAACACAAAGAGCTTCCATTGGAACAAATTAAAGACACTAGTTGTCATAGAAAAATCACAAGTGCAAGATGATAAAAATAGTCCACAGGTGGGACATCATCTTCTATTTTATGATGGAGATATGAATAATAAATAATGAGATACAGTCAAACATTTCATGAGGAGCAGAGATACATCTACAAAATAAAAGAAAGGCACAATAAAAAATGATAGGTCTGTCTACAGGAAATGCAAAAGTCTACAGTATATAAAAGTCAAAATGGAGCAGCAGGCACTATAAAATTAAGGTCATTTCTTTTGACTGTCCACTCTAACCAATGAACAACACAGTTTGGAATGCATAGTGGAGAAGTAGGTGAAACCTTACTAAGGTTTTTCCTGTGATAGAGTTGCTTTTACTTTTGTTTTAAAAAACTAGAGAGAAAATAGTACTTTTTTCCATCATTTTTACAGAGAAAGAGATAAAGTACAGAAGGAATGCAAACACAGTTATTGATGTTACAGAAGGAAAAGTCTTGTTTCAAAACCGTCATATCTTTTTTGTATAGGAAAGCCGAAAGAGGAATAGTGTTCATTTTTTTTTTTTTTTTTACAAGGGTTTCAAGAATCAGACAAAGTAAAGTGCTACATGTATGCAGTTAGCCATGGTCGTGGCCAGAAAGGAGCATTTCTTCAAGAAAAATGCAAACCCACAAAATGTATTTCAAAACCCTTGTGATACTCCATATGTATAGAGAGCCACCTTTCTCTTTTTTGTAAAAACAAGAACCAGAATAGTGCAAGGAAATCTTTCTTTTTTACAGAAGTGCCTTGTTGCTATGGGTCAAGCTTCTTATTTTTAACAAAGAACCAGAATATTTTTCAAATCAACAGGAGCTACACTTTTCATGGGCCGAGTTCTTTTTAGAAAAACAAAAGTGCCAGGTATGCAGAATGGGTATGGCCGCAGCCAAGAGGAAGCATATCTACAAGAAAAATACAGACCCATATAATCTTGTTTCAAAACACTCATCATATATCGAAATATAGTCAAAGAAGCTCGAATGGTAAGGTAGAATGAAACATTACCTTGTATTTTGTTGCAGAGAGAAAGAAAAGTTGCTACAGATCGCGAGTTTTGACTTCATTTTCTTGCAAATTAGCTCAAGATGGCAGCCCACACAGAGAGACCAAGAAATACAGTAAGAAGATGAAGCATAGGAGTGAAAATCAAAAGAGATTACTTTAGAAGCCGTGGCCTATAGGCCTTTTTCTTTCATAGAAAAAATCAAGAAAGTGCTTAAAACTATGGTAAAAATGCTTACCTTCGTTCCTATTGAGACTCAGGAGAAAAGCCATCAAGAAACCATCAGAAAATTGTAGAGAAGAGTGAAGAAATCATCAAACCCTAGTCGAGCATAGTGTTGGCTCAAGAGGAGCTCAAAGAGAAATAAAGAGAAAAATGATAAGTTTAGGGTTGATGATTCCTTTTGGTCGATGGTCGACTATCTTTTTCCACCTTTCTTTTGAATTTCAAACTTTTAAATCATTGCCATATAATAACCAGCGGGATCAAGACTTCAAAGTCTTGTGAAACCTAATGATGCAGACCTCATTATGCCATAGGGGCCCGTGAGGACATTTGAATTATTACCTTTTATTTTTGCAAAAGTCAAAAAATAGATGATGAGAAGATAAGGTCGAATGCCTTATAGTGTTTTGCAAAGGCATGTCAAATAAAGTCAAATAAAAGAATGATTCGAAGGCATGGAGTATAACATGAATGGAGTGATAAGGTAATAATAGATGCTAAGGTGAGGTTTGAAGTAAAAAAAAAAGGTGGCATATGAAGGTGATGAAAGAAATGCATTATATGTATAAGGAGTAATAAGGTATGAATATAATGTATTGCAATAGTCATACAAGGGAGTTATAGGGCATGATACATAATATATGGCATGATGTGTGCATGGGAGACATAAGGGATATAACCTTGTTTTCTTTTCCTTGTATTAAGGGTGAAGTATGATGCATGGAGTATAAATACAAGGGAGTTATAAGGTGTTTTTGCATGATGTAATCTATGTATGCATGGAGATATAAGGATAGTAAAAATGGAGATCTTATTTTCATGCATGAGGGGTTATTTTTTGTCCTTTTCTTCTAGGGGGGAAAATATATCCAATTTTACATGATTTTGCAACTAAATTAATGTAAGCAAGTAATAAAGTAATATCATTATAAATTACTTTATTATTTTGTCACAAGTTGTAAAATCAATGAGATAGAACAAAATGTAACTGATAGTAAAGTAATCATGCAAAATATTACTTTATTATTTACTCACATGTCCCAAAATCATGCAAAATTGAAGAATATAGTTAACTAAAGATTTTGGAGCTTTGGCATGGCTTTTGGGGTAAAAAATGGAGAGTTTGGTCAACTTTTTGGTCAAACATATAGAGGAGAGTAGTTTGAAGCTATTTTTGATTGATTTGGGAGAGTTATAGCCCTTATTTTTAGGGATTTTCTTTTTGCTCGTGGATCAGTTTTGAGAGCTTATTTTTAGAGGCAGTTGACTGCAATTGACCTTCTAGGTCTCTTGGAGAGAGCATATTATATATTGTAAGGAAAACTTAGTTTTTTTCCTAATTCTTGCCTTTTTTGCTCTTTACACTTTGAGAGAGAAAGAATGTTTTGTAACTCACTTTTACAGATTTATAGAGATTACAACAGGTTATAGGTTCTATACTTTGTCTTTTTATACAATTGTTCCTGTATTTTTTAGCTGAATCAAGTGTCTAGTTTTCCATTAATGTAGCTTTTGTGAATGATTTGATGAGATTTTATTGTGTTTGAACATCAGAACCTTTAAAATCATTGTCTCATTTGTACTTGCATGTACTAAATAGCACTGAAAATCACAGGTCTTAGGCTATGCAATTGGAGTAATTTTCTTTTATGTTGCGAAAAACCCTTTTCCTTCAAGAATAAAATCATTTCCAGCCTCCCTTAGAATTATTTATGTGATCAAATTGCCAATAGTGGTTTGTGTGGATAGATTTTTCTGAGATCTATTGTGAGTTAGATTGTCATTTTCCATCAAATGTAGGTGCATCACCATAATTTAGATTACAGTTTTAGTTCTTTTAGTAGATTCTTTTAACTCTTTTCCATATCAAAGTTATAGATCCATTGAATATTATAAGGGAACCAGCCCATAATCTAGAGGTTCAAGCTCGCCATAGGTCACCCACAGCCTGAGTTTAATCCCATGTTACATAGGATTGCTGAGTTTCAAAGCTCTACATAACGGGTGCAATCCTACTTGTCAATAGTGCCCTAATATGCAACGTCTCCATTTTGATTATGAAGATGATGAATTTTGACACACCTTTTTCTATTTTTAATAATTTTAAGAGTGACTACTGACCCTTGTGACATGAGAGGAGATTGATTGTGATGGGGTTGATGATGCAATTCAGTGAGGCTAAGTGGGGTCTCCTAGAAATGGTGGGATTGTATCATATTGCCCAGATGCTAGAGATTTAGCTGCTAGAGTGATCCTGACATTACTCATAGAGAGGTGGCACTCTGAGACTAACATCTTCCATCTCCTGATAGGGGAGATGAATATGACCTTGGAAAACATGTGGTGAATCCTACACATTCCAATCTAGGGGCGAAGGGTATAGTGGTGAGATAGGACATCAGTGGTATTGATGCAAATACTTCTTGGGAGGGTAGATATACCATTATGGGGTCTAGCCTTAGATTTATATGCTTTCATGGTAGGGTACATGGTGGAGTTGCCCCTAGTTCTCTTGGCACTTGTTAGCAATGTATTACTACTTGATAAGACTAGTCGCTTCTTCCTAATGGGACTGATAGACTACGTAGAAGATATGATTGAGGGTGAGGTGACATTTACATGGGGGCCTTACATGCTAGTGTAGCTTTACAGGGACCTAGACTTGGTAGTATATAGGGATGGGCGTAGTATTGCCTCATCAACATTGTTACAAATATGGGCCTAGAGTATATTTTTGTTGGTCAATCAGAGGTGTGTGGGATATCCAAGGAGATGGGGAGCCATATGTTTATTGGTGGAGGATGTTGGGGGGCAACACATAGCATCATCTAGGAGACACATGACACCATAAACAAGCATTGGACGAGTTGAGGCCTCGGGATATCATATTGATGCCAAACTAGGATGTTAAGGAGTGGGATGAGGACCTAGAGTATCTTGGGTGTGCACAGACTTAGTGCTACATTACTAACTCAATGTTACATATAACTTTACAAGTAGACCCAAATAAATATTTGATGTGGCTAAACACATCCCCTAATATGCACCACAAATAAATATTTATTTTACATAATTTAAATGTTTCATTTTTATGCAAGATGTATAACACACCATTTTCCTAACATTCTCCCACTTGTTGTACACATTGCATAAGGGTTAATGAACATGAAATATATCATTATAGCCATACATGAAACCACATGAATCTCCCGCGTGCTCTCGTGCTCCATCAAGATACTTGCAATAAAACCAAGGTGACCACCATCTCAAGCAAGAACTACCATCCTCCAACATGCCACCTATGGAAGAAAAGGAACATGCCAAGGTAAAAGTGCACTAATCCAAAGAACACAAGCATCAAATCTAAGTGATAACAAAGGCTCCAAGCTATTTTCAAAGGTAAAAGAACCCACATGACTAGAAATAGCACCCAAAACAAAGGCTAATGCATCCAACCATACATACCTTTTAGATATCAAACAACATCAGTAAACTTATGCCAACAATATATCCAACCCATATACCGCAATCACAATTTCCCTATATAAAACCTGTCAATGAAGAACATACATATCCAGGAACTCCCATTGCATGGGTAATGTGAAATATGAAAATAGATCAAGGCATAAAAAGTCTACCAATCAACAATCAAACCAAGGTGTGGCTAATGATCAAACCATTTAGTACCAAGAACAATCACAATGATCCACACATGTAACATAAATCCACTAATACAGAAACAACAATATATGACTAAAAAACTACTAAAAACTACTTATAAATGACCAAACATGGTCACGTGACCATTAGTAGTTTATTTCCAGTCATTTATAATGTGACCAAATTGATGGCTAAACCATTTTTAGTAATTTATTGGTTGTTTTGATTGATCGATTTGGTAGTATATTTAGTCATTGATTGTTGTAATCTGGTCACTTATTTAGTCATTTTTTATTCACTGATATATTTAGTCGTTAATTTAGTCATTGATTGTTGTTAACTGGCCACTTATTTAGTCATTTTTATTCACTGATTTCTATCCATTGGTAGTGTATTTAGTCATTAATTTTAATCATCATTTTGATCAATTTGGTAGTATATTTAGTCATTTTATTCACTGATTTAACACTGGTCATATATTTAGTCATATGTATTCACTGTTCAGTGATTTTTGTCAATTGGTAGTATATTTAGTCAATTTAATTATTAATTGATGTCAATTAGTAGTATATTTAGTCATTTTGAAGCTTGCATTTAGTTATTAATATATTTAGTAGTATATTTTGAAGCTTGCACAATGAAACAGATTTGAGAAGGTAAAAACAACTTGTTTTATTGATAAAAAAATGTTTACAAACAACATACAGATCTGAAAATAAGTTACAATGCTTTCTCTTTGCTGAAAAACCTTCATGGTTACAATACATAGCTCAAAGAATGAGCAAGAAATTGTTTTTCTGAGTATCACTAAGCATAGAAACACAAAGAGATTCATAGATGTCTTCTTCACAAATCCATGACTGTCCCATGAAGCTCACTGTCCTAGTTCAAGATTACATTGTCATCTTTGTAGAGATCATGTCTCATGCACCCAACTTGCTCTAGTTCATAAGTTGCCACTATGAATTGTTACCTGTAGCAATAAACTGTCCTTATCTCTGATGATTATGCCTCTGATGACTATCATCTTTGGTAGGATGACTCAATTGTCATGGACTATTATTCAACATTGTCTTATGACTAGGCTATGCATTGTCCTAATAAAACTTGTAGCTTCTTGAAATGCATTGTCCAATCACTTGTCAACCTATTGTCATGCATTTTTCCTTTATAAATAACAATGCCTCATGACTACCACTACCTATCTCATTATTCTGGCATGTTTTCACTTGTACTATGCCTTCCATCAATGTAGAACACTGCCCTCTATTAAATGCCTTGACTACCTTTGACATCACTATATCTTTTCCAAATTCCTTGAAAATAGTTCATCACTACTGCTGTTACCTAGGTATGCACTCTATGTCATATGCCAGATTGTTACAAGTTCACACAATCCATCATTGGTCTTGTCACTTATCACATCACTATCATGAACAACTGTCATATCATATCATCGCCTCTAATATAGAAATCAACATCCCATTATGATATTGTTGTTGCAAAATATATGTGTCTTGGCAGATAGCTCATGATAACCCTCAACCTTGTTGCTTATCACTTATACCAACTCTATGGTAATGTCCTAGGTGTTCATGCATCTAACATGAAGACTCTTTACTATCATGAGATTTGGCACTGTCAAATGCATACTAGAAGGCTACCTTACCCCTTTAAATGCCTCTTGAGACACTGACAAGATTGTAACCTTTGCATAGTTCTTCTCATTAACTCTAAGATTATCTTTTAATGTTTGCATGATCACTGTCTTTTGCATGAATCTCTGCCCCTTGACAGTCACTTTTAGGTTTTCTTCATGCATAGTTGGAAGCTCTTTCAGAGACTATCCTTTCAATTCTCACTGTCATACATCCTCGTTTGCAAACATATTCACTCAAGTTTGAGGAGTGCTTCTCCCATGGTCATAATTGTTTTGGAAACACTATCATTGCCATGATGCCATTTGATCAAGACCTTCACTTTGTGTTTCCAGGTTAGATTGAAACTATTCATTCTCTTCACACTCTTCTCACTATATTGTTTCAAACGTCCTTGTGTCTTCTACTTATGGCTCTCAGTGTAACCCTATCATCCATGGGTCTTTAAGTGTTGCTCAGCCTCAAATGACTATCACTGCCTTTTGACAAGGTCCTCTTATTCTTTTACAGTCATATCACTATCATAATTGTTCCTTGTGGGTGAAACCATGATATGAAGGATTATTGCAAACAACAAAGAGAGGACCTGTAAAGAAAAAATACAATTTTCAGTACTCAATCAATGATTTTTTTTTTAAGTTTTCCCAATTGGACCGTAATGAAAAATCTATAGAACATTATCAATAAAAAACTAACAATTGATGGACTTGATAAACAAGATCATAAAAAAAGATATGCATTCAATAAAATTTCCTTTGAAGTATATGGAAGCCTTGATTCCTTGATTCCTTGAAGTATATAGAAGCCTTGATTCCTTTATATGTTGTAGTTGCAACTACCCTGGTAGACATGTATGCAAAATGTGGAACCATGGACAAGGCACATGAACTGTTTGATAGAATGCCTAAAAAAAATGTGGTCTCATGGACTGCATACTTACAAAACTGGGCTTGAACTTTCCAAGTTGTGGGCCCCCTTCATGGTCTACCAAGTCCAGGTGGCATAGTAAGGCCAGCCCAAAAGAGACTCATAACACTCATGATGTTTTTCCTCACTTGTTCCAGGAATTCATTCCACAGGGGAGAGAGGGTTTTGACTAACAAAAACTGTAACAAACAACAAATTGGAAAATGGTTTAAACTTTAAACTTTAATACAAAAACATATTTTTCAGCTTTGTTTGTAAATTTTTATCAAGCAACTGTTAAACTATCTATTTCAAACATTTTTAATTGTGACTTGCACAGACCTGTCCTAGCTCCTCGTTCAGATTTGATGTCCGTGCCAAAGCAGGAGTGTTACTTTCCTTATGATACATAAGTATATATTTATTGATGAATTGAGTAGACTGGGTAAACTTTATCATTTAGATGCCATTAAAAAAGAAGCAAGTCAAAGACATAAATGTAGTTTTAAGAAAATTAAAGTGGTTTCCATGTTAAATATATTTGAATATCAAATAGAATTTCAAACTTCATTAAACAAGAATTCTTACCTCAATTGACACATATAGTGAAATAGGAATAATGATTGAATATAATGTCACAAGGGTAAATAGTGTAAGAGAAGCAACCTGTGTAATGAGGAAAGATGAGAGAAATGAGAAATTTACATAGAAAGAAATTGCCCATTACCTAAAAGAAGAAAACTCGGTAGCCTTTAAAATTTCTAAATATCTAAATTGTCTTTGTGGCTTCAGTTTTAGTTGACGTTGTACTAATATAATAAAATCCAGAGTATTGCTTTGGAACAGGGTATGGACATCCATCAAAGCATGAAGGATAGAGGAATTTTGTCAGATGTTGTAGTTGCAACTGCCCTGGTAGACATGTATGAAAAATGTGGAACCATGGACAAGGCACATGAACTGTTTGATAGAATGCCTCAAAAAAAATGTGGTCTCTATTAGGACCATTCAAAATTCTCATAGTCCCACTTGGTTTTATGCAAATTTCCTTCCATAAATCCATCTTAGGGATCCATAATTATTTTAAAATTATTCTAGGAGTCATTCATAAGCACCCCATACCAAGTCCATGTGACAGATATTTGTATTTTTACCATTGATGTGTTTTTGTCTCTCACCATAGTCCCGTAGGTCACTCAAAATATCTTAGCGAGTGTGCAAGAACCAAGGATAACAAGGGAGCAGTTATCGCTATCCCGTAGCATGAAGAGATTGCACTTGCGACATCGTGGTATGTAGAGATCAATTACTATAGCCCTGCAATGGTCTCAAAATGAAGTGGCGGACTGGTGGTATAAATTTAAGTGGCATATGATACTTCACCGTGGTCTCGTAGTAGTCAAGAGAATAACCGGCGATAATGCAATAAGAAGGAGCAGAGAAAAATAGTACATCACACCCCCACAAAGACCTCAAGTGAGGCTTGCAGTATGGTGATATAAGGAGTTTAAGTTATGGAAGTGTTGAATATTGCGGCCCCGTGATAATTTCAATGAAGGAGTGTAGTAGTGCGGTGAAAGGCTTCAAGTAATGTTTAGTATACCGCGGTCTCGCGATTGTCAAAGAAACGGTTTGTGGTATTGTGGCAGGGAACAAGTCAATAAACATAATGGTACCGTGACCCCGCAATGTCCACTCCCTTGGTGTGCGGTAATGCAATAAGGTCAAAATGATGCAGGTTACCCCATTTCCCCGTAACAGTGACCTCACTAGGTCTACGGGGTAGTGGTAAATGATAAACAGTAAAAGATGACTGCCAAGTGTTCTCCTGATGTACAAGATGACTACCAAGTGTTCTCCCATCGTAAAAGATGATTTCCATCATTTATGGTGGCAGGTGTGAGGTAATAATTGAAATGACTACAAAATTGGTGAAATATTTTGTCCATCTGATCTATGATGATCAATGGACTACGTTTGAAGTGAATTAAACATGCAGATTTTCTCAATCCTGGCACAAAACAGAGTAAATGGTGAAATGACCAGCTTCATAGAAAATAAAGCTTGAAATTCCCTTGTATTTCATCATTCAAGCAAGTGTAGTGGTGATTCTCGACGTTGATCTCAAGCTTTGAAGTGTGTTTTGCGAACTTCATTCAACTGGGTAAAGTCAATTTCATCATCCTCTTCATAAAAGTTGATATTTAGTTGGTACTTTTCTTAAATTAGTTCAGTAGATCAAACAACTGTCAAAACCCTAGTTCATAAAAGTATCAACACAATGACACCCAAAAAATCTGAATCCCGATGTAAGAAAGCTGAGTCCTCTGCCCCTAAAGAAAAGAAGTGGTCCCTTCAACAGTCACTCTTAGACATTTTACCAAATTCAGTTGACAAGGGGTATAAGAAAATATTTAATGATATAGCAGAGGGTTATCGAGATGTTAGGGTTCTTGTTTCTGGTTGGAGTCTATTTTGGTATTTTTGTGGGAAAAAAGATGGTCAAGGTCCTTTTGCCAACCCCTGGAACCTGATCTAGCCAAACTTGTAGTTCCAAATGTGTTTGTTGATGTTGAACTGATTAGATTATTGGCACAGTTCTACCATCCATCCACCAGGACAGTTAGATTGCCTAATGGGTCACCATTGGTAGCATTGGACAAAAATGCAATTATTGATTGTTTCATGCTTAGTAAGCAAGCCCTCACATAGGTTGACTTGAAGAAGATTGAACGAGAATATAACAGCCTCAGAAAAACACACCGGAATGACGAATTGCCCATGTACATGAGAAAAGGGGCTAATAACAGAAGAATTGAAATTCCATCGATTGTTGTTGAGCCTTTTGTTGTTGATGATTTTGTTGTTTATTTCAAGAGGACATAATTTGCTCTATGTCAAGTACTAGGTATTGATGCCCAAGACAAAATGCATGTGGATTTGATGATGATGTCCATGAGGATTTAGAATCCAGAGGTGAATATTGAGTATGATTTTGAATCATATATTGAAAAGAAGATGCATGATGGTCTATTGCAAATCAGAGAAAACAAGAAGCCCCTTGATTTCAAATACTTTTCCTTGTTGTGTCACTTGATACTGTATCAGAATAGGGGAAAATGGCCCAGAAAAATGGATTTGAGTATGATTGACCAGAAGAGGCAGAGGTTGCCCACACAATGCTGGTGCTACAAATGGGATATTCATTGCAAGAATTGTAATTATGTAGAATTCCATGATGAGTTTGCAATTAGAATAATGATTTCACTTGGTTGCCCTTCTCCTAGATTGACCAAAGAGGTCAGAGAGATGTTGAGGCCTCTTGCTCATAGGCCAACACAAGGTCATAAGCATAACTTTGTTGATTGGTATTTCTTTCCAGACCAACACAATGACACCCAAAAAATCTGAATCCCCATGTAAGAAAGTTAAGTCCTCTGCCCCTAAAGAAAAGAAGTGGTCCCTTCAATAGTCACTCTTAGACATTTTACCAAATTCAGTTGACAAGGGGTATAAGAAAATATTTAACGATATAGCAAAGGGTTATCGAGATGTTAGGGTTCTTGTTTCTGGTTGGAGTCTATTTTGGTATTTCTGTGGGAAAAAAGATGGTCAAGGTCCTTTTGCCAACCCCTGGAACCTAATCTGGCCAAACTTGTAGTTCCAAATGTGTTTGTTGATGTTGAACTGATTAGATTATTGGCACAGTTCTACCATCCATCCACCAGGACAGTTAGATTGCCTAATGGGTCACCATTGGTTGCATTGGACAAAAATGTAATTATTGATTGTTTCATGCTTAGTAAGCAAGCCCTCACATAGGTTGACTTGAAGAAGAGTGAACGAGAATATAACAGCCTCAAAAAAACACACAGGAATGACGAATTGCCCATGTACATGAGAAAAGGGGCTAATAATAGAAGAATTAAAATTCCATCGACTGTTGTTGAGCCTTTTGTTGTTGATGATTTTGTTGTTTATTTCAAGAGGACATAATTTGCTCTGTGTCAAGTACTAGGTATTGATGCCCAAGACAAAATGCATGTGGATTTGATGATGATGTCCATGAGGATTTAGAATCCAGAGGTGAATATTGAGTATGATTTTGCATCATATATTGAAAAGAAAATGCATGATGGTCTATTGCAAATCAGAGAAAACAAGAAGCCCTTTGATTTCAAATAATATTCCTTGTTGTGTCACTTGATACTATATCAGAATAGGGGAAAATGGCCCAGAAAAATGGATTTGAGTATGATTGACCAGAAGAGGCAGAGGTTGCCCACACAATGCTAGTGCTACAAATGGGATATTCATTGCAAGAATTGTAATTATGTAGTATTCCATGATGAGTTTGCAATTAGAATAATGATTTCACTTGGTTGCCCTTCTGCCAGATTGACCAAAGAGGTCAGAGAGATGTTGAGGCCTCTTGCTCATAGGCCAGCACAAGGTCATAAGCATAACTTTGTTGATTGGTATTTCTTTCCAGACCAACACAATGACACCCAAAAAATTTGAATCCCCATGTAAGAAAGCTGAGTCCTCTGCCCCTAAAGAAAAGAAGTGGTCCCTTCAATAGTCACTCTTAGACATTTTACCAAATTTAGTTGAAAAGGGGTATAAGAAAATATGTAACGATATAGCAGAGGGTTATTGAGATGTTAGGGTTCTTGTTTCTGGTTGGAGTCTATTTTGGTATTTTTGTGGGAAAAAAGATGGTTAGGGTCCTTTTGCCAACCCCTGGAACCTGATCTGGCCAAACTTGTAGTTCCAAATGTGTTTGTTGATGTTGAACTAATTAGATTATTGGCACAGTTCTACCATCCATCCACCAGGATATTTAGATTGCCTAATGGATCACCATTGGTAGCATTGGACAAAAATACAATTATTGATTGTTTCATGCTTAGTAAGCAAGCCCTCACATAGGTTGACTTGAAGAAGAGTGAACGAGAATATAACAGCCTCAGAAAAACACACTGGAATGATGAATTACCCATGCATATGAGAAAAGGGGCTAATAACAGAAGAATTGAAATTCCATCGACTATTGTTGAGCCTTTTGTTGTTGATGATTTTGTTGTTTATTTCAAGAGGACATAATTTGCTCTGTGTCAAGTACTAGGTATTGATGCCCAAGACAAAATGCATGTGGATTTGATGATGATGTCCATGAGGATTTAGAATCTAGAGGTGAATATTGAGTATGATTTTGCATCATATATTGAAAAGAAGATGCATGATGGTCTATTGCAAATCAGAGAAAACAAGAAGCCCCTTGATTTCAAATACTTTTCCTTGTTGTGTCACTTGATACTATATCAGAATAGGGGAAAATGGCCTAGAAAAATGGATTTGAGTATGATTGACCAGAAGAGGTAGAGGTTGCCCACACAATGCTGGTGCTACAAATGGGATATTCATTGTAAGAATTGTAATTATGTAGAATTCCATGATGAGTTTGCAATTAGAATAATGATTTCACTTGGTTGCCATTCTCCCAGATTAACCAAAGAGGTTAAAGAGATGTTGAGGCCTCTTGCTCATAAGCCAGCACAAGGTCATAAGCATAACTTTGTTGATTGGTATTTCTTTCTAGACCATACAATAATCAGAGTTTATGCCAGATAGAATTGCATTCCTTGAGTTCATGTGGTAGATGCCTTGGATGGAGAAGGATGTGATGAAAAGGGCAAAGAAGGGAACTTTCCTTCCTGATTCTACTGTGTTTGGTGATTGCCCAGCTGGTTCAGACACTTTGGAAGAGCTGCAGACCTATTTCAAGGTTAAGTATTCTTTGAAATCAGGGATCAAAAGAGTTTGTGATCCATAGAGTCACATGATATTTGTCAGGCAAGTCATTCTTACCAGAATGGGGGTATCCCATCAAATCAATTTTGATGAGGATGTGATCAGAAATTATGTCACTTTTGATTAAGTGTATAATATAAAGAGGAAATAAGAAATTGTAAAAAGGATTGAGGATGACATGAGTAAGAAAAACCCTAATTTTGAAGAATTTTTTGTTGATGAGGACCCCTTGAAGAGAATAGATATGGTCATCGATAATTTTCAAAGAATCTATGACAAGTCTGAAAAGGAGCCTATAGAGGCTACTAAGCTCCCAATCAAGAGGCCACCAGGAGTTGTAATTCAAGAGCCTGCCCTTGATGCAATGTTAGTTCAAGATCCTATAGTTTCTGATTCACCTCCTCCCAAAAGGCAAAAGACTGATGATGTTTCTCCATAGGTTCCATATGAAATGACTGAAGGAGTTGGAGATACTAAGGAGGTGGCCAGTATTCTGAAGCATATGGAAGATGAAGAGGAAGTAGATCAACCACTGGTTGGTAAAGAAATAGAGGCCCACAAACTCAAAGCTAGAATGGAGGAACAAGGACAAGGTGAGCCCAAGTTACAAGAAGATGAAAGGGTCGTGGCCTCAATGAGGTTCATGGAGGATGATGATTTCATAAATACTCTAGAATTCAAAGAATTCTAGTTGAAAATAAAGATGAGGGAGTTTTAGGAGAAAGTTGAGATAAATAAGATGGGTGCTAATGAATCACAGCATGACCAAATTGTGACCCAAACTTTCAAAGAAATGAAGATTGATGAAATAAATGTTACCCCTGAGGAGGCTAGACAGTTGGTCTTGAAGAATAATATGAATTGAAGAAAATGTTTCTATTGTACCAAGTAAGGATTCAGGATGACCCCATGATGCTCTCAAAATTTGATTATGAGGATGGTGTCAGTGGTTGTGGGTTCAACCCAAAAATAGAAACTCTAGCAATATGGGCCACACAGAAAAACACCAACAAGCCAAGATTACTTGATGTAGTCCAAGAGAAGAAGGGGACAACCATGGTAAAAAACATTCCAGGATACATCAGTGCTTGAAGCAACCACTCTTACCATGCACACTGCAATGTTCACTCAAGTTGTTGTCAAAAAGTTGGAGCAAAGATTGCTTGATTATGAGAAAACTCAGATTGAGTTGAATGATGAAGTGAACAAGTTGTATCTAGAAAATGTCAAACTCAAGCAACAAATGAAGGGTACTAGTTCTTCTCAGAGCCAGGCTATTGTGCCATACCAAGCCCTTGTGCCATAAGAAACCAGTGATGCTACAGTGCCAATTGAGTAGTTGAATGCATTAAAATTGAAGTTGGAAAAGGAAATTGAAGAATTGAAAGAGCAGAATGAGAAAACAAAGGATGAAGCCAGATTGAAAAATCTTGAAGTATTTGAAAAAAATTTGGAATACAGAGTAAAACTGGCTGTGATAAGTTTAAAGATGTGCATGAATGCTATTCCTCCTTATCTCAGGCCATTGGTTACTTGAAGGTCAATCTTTCTGTTTTGGACCCAATATACAAGAAATGGAAACCTGCACACAATACATTGCTAACTTTGTGCAAGGTTCTACAAAGAGAATCGGGTGCTCTAGCTTCACTCAAGCCAACTGAGAAGATGGTGAAAATGATCTTGGATGAATTCTAGTATGTCAATGGTGAGAGCCAAAAAATGCAGGCAAAGGTTTATTCTTTTGCCACCTTCAAGCACCAATTTATTCCATCTGTTTTGATAGAAGATGAAAATATCAAAGATTTTGATGCATGGAAGAATGAGTTTAGCTAGATAGTTTCTCAAATCATTGATTTCTTGAAAAATGATGACAACATAAATACTCTCAATTTCAATGTTATTCTGGATAGGGTGATTGTCCTGGATGCTGGATATGTCAAGTTTGTCATGGATGTTAAAGTGCTATTAGACAAAAGATGGAAAGATCACCAGGCCAACCTACTCCAGATTCAAGCATATAAATGGCCTGGTGATTAAATGTTGTTTTCTAATGGGAGCAAAAATATCTTGCAGCTGAAGAGTAATCAGGAAGGGGAGCAATGAGCATCATGCTAGCGTCAATAGGCACCATCAAATCTTGGACGTCCTCCTTTTTATCTCTTTCTATTTTTATGTTTTCCAATTTGTATTCAAAATATAATTGGCAGTCTTTTTAAGACTTGTCAAAAAATTATATATTGTAATAGGTCGTATCAAGGGGTGGGTATTTGAAAAGATATTTTTAGAATGTGAAAGGTCTGAAGCTTGTAGCTTCCTTCACCCCTATAAGAAGGGAACCAAGACCTTGGGAAAGCTCTCTAGGAATTTTGATTTTTGAAAAGAGACATTGTAAGTCATGATCTTTGAAGCATATCAATAGAAAGTTGCATTTCTTTGGTGCCATTACTTATAGTTCTCAATTACTTGTTGATTATCTTTGATACTTTATCTAGTTGTCTCCATATTGCATTTTCCTAGTTATTTGAATTAACATATCAATGGTATGCTTAGTTCTTCAAAACACATTTGTTGTTTTGTGTGATTTATTTGATTTATTTGATAGGGTTTTGACTTTGTAATGAAGCCTTGAGTTTAAGGCAGTGAGATCTCAGGTTAAGGAGAAAATATTTCCATGGCCAGTCAAAAGGAGCATAATGCAATATGGGTAAAAGTAGACCATCATTTCCCCTTTTGTTTATAATAAAGAATCAGGTCAATGAGACATGTATATGCTCTTTTAAGCTGTTAGATTGAGGATTGTATGTGATTGTTACAAAGGTTGATTGTCATAGTAAAGAATGGTGTAAAGAGTTTAAAAGGTGGCAATCACCAATCACTCAGAATAAAAAAATCACCAGTCTGAGGCAACCTTCTTCTCACAAGCCAGTCATCATTCACAAGGAGAGAGGACAATGGGCTAGGGAGGAGGTCTTCATTTATTTAAGAGGGCAGTTAGAAAAAATAGTGAATGTGCAAGAAGATCAAACCCTAGGCAAGTTTATGCAATGCATATAGGATTACAGTTCCTACAGTTCATCTGCAATATCAAAAGAGAGCTTATTTTATAAAAAAACCAACAACTCTGCAAACTTTAAGCTAGTTCATATTGCAAATCAAGAAGCAACAGAATACCATACATGGTTGTACACCTAGGTCAATCACATGTAACTTTGAAGTGAGTTGCCCTCCAGTGATTGTTTTTGAAGCAAAGGAAATAAGGATGGAAGGATTTTCATTGCCTGCAACCTACAGAAAAACAAAATCAACATCAAGAAACACTCCACAGATTTTAGAGACAAGATGAAAATGGAAGCACAACAAGAAAGAAGCATCTAATATGGTAGAGAAAATAATCTCAAAGAGTGGAAGAGAGTTTTACCTTAAATGATGCAAATGCATCTTCATGGGCTTCTAGAGCTTGACTTTGCTGCCGCTCTACAGAAAACAACTGCATGTTCCCCTTGACAAGTTGTGGCCTCTGTCCATAGAATTTTGTTATTGTCAATAACAATCGTAAACCCCATCAATTAAGGAATATAATAATATCACAGCCATTAGATAGTACACACCTCAAGTGCTCCTGGTGCATGATAATGTAGACTATCACCGTGTTTGTGTCACATGGCATTTGCCTGTATTATTAGATCATGTTTATTCTTATGGTCTCACAAACTCTAGGAAATAACCTAAGTCCCTTGGATTACCTTAATACTCTCCTCTAACTTGCCATGCTCTAACAGTCTCTTATGTTGTCCTTTATCGCCAACCATATACTTGTAGACTACTTTTAGAAGTTTGTTTACTATCCTCTTTTATACATTCCATAGGCTGTAACTCATACATTAGCATCTTGAAATTTTAAAACAAGATACTTAACACTTCTATCATGATTGTAAGTGTGATTGTGTAGGCTATCTTGTGACCTGCATAGGTGACCTATGGATTATTTGTCATCTATCCTTCATGCACACTTGTCATACAATCCCTAACTTATAACTGTCATCTGCAACATTTCCCTGACGCAAAACCTTAAGGCCTAATTCAAGACAGTATCTCATAAAATCCTTATATACTACCTTCTACTCACACTCACAATGTGGAGATAGAAATCACTTACATACTCCTATGCCAAAGAATATGCTCTTATTCACGACAATCTTAGGATTCACTTATATTTACAAAAATCTCATTAAATCTCTTAGAGACACCACTCTTTAAACAACATTGCCATGAAAGGCTTGTCATACTGCTCTCTGTCATTTGGTTTGACATGTCATTATACACTGCCTTCATATTCTCCATTCATTGTTTTTCATGAGAGAATTTTTTGTGAGTCCTCAATGAAACATCACATACCTTTGACTGCCCTTGTCACTATCATGAAACTCATTCATATTATCTTCACAAACCATTTACTTGAGTTATTGTCTTTTGACTTGATAACAATGACTTCTTTTTTACCTTGTCTAACAAGGTTTAACACGGAAAACCTCCATAGATTTTGATGAAGGTGCTAGGGTTTAATAGACCTAAGATCTTATCACTATTCATAGCTTTTAATATTCATAGAGACAAAATCTACCATGGAAAACAATGGAAAATAACTCATATTGCATAAGTAGTAATTTGTGTTTTTCACATATTCATTTGAGAAATTAATATTCAAATGTCAATTTTAATTGGGTGTTCCTAGTGCATAGCTTTGTAAAATTTGCATCTAGTATCCCTACACTAGGAAGATTATGCAAATATTAAATTCATGAAGAGACAGTGAATAGAAAAACATAGTCATAGTGTTATCTTTAATAGGTACAAGCCTGTGTTAAGGAAGGCAGTGAGCAGTTTTTGTCAAAGGACATTGGGATAGCACTTGGAGATGCTTGGTCAAGAGGCAAAACATGATAGTCCTTAAGGTATAGATTGAGCAGTAGCAACCTCAAAATTACAAACCTATCCTTCAATCCCTACAATCATGTTCTAAAATTACATGGAAAACAAGTACATTTCTTCATCTAAATGACAAAAACACAAATCTTATCTAATATATTCAATATATCAAATATAGAGCACCAAGAAAAACTAATCGAGGGTAAACTTTAATTGTACTACTGGAATAAAATCAGAAATAGATAAAGGTTTTTTCAGACCCAATCAGTTTATATTTGAATGTATTGGAGGATGCAGAAATATGGGAGCATGAAAAGAAAAATGTCTAGAATTTTATGTAAATCTGTAAATAGAATATGTATATTGGAGGCAATGTAAACTCCTAAATCCCTGATAATCTAAAGAATTTTTCTGTAATGTTATTGAGTTGGCTGCTTGGTCACCTAGCATGTATTGATTGTTCAGGGATATACACACCATTATATAAAGGATGTCTTATGTGGTAGAGATAGACTCTGCATATTGATAGTTGATATGTTTCAATATGTATTTGTTATAGACATTTTCATGCATATCAATATCTACTTACATACATGCATATATACACTCTATTAGATATCTTTTCTTTTAGGATTAACCACTTGGAATATTTAATACTCAAGTGATTCTTTCAATGAGCTATCATTGTTACACTCATCTCTTTATATATAGAAATCTACACATTTTTACATGCATATATGTGTCTATGTGTATTTACATACAAACACACATGTACATGTATATGTGTATACACATAAACATAGATATACAAGTGTATGTATATATGTATAGAGTAAATCATATATACAGATCTCTCTCAATCCCCATTATATGGCCATTTGCATCAGGTCAGAAATTATTGAATTAGGTATTTACTTGTATGTACCCCATATGTTGCTGGTGCAGGGTTGGGACATGCCTTGATTACAGAGCATGCTCCCTGGATTTGGGGACATTTAAAATATATTTTTTCCTAAACATAAAGCAAATCAAAAACCACTAAGCAAACATGGATAAGAACAATTTACAGCCATTGAAGAGACGTTTTGCATTATTTTCTCTTTATATTTTCAACTACCAATACATTGACTTGGGAAGTAGCTACACATTAAGACACATTTATGCATCTCTCTATGGTTTAATGTTTCATTGAGCCCTCCAACTCTATTTTCTGGGGATGCAGGGGGGAGGGAGTATGTGGAAATCTGAAAAGTGAATGCATGTAAGCTCCCATAAAATGTAAGGAATATAATTTGAATAAGAAATTACCATGGCAATGGGGAGTACGTGATTGGGCCAAGAGGATGAGAAAAAGGGAAATGCAAAACAAAGTGATGATTGACAAGTTTTGCACAAGGAATAGCTATATTAGCATATATGAACAATAAAATGCTCTTTTATTGCTATATAAAAATTAAACTTCTAATTAACAAGTAGTGTAACAATTTTTCTTTCATGAATTCACTATGAATTCTAGTTGACCAATAGCACACTAGAAGATTCTAACTTAATATGGTGATCCTCAAATCATAAAACATAAATATGTCAAACAAGACCCAATTTATATCACCAACATTGAAAATGACCATGTGAGAGGAAGACTCATCTTGAAGGAAGATAAAACTGATGGAAACCATGGTTGGAGGTAGAATTAGCAGACCCTAAGTCCATATCAAAGTGTAGGCATTGAAGAATTAACATCATCATTATCACTAAATGAGGCAAATAAAATTTGATAATGCCCATAGAAATTAAGGTTAGATCAGAGGGCCTAGTGTGTCAATCTTGTGGGAGTGAAATTAACTTTTCTTGGGAGCTATTATCACA
Organism: Cunninghamia lanceolata; assembly: GCA_027924645.1. NCBI lineage: Eukaryota > Viridiplantae > Streptophyta > Pinopsida > Cupressales > Cupressaceae > Cunninghamia > Cunninghamia lanceolata. The sequence goes on along the minus strand of BSBN01000472.1, from coordinate 17,576,098 downwards.
ACTACCAAAAATTAGAGAGGAAGTTGGCAATGAGCATCTGTTTCAATCTCTTGGAGTATGGATGAGGAGTGAGGAGAAGTTGTATGCTTGTGAAGAAGAACATCATATGTACTGCTTTAAACAAAAAACATGATATTTTAAACAAAAACCCTTACATTTGGAAGCTTTATAGGGCTTCTCAATATAAGCTCAAAAAACACCAAAATATGGGAAGAAGTTTGCACTGAGTCATACTACATTACCGATATCCTTGTGTCCTAAAGTTATACTTGCCAAATAAGTCCTCTATTCTCCATCAAACATCTACAAAAAGGCTTAAGCTTCAAATGCTAATCCTCTTCATACATGGCAAACTCATTCATTAATGAGCATCTGACGAGAACAAGATGAAGGATTTTTTGTACTAAAGATATCAGTTCGAGCTTACATTCCTTTATGAGGCTCTCGACTCTCAAACTAATGAAAGGATAGCGGAAGAAATATTTGCATCCCGCCAATAATTTCTCAATTGTAGCAATGGAGAGGAAATGATTAGCATCCCACTAATAATTTTTCAATTCAAAGTATTTTTTTAATTACCCACTTTTATTTGTGTGACTAACTATTTAGACATTTTTATCTATATGACTAAATAATTTTTTAGTCGACGACCAAGTTAGTCATTTATTTACTCATTTATAGCTGAGTTGCAAAAAAATAGTAGAATTTAGTCATTTTTAATTGTTGTAACTAAAAGTTTTAGTCACGTAGTCATTTATTTTCCAAATTTTACTAGTGATTGCTGCATACTCCCTCACAACATGTCACCATAACTCTCCCAAGTCAAACCATATGAACATGAACCTCTAGGAAGTAGCCATAGAACAAAGAGAGAAAACTTGTAAATTATATCATTTCCTTCTACCAACATCTCAAAGTGCTAAGATGTGTCAAGTATGCTCTCCTTCACAACCCCAAATGAAAAGCCTCAATAACACCCAACCATTCAATATCATAGGTCAAATGAAATATATGTATCATGTAAAACCAACATGGGTGCAAGCCTCTCTAACCAAGGAAGATAAAACTGACAACCATTCCCAAAACTAGGAATAAGCTTAATAAATGTCTCCTAAACTCATAAATAACATCATAAATCAAACTCATATGTATAAGGAGATAACCATGATAAACACCCCTAAAATGAACCTCTAGAACTAACAACCATATCTCAAGATCCATATACATGAGAAGATAAAGCATAAAACAAAATGCATGTAAAAGATGGGAAATACCTCTTAGATGATAATCTGTCAATTAGATCAAGTGTGGGGAATGATAATGCTCCTCCAAGATAACCATGTCACAATGACTCTCTCCAAGAACAATCTCCTCTTAGGTCCATGAACTCACATCCACATCTAGGTGTAGGATCCTTGGTCTTTCGGCTGAAACCTCCAATGAGTAATCGTCTCAACCAATGTCTCTAATCCCAAGAGAACTTTAGACTCACCCAAGTATCCAATTATCCATCAGCACCTCCAACCAATCAATCCATGCTAAGCTTCAAATGCAATAACATACTATCATGAAGCTCCCAAGCACATGACCAATGTACTCAATACCAAGAGAAACAACAAGATAATTATCAAAGTTCACACTGCATGTCTGCATAATCTAGGAACACAACATGACATCATGATCTAACATCTCCTTGTAGGAGATCACATGCTCCAATGAACACATCCCGGTCTCAAGAGAACTTGTATCATACCAACACTCAAACTAGTATCTAGAGTAAGCCAAGAAACAATACCAACCATAATCTAAACCAAGGATCAACATCTCCAATCACATGAAGATAACCATCTCCTAACAATAGAAGTCAAGATGTCAAAGAACTCATACTATATAAGAATCATGATCAAATAATTTATCCATGACACCTAACCATTGTAGAAGATTATCCATCACTAGATGACAAATCCACATCACTACCAAAGCTCCCACTAAACCATGATATGATCTATCCATGGTATCATGATAACCATCTCCTAAATGAATATCACCATGGTCCACATACACTCATCTATAATACCAATAAATCCAAAGTAGAACCAATATCTCCAAACTGAGAAGATAAACCATCATTGTCAAAATCTCACACTAAATCGTGTAGCCAAGCTATTTGTGGCATCGTGATAAACATACTACAAGTCTCAATAACTGACTATTCAGGTACTCTAATAATCCATTCTCTCATCCCAATGCAACATACCAATGCACAAAAGACCACATACAAGGCCAACTAACAAATTCTACATCAACATTGAATCAATCTTATGGATATAGATAGTCCACATCTGAGTCATCTCACTACGTTCAAATAGGTGATCAGCCCACAAAATTGCATAACTCATACATCCCAAAAATGAAACATGTAAATGCATCATCACATTAGTAACTTGCAAACTGAGATAACAAGAAGATAATCTTATAGACCTCAAGACTATAGACCTCAAGACTCAAAAACCAAATCAACCTAGTTCTGATTTTCCAAACAAGTCCACAAATGAGTAACCAAAGTCAAGGAACCAATCAAGCATCTAGGAGATAAGAACAATCTCCTAAAATTGAACCACACCACCACCTACAAACATGAGTCAATCATCATAACCCATAACTATCAACCACATACATAATCATTTCATGTCAATGCTCAAATGTATCAAAATTCCCATGACACCATAATCATCACCATCATTGTACTTGTACTCAACTCCCACTGAAACAAGAGTCCTAGTCTCTCATGTATATCAATAAAGTCCTCAAACTAGAAGATAACTTGTGTACCTATCTTCATCAAATTCCAAACTCTAAAAATGCCTACAAACATATATCAGGAAGCACCAAATCTAAAAAACCTTCTGTACCATAATATTGGCCTCATAAAAAGATGCACTTCCACAAGTTTGTGCCCAAAGAATCATTTGAATGCTCAAGTAATCATGCCCTGAATCTCAGGCTCCCACAAGTGCTCAAACAAGTACAAACCTCTCTACACATCAAACTAAAAATTTACCTAATCCACTATATGGTACTCTATAAATGCTTTCCAAAGCCTAGTCAAAATCTAAAATTTGATTTGTATGCAAAATTTATGACTATTTTACCATTTCGGAGCAATGCTAGCTTCAGGTACCAAATTCTGACACAAACAACAAAATATAACATCCAAACCTATACCATTGCATAGTTCTTAGAGAGACCTTTCCAAATCCTTTAAGAAGTCAAAAATATGATACTGTATGAAGAAGTTATGCTCCTCAAAAAACATCCCTTTAATAGGCTTAGGTAGGTGGCAAGCTTGCAACAACTAGGTGGCTTCGTTGGTGGCTAGATGACGATAGGTTGGTTGTTCATTGGTAGCTCTGGCTAGGGCTAGTGGTGTGGCCTACCCACCACTTGTAGGGTTCTAGCCCCTTGGGCTTGGCAACCACCTATCCAGGGGCTATGCCTCGGGTTGGTCATTGGTAGCTGGTCACCCACCTGACCAGGGGTTGCATCCCCTTCTCAGCAACTGACATGTTAATTTTTTTTAATTTTAAAACTTTTTCTGAATAATAATTTAAAAAAAATATATTCTGTAGACCATACCTACACAAGCATAGTAAGTATGGAATAGTACCTATAGATTCCTCTGTCCTATGACTATACAAATTCCGTACAACCATACAAAATATTTTTCCAAGATTCCCCTAGGGAAAAAATGGTGAAAATTTTTGTCTCTAAACATAGTCGAGTTTTATATGAAAATATAGGGTTTTGGACCTTCTAGACTCAATGGTGAGGTATGTTTTTTTTCCTAGGAGGCCTTCAATAAAATCTCACCTCTAAAACCCCCACACAAAGAGCTGTAACAAAAAAATTACTTGTCAAATCTCCACCAAACCCTAGATATGCAACAACCCAAGTCTGCAAACACACTTATGACCTTGAAAATACCTTCATTCTCATCCTGCAAATCCATGGATTCAACTATGCACAACAATCTACCCATTGGGAGGGTTATAAAACCTGGGAGATATCCTCCCACAACCTAGAAACCAAGCTCTGATACCACTTGAAAGGAAAAATATAGCAATAAAGAACATTTCCACATAACCCCATGAGAGATAAAAATGCAAAAAATATTAACCATGATAAAATAGAATCCACCATGGCAAAACTATAGACAATCATACCACAAGGTGACACAAGATATATCATGGGAAAACCCTCAAGAGGGAAAAAAAATCTAGCCTCCAAAAACATCCATACTCTATGTATTATTCAACAATAAAATATTACAATGCACTTACATAGTCTCATGAATACTTCTGAAACATCGAGCTCCTTAGTCTCATGAATACTTCTGAAACATCAAGCTCCTTCAATGCATCCTCCATGTGTCCATGCATGTAACCACATAGCCCATGTCATGCTTCACATATGCACTCACAATAGAAACTCAATATAATGACAACCCACTCAACCAACCAACCCAAACCACTAACCATGTTCTTGCAATTTTATAGACTTAATCTCACACAAATACAAATTGTGGTATTGGGAAAGCCATGTGTCTCAAAACCTTGAGTATACAAAACCATTGACCCCTCATTTAATATTTGATACTAAGTTTTCACTTTTTTGGTACTAAGTTTTCCAAATATTAATTAATTATTCTATGTCTCCCACACATAAAATAACTAACTCAATGTTACATACAACTTTACAAGTGGACCCAAATAAATATTTAATGTGGCCAAACACATCCCTTAAGATGCACCACAAATAAAAATTTATTTTACATAATTTAAATATTTTATTTTTATTTTAGGTGTACAACACACCTTTTTCCTAAAAGCATCACCCTCTCACTTGGTGAGGTTAAGTGACATGGAACTCCTTATTTATAGCCTCTTCTTAATCTTGAAGGGGGATTCTTGACTTATTTTCTTTGTGTCATGTTTTGAGAAGAGTATTTTTTACATTATGAGAGAGAAGAGAACTTGAGAGAAGGGTTTTTGAATGAGGATTTGATAGAAAGTGAAGAGAGTCTTAGAGAAGGAAGGAGGTGCTTCATCACTACAAAGTCCTTGTAGAGAGATAAGTCCTCCCAACCCCTTCTCATTCCTTGCATGGTTGTTTTTCATGAATGTTCTTTTTTTGTGTGATAATTTCTCTTTTGAAGAAAAATGGTTAAGGTTGTGTTCATAAATTGGGAGTGTTGTATCTTTGGGGTGTATGTGAATTAGTTGGATAGATGTGTCCATTTGAATATGAGTAGGGTTTGAGAGAAAACCCCTTGAAATATGTATTCCTTGTTATATTGTGTTTTTTCTATTGGTGTTGTATGTTTGCATTATGATGGGTTCTTGACAGTTCTCCTAGCTTATGGGATGGCCAAGACCTTCTATGGTCTTATGATGCCATATTGGCTAGGTGGAGAGCATTTCTCCTCCTATTGGCATACTATCAATTGGTTCTACTTAGATGTGATCCTTAGAGATGTTGATTTGATTTATTGTCTACATGGGCTTGCATAACTTGGTGGCTATCCTTGGTATGGTGAAGCTAGTGTATTTTTTGCATTGCTCAACTAGGTTAGATTAAGAGAAAGATTGTAATCTTTTATTGGTTGTCAAGAGATGAGAGTTGTTGCATAAGCTTAAACAAAGAGGAGTGTAATATTTTTTGTTGTGCTTGACCAAATTTCAATAGCAATGATATGATAACCTTATTAAGCCTTGAATAATGTCTGCATTGTTGAAGGGAAATTTTATTGACCAGGTTAGGCTCATGCATCCTTTAATGTAAAATACCCTCATTTCACATCCTTCTATCTATGGGGAAAATAAATAAACAAATAAATAACATATATGCATTTTTATGATCTTTGCATAAATAAAATTATGAATGAAAATTATCTTCATGGAGTTATCCAATACTTGTTCCAACCCTTGTAATTTTTAATTTTATTCAAATGCTTTTATGTATTTTGGGTGGATTTTCACACTATAATAATCTTGAATCTAAACATTTTATGAAATGTATCTCAATAAATTCAAATAAGATGTACATGGCTATAAATGTAAGCTTATTTTGAAGCCCCTTGATTTTAAGTAATAAGAAAACCATGCAAATTTAGTCAAATAACGATTAAATCCCATTAGATTTGTACAAAGTTTATACACATATATTTTATAAATGCAATTGTAATAAAAATAAATATTCTTCTTCCTGAATGTTTCTTTCTCAAATGGTATATATAAATAAATGTGTGTTCATGTATATGCAAGTTTATGGAAATGGTTCAAAAATACAGATATCTACATATAAATACAACATTAAAGTTATGCTTTTCTCAACCAAACTACCTAGTAATAAATTTATGTTCCAATAAACATATTCTTGGTTCAAAAGTTATGTTTTTCTTAACAAAACTGCCTATTAATAAATTTATGTTCCAATAAATATATTTTTGGTATATATACATATATATAGTTGAAGAGTGTATATACATTTAATCAAATTATATAATATATGTACACTTAAACTTCATATATTTTGTTATTATTCTAGCTAACAAAACTAAAGGTGTTTCTATTATAGAAATGAAATATTAAATAAAATTAAAAAAATCAAATGAGGGGGGTGACAGGGATGAATACCCTGCCACTCAGAGCAGGCCCAAAAGGGTTCCCCCCAAGAGCAACAACCCTACTAGGCTTTACAACCCATAGGGTTCTATGGGCCCAATGGAAAGGTTGTCAACCTCTCCCTTAGGCCAAAACCCCCATCTTTGATTGCACCCTTTAGGGTTTTAAAACTAGAAAAATTAAAATTAAAATTTATACATTCCTTTTATATATATTATATATATAATCAAATTGTATATACTCATATATAATTGTTACACATATGGTTACTATGGTTTTATTGTTTTCATTGATGTCAACACTATTATGGATGTGTAATAGTGTTCATGGTTGGATGTCATGCCTTAACCAATGCAGAATTGAGAAGTTGAATGATGGTATTCATGGTTGCATGTCACGCCTTAACCAATGCAAAGTTGAGTAGTTGAATGATGGTGTTCATGGTTGGATGTCATGCCTTAACCAATGCAAAGTTGAGTAGTTGAGTGATGGTGTTCATGATTGGATGTCATGCCTTAACCATTGCAGTGTTGAGTATGAAGTCATATTCAGATGGGAATTGGAAGCATCAAGAAGACACATTAATGTGGGAATTAGAAGCACTGAGATGATCTATTGTGTTGTTGAGGTTGGAAAGATGTTGGTAGTGGCCTAAATCATATCATATGATCTCTTCTACTATTCCTGAGAATGTATGTGGTAATACAAAGAAAAATTGTCCTCCGGAAGTTGGTGATCTAGTTTCTGATACAGGATGACTATCTTTGAAGACTGTCTGGGAGATTGCTCAACATTTTCATTATATTGATGTTGTGCCTCTATGGATTGAAAAGTAGCTTAATATAGTGACAAATCATGTATATTCCAAGTTTCATGATGTTTGGACTACCGAAAGAATGTTTTGCAAAAGATAGTGTGAAGACAGTGTTGGTTCTGTGAAGACAACCACTAAAAGGAAGTAGAATGCTCTGCATTCCTTTGCATTTGTAGATATGGCTGTGCAGTTCTGGAGATATGTTTAGGATGCAATGAAGATGTTAATTCCAGAGTTTAAGATCATTTACCCTTCCGTTGTAAAAGTTATGCATGATAGAGTACCAACATGTGTTCTGGCAGAGTGAGGCAGTGTTGAAGACTTGTTGGAATATTCTGAATTCCTACAGAAGTGAATAGTTGAGTTTATGATTTTGATTATATGATAATGGATGTGCATTACAAGCTTCCTTGCAGTTTCAAGTCTCTTGGTGGTCCGCAACTCAGTTTTTCAAATGACAGCATGTTGCAGAGTGTTCCAGTTGACTTGGTGTTCTCAATGTTTATGATTGAAGATATGTGGCACAAATCTTTGATATGCAGAGGTAAAGGTGTATTTGGGGATGTTGTATGAGTCCTATAGACTCATCTAGAAGAGCTTCATGAAGATATTTCGTGTTTCCAGTACCGCACAAGGTTTTCAAGTTGCTATGGTCATTATGCTTCAAGTTTTTTACTTAAGTCTTCCCTATTCTCAAATGAGTGGAGTGTGTAGAGGTATGTCCTTGATGTTTGATGATGCAAAGGATGTTTTGGACTTGGTTAAGCAAATGTGGAGTTCTGCAAGGCATAGGTTTTCTGCTGGTATAACATGTGATGTTGTTTAGGTCTTATCTTCTACATGTTTAATGTTGTGTGTTGTCTGACCAACTTGTAAATGTGTTTTTCATATTGTTTATGGCTGACAAGCAATGTAATCAATGTAATATCATTTATAAATAGTGAATTAAAGTGTGTTAGGCAAGGTGTGATTGTAAAGTGGTTGATTAGGCTTGCATGCAAGATATGGAGTAGAATTGAATGCATTATGATGTGCGATTGAAGGAGAAAGAGCAGAAGTTATTGATATTTTCCTGATCCATCTTGAAGATATATTTGTGATAGTGATCAAGTTTAGAGTGTGCCTACCAAATCTGATCATCAGAAGGAAGTGTGAAGAGGCAGAATTGCAATCATCAAAGAAGTGAGTTTCAAAGTAAGTTTTCAAACAATAAAATGATTGTCATACTATAATCTTTGTAAGTGTGTTTTCAATTCAGGGAGTAGTAGCTTCCTTCGGAATGACCCTAAAACAAATTCATCAGGGAGTAGTAGCTTCCTTGGAAGTGACCCTAAAACAAAGTAATCAAGGAGTAGTAGCTTCCTTGGGTTGCAACCCTAAAACAAAGTTATTATTTGAGCTTCATATATTGTGAGTTAATCCTCACAGTGGTTTCTCCCTTCTAGGGTTTTCCACGTATATCTGGTGTTATGTGTTGATGTGCATTGTGTTAATCTTTCATGTTCATGTTAATACTGTGATGCTTAAGGTTTAATCTGCTTTGGATAAGTTGAAGTTGTTAAAGTTGAAAATTGTTTAGATACTAATTCACTCCCCTCTCAATATCCTTGTGTGTCTAACAATTGGGCTCATAGTCAAATTCTTCTAAGGGAAGCTTAACCACTTGAGGAAGGTCTGGGATGGCACAAATTAGATCTAGCAAGATACCTAGGTTTGTTGGAACAAATTTTGCTTATTGGAAGCTAAGGATGGAAGCCTACATCAATTCTCTAGGGTGTGGAGTTTGGGAATCTATCAAGTCTAGTTACATTGTTCCTACTAATATTCCTATAGATGCAGATGAAGTTAAGAAGTATGGTAACAATGCCAAGGCAAAGTTTTCTATCATGAGTGGGTTAGTTGATTCAGAACTTTCAAAGGTGATGAGTTCTAGTTCTTCTCAAGAAGTTTGGAATAAACTTGAAACCATTTATGAAGGAGATAAGAAAGTAAAGCAAGCTAAGATGCAAATGTTCAAAAGTAGATTTGAAATCCTAAAGATGACAGAGGATGAAGATATTGTTGGATATATGCTTTGGGTGAATGAAGTGGTCAATGACATCACAGGTCTTGGTGGTAAAATAAAAGAGGATGAAGTTGTGAAGAAGGTTCTGAGATCTCTTCCCAAATCTTATAGTCATAAGGTATCTGCTATTGAGGAGACTGCAGACTTGGATACATACACTTTAGACCAAATGTTTGGTACCCTTACTGCTTTTGAAATGAGAGAGTTTGGCAGTGATGCTCCAAAGAAAGAAGATGCTTTGAAAGTCAGCAAGAAGACAAAGGATAAAACTGCTGATGAAGATGAAAGCCTTGATGATGCTGAAGAAAATTTTGTAAGAAGACAAAAGAAAGGCACTGGCAAATATAAAGGTAAGTTACCCTTCAAATATTTCAATTGTGGAAAGGTTGGTCACTTTGCTTCTAAATGTCCTCTCAAATGAGTTAGGAGAAGTAACAAAATGATAAATTCAAAAGGAGCATGTATTCTATAAAGGACAGTTGTTCTTCAGAAGATAAGAATCATGATGATTCAAATGATGAAACACTTTTCATGGCCTTGAGTGTTGGTGACAAAAGAGATGATGTTGGAAAATGTGAAAAAAATGATACCTTACAAATAGACCAAAACAATGAAAGATCAATGGTTGTATGGACTTCTTTCCATGTAAAAGAAGAAGCCAAATCTTGGGTTATTGACAGTGGTTGTTCAAATCATATGACTAGTGACAAGGAGAATTTTATCATCCTTGAGAAGTGGGATGGTGGAGCTGTCAAGTTTGGAGGTGATGAGTCAGCTCAAATATGTGGAGAAGGTGTCATAACTATTGATGGGAAGAATAGGACTAAGGATGTCCTCTATGTCAAAGAATTATAGAACAATCTTCTCACTGTCAGTCAGATGTGCAACAAAGATTACAATCTTACCTTTCATACCAATGGTTGTGAAATCGGGAAGGCATGGTCTGGAAAACTAGTTGCATAAGGTATAAAGACGTATGGTGATATCTATCACTTGAAAGAGGTAAATGGAAGAACATGTTTGTTGGATCAATCCAATGAGTGTTGGCTATGGCACAAAAGAATTGGACACAACAATTTTGATAATATGGTAAGGATCAACTCTACTCATCCAGTAAGAGACATGCCCAAGATAATCAAGCCTGCAAAGACAATATGCAAGGAATGCCAAAAAGGAAAGCAAACAAAGACAAGTTTCAAAAGCAAGGAGTACTCTTATTCAAAGGCATTGGAGTTGATTCATACACACCTATGTGGTCCTACAAGAGTAAGGAGTCAACAAGGTGAGAGGTATTTTATGTTGCTCATTGATGATTATTCTAGAATGACTTGGGTTACTTTCCTAAGAGAAAAATTAGACGCTCTTGATAAGTTTAAGGTTTTCAAAGCTTTGGTTGAAAATGAAATGGACACTAAGATCAAATTTTTAAGGTTTGATAGAGGAGGTTAGTTTACTTCAAATGAGTTTGAAAAGTTTTGTGAAGATCATGGTATTAGGAGACATTTGTCAGCTCCTAGAACCCCTCAGCAAAATAGGGTAGTTGAAAAAAAGAATAGGACTGTGCAAGAAATGTCTAGGGCAATGTTGAAAGATGTAGATCTGCCTGATATTTACTATAAGGAAGCTATTCACACCGATGTATATCTAAATAATAGAGTGCAGTTAAGGGTCAATAGTACTAAGACCCCTTATGAGCTGTGGTATGGAAGACCTCCCACTATCAGATACTTTAGGATCTTTGGTAGCAAATGCTACATCAGAAGATATGAAGAAGACCTAGGAAAGTTTGATTCAAGAAGTGATGAAGGAATCTTTCTTGGTTATTGAACCAGAAGCAAGGCCTATAGATGCTACAACAAGAGGTTGGGAAAGATGATTGAAAGCACAAATGTCAAAGTAAATGAAGACTTGTATCAAATCTCACAAGATCTAGAAGACTTTGGATCTGATATCTTTCCATGCATTGAAGATGAAGAAGAAGAAGTGAAAGAAGAAAAGGAACAAGAACCAGAGAAGATGCCTAAGACCATATAAAAGTATGTTCAGAAGAATCACTCTGTAGATTAGATCATTAGAGGCAAGAATGAAGGTGTGTTGACAAGGAGAAGGTTTGCTAAGACACATGAGCAAGTAAATTTGTGTTTGTTATCAAAAGTATAACCCAATACCTTTGTTAATGCTAGCAAAGATGATGATTGGATAAAAGTAATGGAAGAAGAATTAGATCAGATAGAGAAAAATTAGACATGGGAATTGGTTCCCAGACCAGCCAACAAGAACATCATAGGAACAAAGTGGGTGTTCTGAAATAAACTGAATGAAGATGGTGAAGTGGTAAGGAATAAAAGAAGGTTGGTATGTAAGGGCTACTCTCAAGTTGAAGGCATTGATTTTGAGGAGACTTTTGCTCCGATAGCCAGGATGGAGGCAATCAGAATATTCCTTGCTCTTGCTACTCACAAGAACTTCAAAGTATATCAGATGGATGTCAAGTCAGCATTCTTGAACAGTGATCTAGAGGAAGAAGTCTACAATGAGCAACCAAATGGTTTTCAGATAGTAGAAGATCTGGACATGGTGTGCAGACTCAAGAAATCTTTGTATGGTCTCAACCAAGCACCTAGGGCTTCGTATGCTAGGTTGGATAAGTACTTACTTCAGCAAGGCTTCAAGAAAGGTACTACAGATAGCAATATTTACATCAAGGAAGAAGGAGACATGATATTGATAGTTGTAGTATATGTTGATGACATCATCTTTGGTGGAGATGATGATATGTGTAACAAGTTTGCAGAGGAGATGCAAAAAGAGTTTGAGATATTTCTCAGCTAGATGGTGGTCTCTTTATTTCACAAGCTAAGTATGTCAAAGAAATGTTGAAGAAGTTTGGTATGGAGGATTCAAAACTAGTGAGTACTCCCATTGTCACTAGATGTCACTTGATTAAGGATGATGAGTCTCCAGAGGTGGATCAAACTTCCTATAGATTTATGATTGGAGAATTGTTGTGCCTAACTGCTTCTAGACCTGACATTATGCATGCAGTATGTGTGGTTTCCAGATATCAAGCTAATCCCAAGAAAACATATGAGAAGGCAGTGAAAAGGATATTCAGATATTTGAAAGGGACTCTGAATTATGGCTTATGGTATTCAAGAGGTAATGATTTTGATTTAAGTGCCTACACTGATGTTGACTAGGTTAGTTGTGTTGATGATAGGAGTACAAGTGGTGGTGCCTTCTTCTTAGGAAGTAGATTGGTTTCATGATAGAGCAAGAAGCAAGATTCAATATCCTTATCAACTGCAAAAGAAAAATATATTGCAACTACATCTTGTTCTACACAAGTGTTGTGGATGAAGCAAACCCTAAAGAATATCAAGGTATTGTATGATGAGCCTATTCCTATTTTATGTGATAATACAAGTGCTATCAATATTTCCAAGAATCCAATGATGCATTCTAGAACCAAGCATATAGCAATCAGGTATCACTTTCTGAGAGAGAAGGTTGCAGATAAGGAAGTAAAGTTGGAATATATTCCAACAAAGGATAAGATTATAGATATCTTCACAAAGGCTCTTGCAAAGGACACTTTTGAAGACCTCCAGCAGAGGTTAGGGGTAATTTCCCCTCCTTCTTGCAAAGATGCATAGTGGTGCATCTGTCCAGGGGGAGTTCATATTTTATCCTTGTTTCCTTGATTGATGGTGGCTACCTCTCAGGGGGAGCAGGTAGCGGTTCCTGATGATAGGGGGAGTTTGTTTGTTGCAAGAAGAAGTTAGAACCTAAGGAAAAATGTTCATATGTGTGGGTTTTGATGAGGTTATCCTTTGTCCTTGATGTCAAAGGGGGAGAAATGTGTAGGTATGTGTTGCCATCAATGCCAAAGGGGGAGATTGTTACACATATGGTTCCAATGGTTGTATTGTTGTCATTGATGTCAACACTATTATGGATGTGTAATAGTGTTCATGGTTGGATGTCATGCCTTAACCAATGTAGAGTTGAGTAGTTGAATGATGGTGTTCATGGTTGGATGCTAGTGTTCATGGTTGGATGTCATGCCTTAACCAATGCAGACTTGAGTAGTTGAATGATGGTGTTCATGGATGGATGTCAGTGTTCATGGTTGGATGTCATGCCTTAACCAATGTAGAGTTGATTAGTTGAGTGATGGTGTTCATGATTGGATGTCATGCCTTAACCATTGCAATGTTGAGTATGAAGTCATATTCAGATAGGAATTAGAAGCATCGAGAAGACACATTAATATGAGAATTAGAAGCACTAACATGACCTGTTGTGTTGTTAAGGTTGGAAAGATATTGGTAGTGGCCCAAAGCATATTATACAATATCTTCTACTATTCTCGAGAATGTATGTGGTAATACAAAGAAGAATTGGCCTTCAGAAGTTGGTGACAGTTTCTGATACATGATGACTATCTTTGAAGACTGTATGGGAGATTGCTCAGCATTTTCATTATATTGATGTTGTCCCTCTGCGGATTGAAAGGTAGCTTAATATAGTGACAAATCATGTATATTCCAAGTTTCATGATGTTTGGACTACCGAAAGTATGTTTTGTAAAAGATAGTGTGAAGACAATGTTAGTTCTATGAACACAATCACTATATGGAAGTAGAATGTTCAACATTCCTCCACATTTGCAAATATAGCTATGTGGTTCTAGAGCTATGTTTAGGATGCATTGAAGATGTTAATTCTAGAGTTTCAGATCATTTACCCTTCTGTTGTAAAAGTTATGCATGATAGAGTACCAACATGTGTTCTAGAAGAGTGAGGCAGTGTTGAAGACCTATTGGAATGTTCATCATTCCTCCAGAAGTGAATGGTTGACTTTGTGTTTTGGAGTATATGATAATGGATGTACATTGCAAGCTTCCTTGCAGTTTCAAGTCTCTTGGTGGTCCGCAACTCAGTTTTTCAAATGACAGCATGTTGCAGAGTGTTTTGGTTGACTTGGTGTTCTCAAAGTTCATGATTGAAGATATGCAGCACAAATCTTTGATATGCGGAGGTAAAGGTGTATTTGGGGATGTTGTATGAGTCATGTAGACTCATTTGGAAGAGCTTCATGGAGATATTTCTTGTTTCTAGTACCGCACAATGTTTTCAATTTGTTGTGGTCGTTATGCTTCAAGTTTTCATATGTTTTGCTTAAGTCTATCCTATTCTCAAATGAACGGAGTGTGCGGAGGTAATTCCTTGATGTTTGATGATGAAAAGGATGTTTTGGACCTGGCTAAGCAAGTGTTGAGTACCACAAGACATAGGTCTTCTATTGGTATAACGTGTGATGTTGTTTAGGTCTTATCTTCTACACGTTTCATGTTGTGTGTTGTATGGCCGACTTGTAAATGTATTTTTCATATTGTTTATGGCTGACAAACAATGTAATCAATGTAATATCATGTACAAATAGTGAATCAAAGTGTTTTAGGCAATGTGTGATTTCAAAGTGGTTGATAGGGCTCACATGCAAGATAAGGAGCAGAATTGAATGCATTATGATGTGCGACTGAAGGAGAAAGCGTAGAAGTTATTGATGTTGTCTTGATTCATCTTGAAGACATATTTGTGACAGTGATAAAGTGTAGAGTGTGCCTACCAGATTTGATCATTAGAAGTAAGTGTGAAGAGGCATAATTGCAACCATCAAAGAAGTGAGTTTCAAAATTAGTTTTAGATAGTAGAATGACTGTCATATTGAAATCTTTGTAAGTGTGTTTTCAATTCAGGGAGTAGTAGCTTCCTTGGGAGTGACCCTAAAACAAAGTAATCAGGGATTAGTAGCTTCCTTAGGTTGCAGCCCTAAAACGAAGTTATTATTTGAGCTTCATATATTGTGAGTTAATCCTTTCCGTGGTTTTTCCCTTCTAGGGTTTTCCACGTATATTTGGTGTTATGTGTTGATGTGCATTGTGTTAATCTTTCATGTTCATGTTAATACTGTGATGCTTAAGGTTTAATCTACTCTAGATAAGTTAAAGTTGTTAAAGTTGAAAATTGTTTAGATATTGATTCACCCCCCTCTTAGTATTCATGTGTGTCTAACATATACATTATATATGTTTGTATATAAAACAAGGAAGATTGTTCCCCCCCGACACACACATATATAAAGACAAATAAAATAGGAATAAGGAAGATGGTACTAGCTAATTTGTAAATGCTTGGAGAAGATTTCTCTCCCAAAATTCTATGTTCTCATCCCTCAACGTATAAAATAAAGGAGTTAAAAATGAGAAGATATGACTTTTAAGCTAACCGTTAATGACTAGGGCAACATTTAGAGTTGTCCTAGATCCAAGGGTGAGGATAGTCCTCACCCATTTTAAAATCCCAATTAGGTTAACCCAAAAAACTTAATCATCATTTTAAATGTGAGTTAATTCTTGGTGGGGGGCCATGTAACTAGGTCGCCTTAACTTACGTTACAACTTAAGTCACTGTTGCAAAATAATAAAGTTAATTCATTTCATAACTTATATTTTTGGTGATTATTTTTTTAGTGTGAAGTTACACTTTAATATTAGAGAAATTATTAAACCTCACTTTGTATAGTAAATCATATCAATAATTATTACCTTAGATTTAGAGTGTTATTTTGTATACATGGTTAAATATTATTGGTCCCAATGTCAACCTACTAACATTAATTAATCTGATCCTAAAGGATATGATTTTTAACTAACTTGCAAATAATGAGTTCTTAGCAAGTTTATATGGGTGGTCAAAATGCTATCAGAAGCATTCAAGTCTTCTATCATGTTTAAATAATAATGTTTTTGTACCATGGTTAAATGGTAGGGTCCTAGTCCTTAGGTTGTAGCCCTAGTCAGGTTGTCACCTCTTGTCACCTAATCATCTTATCAAACCAAAAGCTTGTATAAATTAATTGTGTCTTGTTCTATGGCCGTAGCTGACATGTGTCTTCTATGTGTATTGTCATCACACTATGGCAAAAGTGGTGGTGCCACATATGCTCTTGTGTTTCACCATAACAAGATGTTAGGTGTAACCTAGTGTGTCATGTGTGGAATGGTGTGTGCTCATATGTGTTGTTTTTAACAATGTGTTAAAAATTTGACTCTTCTTTGTTGTCATTTTTCTGGGCATGATAGTACAAGCATCGATACTCCTTTTTCAAGGAGGAGGAACAAGATCCAAAGTTGTGTTCCTAATTCAAGCTTCATACTCTAATTTCATTTCTTTCCTCCATTTCTCATCTTTATTGGCTTCTTCAAAAGTCTAAGGTTCACTTTCATAAAAGGTCATTAAGGCATAATAAGTATGTTGACTCCTAGTCATTTTTTATGAGGAAGAATTCTCTATGGTGGCTTCTTGAATTAAAGTTTGAATCAATTTGGGCCTTTTGGGATAATGGTTACACAAAGATTCCTCCCCTTGTAATCCATTAGATTGAATTTAATTTTCTTCTTCAAAGACAAAAGATTCTTCATAGGTTTAAATAGGATGGATGGAGGACAATGGTTTTTTGAAAATATGAACACTCTTGCTTAGTATGACATCCATTTTTAAGGATCAAAGAACCTGAAGCCTTTCACTCTTCCTCCATATCCTATGAAGATACATTTGAAAGAACTTGGATCAAGTTTCTTCCTTTTATTTTTAGGTACAAGAATTGAAGTGTGTTAGAAATATTGAACACGATGTAAAACTTGGAACTTTATGAGAGAGACTCTAAGCTACATAAACTCGAAAATGCAAAGCAAAAGCAAACCAGTGATTCTAAGAGATATGCAAATGTTGATGTGATAGAAATGCATTAAGAGCTCAGAGCTACAAAGAGAGAATGGAAGAGTAACTAGATAATGCATTCAAGATGATCAAAGTACAAGCTAGGTAGTGAGTTTATATAGATTAGGGAGAGGGGAGAGGTGAAAAACCAACCAATAGGAAGAGGCCACCATAGAGGATTAAGATAACAAGAGCATCTTCCCAAGATAGAAAATGCCACCTCCCTTGTAGGATGCTGACACCTCAAATCACCCACTCACTAATTTAACTCACTTTATTTAACCTAAGAAAGATTAATAAAAGTGTAGGAAAAAACTAGGAGATAGGGAAAATAACTAACCCACTAGGAAAATAAAAAACCTACACTAACACCCCTCTTAAGCATAGCTTAGGTGGGTGAAAAGATGGGTCCTGACAAATCAAGCTTTATAAGGTACCCATGTATAATAAATTCCCCCAAAGGAGAGGAAGCCCCCCAAACAAAGTAGAGAGAACACCCCCTAGAATAGAGAGAGAAAAGAGGACTAAAAGACACGCCTCAAGTGGACACCAGCCGCACCCCCAACAAAGTTCTCAAATGAAGGAACTTTCTCTCAGTGAAGGGTTTGGTGAAGATTTCTATGATCTGCTTTGATGTCAAATAGTACTTGAGATCAATGATCTTCTCATGAATTAGCTCCTGAATGTTGCATATGGATCTCAATGTGTTTGGTCCACTGATGATGGACTGAATTGCGAGAGATTTGTATTGCACTCTAGTTGTCACAAAAGATGACTGTAGGCTTCCATAAGGGAAGACCAAATTCAGTAAGAATGTTCTAAAGCCAAATGGCCTTAGTAGTAGCATTAACTATTCCTTGATACTCAACCTCTATAGATGAAAGAGTAATTGCATATTGCTTCTTGCTTGACCAAGGAACTAGACCAGAACCAAGTGAGAAGCAATACCCTAAAGTCAACTTGAGATTCTGAGAATCACCTACCCAATCTGAATCTGTATGTCCCACCAAGTCAATATCCATGCCCATTGCATAGTGAATCCCATAACTATGAGTGCCCTATACATGGTGAAGAATCTACTTAGCTACTTTCCAGTGCATCTCGTATGGATCCTGCATGAACCTAGAGACCAGGCCCACAACATATGAAAGATCAAGCCTCATGTGAGTCAAGTCTATGAGACTCCCAACTAATTGGTGATATAAGGAAGCATCCACCAATGGTGAAGAACAGTGAGCCTCAAGTTTGACCCTAGACATAAATGGAGTTGGTACAGACTTACAATCAGCCATGCAAAATCTAGAGAGCATATCAAGTGCATACTTGGGTTGTGCTAGGAAAATACTGAATGAAGATTGAGTGATCTCAATCCCCAAGAATTAGTGTAGAAGGCCCAAGTCTGACATCAAGAAATGATCATGAAGGGCAATTTTCACTGCCTGGATGGTGGATGAGGAATTCCCTGTAATCAGCAAGTTATCAACATAGAGAACAAGGAACGTGAGAGTATCATCCTACTGCAAAATATACACATTCAGATTAGAATGGCAATTGAGTGAGCCCAACTAATAGAAGGAAGGAGTCCATCTTGGCATACCAAGCTCGAGGGGCTTGTTTGAGGCCATAGAGAGACTTTTGAAGATGACATACAAGTGAAGGATCTTGTACGAACCCTTGTGGTTGCTCCATGTAAATCTTCTCCTGATGGTCACCATGAAGAAAGGCACTGTTCACATCCATCTGATGAGCTTCCCAATAATGGGTTGCAACAATAGAAAGGACAAGTTAGATGGAGTTCATTTTGGTGACTGGCACAAAAGTCTCATAGTAGTCAATCCCAGGCACCTGAGAGAATCCCTTCACGACCAGGAGAGCCTTATGCTTATCAACCAACCAATTTGCTGCAAATTTGTTTTAATAGATCCACTTGCATTGAACAAGTTTTCTTCCCTTAGGAAGAGGGACTAAAGCCCAAGTATGGCTTTCCAAGGAACTGAACTCTTCCTACATAGCAGGATCCCACTCAGGGACACTAGAGGCTTCTCGAAAAGACTGTGGAATGGAAGCTAAGGCAATGAAGAGATGTGGAGCCTGCTTAAAATGTGACCTTGTTCTTCTAGTATTTTAAGGATCACCAACCCAATCACCTGCTGACTCCAATGTTTTATGAGCCCAAAGATGCCCAATAGGAGAATCTGGAGGAGAATCATCACCCTTAGAATGATGACTAGGAGTGGAGGAAGATGAATCCTCATCATCATCGTCGCCATTTGAAGTGGAGGAAGAAGACTCCTCATCAAGAGTGGGAGGATTAAGATCCTCAGAAGAACTGTCATCATGCCGCACTGTCTCCAAAGTGATGGTAGATGGAGAAGTGATAGGAGAAGAACTAGAAACATCCTCCTTGAAACGAACACTCCTCTCAATGAACAACTCATGAGTGGTGGGGTGGAGAAGCCTGTAGCATTTGACATCATCTAGGTACCCAACAAATATGCAAGGCTTTCTCTATGGATCCATTCCCTTGTGTTTATCTACTAGAATGTGGGCCCATGTAGAAGAACCAAACACTCAAATGTGCTTGACTGTGGGCTTTCGACCAGTCCAAGATTGAAAAGGAGTGACCCCCTTCACAGCTCGGTGAGGAACCTGATTTTGGATGTAACATGCATAGTTGATGGCCTCCGCCCAATACTGAGGTGCCATACACCTAGTGTGAATCATATAGTTGGCCATCTCTTTCAAGGACCTATTCTTTCACTCTGCAACACCATTCTGTTGTGGACTGTAGGGCAATGTGTTTTGAAGATCAATGCCTTCAAAGGCACAAAATTTCTCAAACCTCTGGTTGACATACTCCCCCCCATTGTCTATACGCAAAATCTTGATGGACTTCCCAGATTGTTTCTCTGCAAAAGATTTGAAGTCCTGAAAAGACTCAAAGACCTTAGACTTTTGTTTGAGAAAATAAACCCATGTGTATCTGAAAAGTTCATCAATGAATGTGAGAACATATCAAGCCCTACTAAAAGATGGATGTGGAAATGGTCCTGCCAAATCACTATGCACTAACTTTAGAAGCTGTGTGGGCCTCCATGCATTGAATTTATCAAAATTATCTTTAGGATGCTTACGAAGAATGCATCCTTAGCAAACACCATCATAAAATCAAATAGAAGGCAACCCTGAAACCATGTCTTATTATTTGAGTTGTTGCAAGTAGTGGTAGTTCAAGTGGCCGAACCGTTGATGCCACAAACAACTCACCTCATCAGAGTGAGTGAGAAAAGAAAGTGAAGGAGAATCATGAACAAAGTGAGAAAACTGATATAGTCTAGACTGGTGATCAACTTTTCCCATAGTAACTGTAAACCCATTGTGCAATTCACTGATTACCACTTTGTCTGGAGTGAATTCAACCTGCTTACCAGAGCTAGTGTGAGTGATTTGATAGACAGATAGGAGATTAGTTGACAAAGATGGAACATAAAGAACATCATGAAATGTTCCTTCACCCACGTCAACAGACCCTCTTGCATGCACTTCAAAAAGAGTGCCATCACCCATGAGTATAGATGGCATAGAACATGGCTCCAAAGAGCCAAAACCATCTTGTGATAAATCCATGTGGTGTGAAGTACCTGAGTCAATGATCCAGGTATCAACCTATGAAGTAATAGCAACTAGGGCCTTGCCCTTTCCTTTCCCCTTACTTTTATCTGTGTCCTTTGAAGATTCCTGAGATGAACTTTGTTTGACTAAATAAGGCACCTTGATATGGTTCTTCTCAAGATGTATTGGGTGATCAATCTACTTCTTAAGACACTTATGTTCGTCATGACCAGGTTTCTTGCAATAGGCACACTTTTCCTTCTCCTTCTTAGGCTTGTCACCTTTGGAAGAAGAGGCTTGATTAGTTTCTTTTGGAGCAGTCAGTTTTTGATCTTGTTTCTTTTCTCCTTGATTCTATTATTTCTTATTTTTCTTACTGAACCCTTTCTGATCTTTAGTGCCCTAATTTGCATCCAAGGCATGAGATTTAGAGGGCTTAATTGTGCCCATTTTAAACAATTTATCTTTCTCCTTTGTGAGTTCATTTACAAAATCATCAAGAGAAGGCATTGTATAATTGGTTCCTAAGGCACTTTTAGCTGCACATGAAATGTAGAAACAAACACAAAATAGTTAGGACCAAGCTTGGAAAGAATACTTAAGATCAATTGTGTGTCTTTCTTATCAATCCCAAATCAATTTCAACTGCAATGTAATGGCCTTTAGCTTTGTGAAGAAGTCTTGTATTGTATCAAAATTACATGGAGTTTATCCTATTAGCTAATTCTCCAATTGATGTCCCCTTAATTCATCTTGTTTACCAAAGAGATTTTTCAAAGTAGTCCATACATCATTTGATGTTGTAGCAGATTCAACATGAAAAAGAAGATCAAGAGATATAGGCATACATAAAGTACCATAAGCTTCATCACATTTGTTAAACCATTTAGGTTTTTCTACATCTACTGTTGGTTCAATTTCAAGCCCCATTGTTACCCGATGTAGTCCCAATTTCTTAAGTTGGATAGTCATCTTGGACTTCCAATCATAGTAGTTGTAGGGTGTGAGTATTGGTACTGTTAATTGATCCATTTTAATGCAGAAAGATTGTTGTTGTTGTTGTGCATAAAAGAGAATGCAGAAACTCAAAGAAAGCACACAAGACACCCCCCTTTTTCACTCAATCAAAGAATTCCCCAAGGAAATATGATTTGGCACTTTATATTTAGTGGAATTAAAATTACCACTGACAAGCAATGCTAAGTGTATTTGATCACAATGCTTTACAAATTCTCAATCAAATGAGTGTACGTTGAAAGTACAATCCTTAAACCAAACCAAGTGAAACTAATAGCACCAACGCAAAATACTCAAAAAATCATAAACTTTCAAAAACAAAATCGTCTCGATTCGAGGTTATATGTGAAAGTTATGAGTCTCCAAAGTTCCCAAAATGAGAATTGTGCAGTGTCACTTGTGAGAATCTGCAATTTATGGAAAAACTATGCACCAGAGTTAAGAATCGTCTGCACCAACGCGTAGAGCATAAAAAATTAGCCCAAAACAAAAAACATTGCTCAGGAAACAGAGCCAAAATGAGTCAGAATAGAGTGTTTGAAAATAGCCTTCAATTTAGCCCTTGCCAATGAAGAGGGGTCTGTTTGCAAAAAATCAACCTGTCGTCGAACTTGGCAAAATTGTCACCAAAATAGGATGCCGCCAAGTTTAGATCTCCTCTAGTTAGTTTAGAACTATCGCCAGCTGTAGAGGACCTCTAGCCAAATTTGGAAAAAAGTGATAGAATTTCCACCAAATGTGGTGGTGTTGCCAGATATAGAACCAAATATGGCAGAATCAGCTAAAAATAGGGATGACCTACTAAAATTAGCAGTCAACACCAAAATTAATAGGAGCCGAGGTAGCATAAAAAAGTTTTTTTTTAAAATTGAAAGGGCGATTTAAAATTTTGATGGCTGAAGGCCAAAAGAAGGGGAGCGGGGGCTTGTGGCCACACCTGTGACCACCTTAAGGGGTCTGCAGACCCAAGGAAGGTTCACAGCCTTTTGGATGGGTTGCACCCCATGCAAGGGGTTGAAGCCCTTTCAAAGCACTTGGGCAGCGCTTAAGCGCTACATAAGTTTTTTGATTTAATTTTTATTTCCATAAAAAAAATTACCATTAGCGCTAAGCGTTATATATATTGTTTGAAAATTTTTACAATTTTTTGATAAAAATGCCTCGTAATGTGTGCTATGAGGCCAAAATGGCCTCCAACAAAAATGTTTTTGCCTTTTTGTCTCCCAGCAACAAAACTGGGCAAATTTTATATCAAAATTCATTTGTGAAGCCTCATGGATGCAATGGCAGGGTCCTTTGGGCTGAAAATGCTCCAAATGAACTTGATTTTCAAATCTGAGCACAAAACCCCTATTTCGCATTTATGTCAAACGATCTCCAAATTAGATGAAACAAAACCCAATCTTGACTTTTTCAAGCCTCCTAGACACATTAGAACAACTAGAAATTCTGCCATTACTACTAGAGATGTTGCAATCACTCAGATTTCACAAAATACATATGCAAAACCTAGAGGTTAAAGGGTCCTGATAAATCCTTTCTGATTCTCCAGATCGTTCAAAATCACAAAAGAAGAGCATACGGGATTTTCAAGATCTCACAAAGAACTCAATCTCTCAATCAGGAATCTATGAACTCAAAACTCTCAAAACAAAAGCTCTAATACCATGTTAGAAATCTTGAACAAGATGTAAAACTGAGAACTTTATGAGGGAGATTCTAAGATACATAAACTGAAAAATGCAAATCAAAAGAAAACCAACGATTCTGAGAGATATGCAAATGTTGATATGATAGAATTGCATTAAGAGCTCAAAGCTACAAAGAGAGAATGCCAGAGTAACTAGACAATGCATTCAAGATGATCAATATGCAAGCTAGATAGTGAGTTTATATAGACCAGGGAGAGGGGAGAGGTGGCAAAACTGACCAATAGGGAGAGGCCCATATAGGCTAAAGATGGCAAGAACATCTTCCCAAGATAGAAAAAGCCACCCTTGTAAGATGTTGACACCTCAAATCACCCACTCACTAATTAAACTCAATTTATTTAACCTAAGCAAGCTTAATAAAAGTGTAGGAAAAACCTAGGAAATAGGGAAAATAAATAACCCACTAGGAAAATAAAAAACCTACACTAACAAAGTGGGGCTTCTAAATGTTCTCAAGTGGGAGAGATTAGGTTTCTTTTTCTCCCACATTTCAAAGGGTGTTGATAAGATTAATTCCTTTGAAGTCAACCTATTCAAAATGTGAATGGTTGTACTCATTACTTCAGCCCACAAGAATTTTGGGACATTGGAAAAATGCATCACGGATCTAACCATTTCCATGATGGTTCCATTGGGTCCCAAAACCATAGGTCTAAAACCCTAGAGTGTTTCCTAATCTCCTAGGCCAAGGGTGTCGTCAAGGAGATAGGAAAAGGGGCTCATCAATAGGTTGTGGATGATTAAGAGCCAATTGTTAGGAGTGGGTAATCTCCTCTTCTCTTCAAGCTCAACTAAACATAGGAGGGTGTTCTAGAGGTATTTGTTGTCACATGAAATTGCACCTTGCCTGAACTAGGTTCAAACATTCCAATGACACAATGGGAATGATCTCAAGGTGTGGGATCCTACAGAATGAGATCAAACCTCCAAAGAAGGTTGGTTCCTCTTTCTAAATTTGAGACTTAGAGAAATAAATGCAACTAAACCTAATCTAACACCACTGAGGAAAAGGGGAAGAAGGAGAACTAAAATGAAAAAGGGTGATGCACTAGATTTAGTTTATTTATCTCTCAGAACAACCATTCATACATAGAATAATATCAAACAATAAATGTGCATACAAAACTCATAAACTATCTGTAGAGGTAAAGAAATTTGAGTGAAACCCACCAGGAAAGAAACATTCACAAAATGGAGATTCAAACGCCCATGCTACATAATGCAAAAATGTATGAGAAGGTAAAATATATTTTTTATTCATCATAGAGGCAAGGTTACACAACTGATACAAGATGTGGCTTCAAAATACTAATAGCCAACAACAATACATGTGATTTACATGCATATATACCTTTAGAAAAATATTGTTACGGTACTGGGTGTGGGAAAACATGGTCAACATGCCTCTTGTAGTGCCCCTCATTTTGGTTTTCTGACAGTGATAGTATTTCAGTTACACTTAGACATTTTTGAGACATGTGGATGATCGACTTCTTGTTTATGCTTGGTTATGTTATTTGGATTATGGATTACTGATGTGGTTATTGACACTTGTTATGATCATTATAGTGACATTGTTGATAGTATAGTAAATGATGTGTTTTGACATGATCAGTTAATGGTTAGATGTTTATGCAGAGTAGAGTTATCATGCTTTATGTGATTGGATGATCCCTGATTGATAGTTAGAGATATTTATGTTATATGCCATGCTTTCGGTGTAGGGACAGTGTAGTACTACTCATTATGAGTACCCTACTATGTTGCAACTCCCTGACACTGTGTGTTAGTTATATATGTATATGCTTGTATGTAACACCTCATTTTGATGCAGGTTGTAGCTACCAGGCATCGACTCCACTTGACTTAGCAGGTCTGAGCATGCCTTTACTTCAATGGATAATGTGGATGGGAGATAACATGGGGTTCCCTATTGTCAACCATTGTCTGCAGTTGTGGTCATGGGTATAGATGTCACTTAGTGGTACTTGTGTATGGGTATAGATGTCACTCAGTGGTACTTGCCCTTGGGTATTGGTCATCCATTGGTATGTGATTGTTATTATTTGAGCTTTTGGTTTATAGTCTATGTGTAATTGTTGGAGAATATTGAATAAGTGATTTTAATAAAAATTAAATTAATAACTTTAATAATTAGTAATAATGATAATAATCATAAGTAATTAATAATTTATTAGTTGATTAAATTAGTATATTGTTAGTTTGAAAGATTATTATTTAATATTTTATTGTTGAATGATTTGTCAGGAATGGCTAGCAATAAATTCCCTAATTGGAGAATCTCTCTGGAAGAAGAAAATTTATTGCAATTAAATCTTGTGAGACAGTGGATTTTCAGTAACAGATACGGGAAGTGGGGAATTAATTGGCTGTCTATTTTTGCAATATGGGAATTATTTGAAAGGGGTTTTTGGAAAAGATTGGGGGGAGGAGAGAGAAAACCAGAGTGCAGAGGATTCAGAGATGGGAAAGATACATTTCTGGGAGAGAGGGAAACTAGAGTGCAAAGGATTCGAAGATTGAAAGATACATTTTCAGGTATGTTATTAAACAAATTGCTCTGTTATATGATGAATTTCTGTATGTGTGATGGTCTATATTATGAATATGAATCCTTTAAAAAGGCTGGTCTGAAATCTATGTGTGCACATTTGTTGGCCTGCACTTTCCTTAGACCTCCATCAACATAGGTATTGCCGCATCTTCTTGTCTCCATTGCTATTGTGGAAGAGAGAGAGTCCTCGTAAACTTTAGCCTGGTTCATTCTCCTGGCACATTTTCTTTTAATCTTCAGATATTTGTTCTTTTTGTATTTATCTCTCCTTAGCAACTTTACTTCAACCCTGCTATCATCTCATTTCTCTAGATGGTATTTTTTTGGAGTCGACCTCTATTGAGACAGTTCAGCCGTCTCTTCGCAACCATTTAAACATTGCACCCTAGTTTAGTTGCTAGAAGTTTTTGTATATAGTCCTTTATTCTTCTTTTTTTAGTCAGCATGGATGTACCTTGAGGGTGAAACCATTCATCCACTCTACATTTGACATGAGAGAATCGGCCTTCAAGGCGGCGTTTCCAATTTATTAGATGGCATTTTTCTTATGTCTATTCTTCTCCTCCGAAAAGATTGTTATTGATGAAACAATTATTGTGTGAGATATGCTCTTACTCTTGGATTCCGTTGCCTGGTAGTACCTATGTGTCTCCATTTTCATTTTGAACGATTACTGGAGGTGTAAATCTTTCCTGTGACTGTAGTGGTATTCATTCCTGAATCTTTAAGCAGATTTGATCTTTTGGGTGATGCATTTTTTTTAGAGATTTCCTTGTGCCGACAAACTATAATTGTAACCTGTAATTTCTGACTTTATCTAAGCTTCTTTTGTCATCAGCAAATTTACCTGGCTGGTCTTTGAAATCATTTTACTAGCAAGCTAGTTTGTAATCCTATTCGTTCTTGAATTGCAAAATCTCTAGCAAATAATCTTCTCCTAGGGTGCTTCTCTGAGCCTAATGTCTTCTTGACCTGCAAGTTTTATTAATTTTTATTCCACTGTTATTTGTACTCCAGCTTTGTGCCGTGGAAAGTTTTCTTCTATATCCAAACTTTGTGTTGCCAGCAAATGATTTCCATCCTGGCACCCATCTTATCCATCCTTCTGCTAAGGCGTTCATGACTTTCTTCATATATCAGCAACCTAGTTTTATTTTACTATCTTCAATCTCCATTTAGCACGTCGTACGACCCCTATGGAAGCAAATCCAGCTTCTTGAGCACTTAACATAGGAATTTCTAATCATTTCTTTAAACCTTTTTGAATCCTCATGTATGCTTTAATTCAGTTGGTGAAATTTGATGTACCTATCATGTAACTTCTCTGCTCTCATTTTATGAAGATCGTTGTCCCACAACCTAGTTTCAACACTTAATAGTTTCTTTAAAATTATATCAACAATTCTTCCTCTATATTTTGTTTCCTGACTTTGCCTGAGACTGATTTTAGGATATAGCATATTTCTCTTTAAGGGACACTAATCTAGAATTCACTTTAGTAAGTTTCTATTTTAAGCTCCTGTCATATTTTATATAAATATTGTATCGATTTTAATTATTAGAAATAGTCAAGTTTTAATAGTGAATGAAGGCAATGTCTAAACTGATATGATCGATTATTAACTTAAATATCTAGTAAATTTGGCATTAATATATGTAACTGTTAGTTTTGGAAAAGTAGAAGTTTGCAAAAAACTTCATAATATAGTGTATGGTTGTAATAATAAAAATAGTTATATATATGGTTATTAATTAAGCTTTTCTTAATTGGTAAGATTGTAGTTAGAAATGGTTACTTTATTGCTTTGTCCCTAATTGTTTAACACTTAGGATGATTATTAGAAGGTAATAAAAATTGAATTTAAGGTTAGAATATAATTGTTATATTAAATTGGTTTTAAGTAAGAAAAGTTTAGTTTACTAATATAGATGTATAGCCCATATATTGTTAATGTAATAAGTTGTAATAATTATTACATTAAAACAATTGTTCATCAAATACCTTCTAGTTAGTTAATGTTATGATAGTGAGTAAATTGATTCTTTGGTTTTAATGTTTTTAGTTAGTATTGATAGAATAATAAATCTGTGTTGATTGCTTTGAAATTTTTTATTTATCTTTACTTGTATGTTATGAATGTCAGTTTCTGATGAAGAGTTAGAATAAGAGATTTTTGGTTTTTCCCTTTCATGGGTTCTATGGGTTGTGTTACCTATCCATAGGCTTGTTTGAGATTCTTGTTTTGAACTTATTGATGACTTTGATTCCTTGTATTCTAGAGAGAGAAAATTGTTTTGGTTCATTAAGTTTTGGACTTTTGCATACCTCGTGCTATAATCTTGGTTTGTCATGAGAGTTGGAGGTATGTCTCGTGTGTCCTTGTGTATAGTACTTGTTTGAGTTGGGTCAACTAGGTGCAAGTAAGGGAGTGGCTTCTAATGTGGGGCTAGTGCCCAAAGTGGCTATCTAGGTAACCCATTAGAAGTGGTTAACAAGTGAAAACCTAATAATTGACTAGGGGGAAAGGGTAGACTTCTCATTAATCTAGATAAGGTAGACCGCATGTGTGACCTATGGGGCCAGCACCTAGAGAGAGGCTGTCAGGGTAACCATAGATGGGGGCCAGCGTCTAGAGAGAGACAGTTAGGGTAACCCATGTAGAACCATGCAATGACACTCCATCCTACTACACTCTAGCTCACCCTGTTCTCTTGCCTCTGGATGTTGATTGTTGAGTTCAGTTATGTCTGCATGTGAAACCTGAGGTATTCCTGCCTTCAGTTAATCCTTTTGTACTTGCTTCTGTCTGGGGACCTCATTGTTATCTACTAGTTCAGGGGGTGGAGGGTTCCACATGGTCGGGTGGAAGAGCTTAATCCATTGGTTTTCTTTGGCATCTTAGTTTGTGACAGTTCCATATCTGCAATTGTATTTGAAGATTTGTAATATGCTTCCAAAATTGTATAACCATGACTTATAATTAGTCAAGAAGCCTTGTAATTATGTAATCATGTATTTGATCTCATTTGTACTTATGCACAATTTATATACGAAAGGATGTAATCTTTCTATGATGTAACAAGACTGCTTATGGACATTTACGATGTAATGTTGTTAAAAATCTATGTTTAAAATTCCTTAATGCAGTTATGTTCCCTAGAGATGTTAGTTGATTGAATGTTGTAATTAGTTGTTACTTTCTCTAGTGATGAATGCATTTACTTGTTTCAAAAAAAAAAAAATCTGCATTTTATTGCTTGGTTTTATGTAACTCTCTAGGGTTACATGATAGGGCATTACACCTCTCCCTAACGCCCATGTTGTAATACATCATATCCCTATGGCCCTATCAGAGAAGACCGTAAGTTTTGAGCTTTGGCCCATGCTGGTCTGCAAAACATTAATGTGGAGAAGACCCTTGATCAAATCTAGTCACTATAAAATATCTATCTTAACTACTTCATAAATTCAGTTACCTGTAACAATATATTCGCCCAACAACTTGATCTACCTAAAAATCAGATTTGATTATGCATTGATGGTGATTTAGGGTACAACATGTGTTTTCTAGGGCAAAATACAAAAACATGTTCCCTTTAGAGCTTTTACAACACTTTAAAATTGTTGTAATTTCACTTCTGCACTTTTCAACACTTTTTTCTATCTTTGTAAATCTTCAGGCCTTAGCCAATTCTTCATCTTCTCATTGCACGATTGAGATTTCTTTTCACCTTTTCAGTGAGATTATGTTGCGGTGAACCATCGGGTTTGCAAACCTCAACATTTGTTGAAAACTTTAACATTTTCTTTGTTTTCTCCTCCCTTTTATTTCTCCTCTTTTTTGGTGACTTTCACGTTTCATGAACCACTTCGGCAAAAGAGACTTTTGGCAAATAATCTCCATTACGAACCAGCCCTTTTAGTGAACTATTAAGTTCATGAACTGGCCATTTCATCGAAACTCCCTCATTCTTCTATGTCTATCCTTTTGCCTTGTCTTTTTTAGTGAAACTATGTTTTGGCGAATCACAAGGTTCGTCAAAATCTTTTTTTTTCTTCATTTTTACTTCCTTCTTTTCCCTTTGGCAAATTTGTTCTTTTCGGTGAACCATAAGGTTTGCGAACTGACAAGTTTGCCAAAAATCTCTTTCGGTGAACTATAAGGTTCACGAACCTTAGGGTTTAGCAAAAGGGGAAAACCTCTAAGGCAAAACAATTAGAAATAAGGAAGAAAACTTAGGATTTTTTAGATTTTCACAAGGCAAAATAACACTACCAAACCTAAAGAACACATCTACAAACATTTTAATGGATTTTGAAAACATTTTTTGTAAGTTTTAAAGATGGGTTATTTGACTCTAGGAGAGGGAAAATAAGTCAATAGTATCCCTCAATAGGGATTGACTACAACATGGAATGCACAAAATAATAACACAACAGTAGTACCTAGATAACAGTTTTGATCCCAAAGTTTGTCAATGAATCAAAAGCTAACCTATTGCACTATTAACCTCTTATTAAGCTGATAATGACATCTTGGAAACAAGTGAAGACACAAGTATGCATGTTTGGTTTGATAAGATGAGAACTTGGTTAGTTTGATAGAGATATTTCCTAGTAAAAATGTAGAACAAAAAGGATGCATACAAATTATGATCTACTCCTATTCCACAATTGAAATATGCTATTCATTTTAAAGGGTTGTGGGTGATCAAACACTTCCCATACCGGTGCCTATCCAATGGGCCATAGAGTCTTTAGTTCATCAAAGGAGAACAATAATACAGAAAATGTGATAGCCTTTTAAATACGCGAATGCATAAAACGTGATAACCAACAATCATTATACTTAATAATCCATTACTATACTACATTCATCCACATATAACACAAAAATGATCACTACAAATCATGTAGTGTTTTAAGGAGCTATTACATTCATCAAATTTGCAATTACATTCATACTTCAAAATGTAGCAAGAGGAAACTCTAGCTGCGAGTTGGGGATTTCCCTGAAAAACACATACAATAATTGAGAAGTTCATACATTGATACTAAATTGTAAATTTAAACCTTCATATACTTTGTATCAATGCCTCTTGAAGAATTGGAACTATCATTTGTTGAAGCCCTAAATTTTTTTGCACTTTCGCTACCTAGAGAACTACCAAAATGACCAACTTGTTTGATGAAAAGAAAAATGTTATTTATACCATGTTGGTTGTGTGTCCTAATTTGCAAGAAGGAAACTCCTAGGCACCTAGAAATTTGAATTCACCAACCACCATGAATGCAAGGAAGAATAAAACTTACAAAATCTATGATTTTACCAACCATGGCATGAGAATTGCATGTGGAATTGTGTTCAGGGAAGATTGAATGCACTTGGACGTGAAATTGGTCTTTGAGAAATTGCAGGGGTTGAATCGTACCATTAATGGTGATCCCAGGAGTTGCTAAGATGTCTCGTCGTATTTCTAAACTTTTCTGGGGTTTCAAGTTTCCAAGGGATCGAGGAACCAAGGGATGTAGGGAACAAGTGCAAAGGACTAAAGGGAATCTAGAAACCTGTGAGGACAAACAGGGAAAAGTGAAGGAGCAGGAATTGCGAGTTCGGAGGAACCTGGAACATGGGATTGGGAACATAGGGAAGACTCAAGTTTGGGGTCTAGGAGAAATGTGAAACCAAAGAGTTGAGGGGTGAGATCTAGAAGAACTTGGAACTATCGGGATAAGAGTGGAAATATGGGGTCCGGGAGAGCTTGGGGACCGGGGAGGTGGAGAAGGTCAGGAATTGAGGTTTGGGGTTCTAGGGGAACTTGGAACTCTAGAACCAAGAGCAAAGTGTAGGGATTTGAGGTTCTATGGAAATTAAGGATGCGAGGACATGGTTTCAAGGACCCCCAAAAACCTGAAAACATGGGAAAGGGTAGAAAAACATGAAAATGAGCCAACACTTAGAATTTTTTTGGGATTGCGATGCTGATGTCACCACATGAATAGGGATCCAAAAGAACACGTGATTAAGGATTAGGAATTTGGAGGAACCAGGGAATCAAGGACCAAAAGGCCACAGGCTAGGAAAATTCTCAAGCCTGAAACATTCCCCCATCCCTGTAAAAATTAAAAACCCTAAAGACCCAAAATTAGCCAAGGAAGAGCCAGACATAGATTTTCTTTGGATTTTTGGCAACTTTCAAACATGTCCAAGGCATGGAGAAGGGGCAAAGCATCAATGGGGCACATAACTTAGAATTTTTTGTAATTTTTCTTACAAGTTTGGTGTTGGAAAACTAGGGTCCCAATAGGTTCTATTTTATCTTTCTGCTACACTATTTGTCTATGGAGAATATGAAGTGGTATGTTCCTTGTGAAGCCCACATGATTTTAAAATGTCCTCAAAATCTTTATTTATATACTTCGTTCCATTATTTGTTCATAGAGTTTTTAATTTAAGGTTAGATTGATTTTCAACTAGGGCTTTGAATTCCCTAAATTTAGAGAGAACTTCATTTTTGTTCTCAATATAGTATGCCCATACCATCCTAGCGTGATCATCAATGAAGGTTGGAGCATACTGAGATCCACTTAGGGATGTAACTTGTAAAGGTCCCATAAGGTTACTATGGACCAATTCCAAGGGTTTAGAAGATATATTGATATGGTTCTTTTTGAAAGGTAAGGTATGTTGTTTACCTAATAGACAACCTTCAGAAGCATCTAGATTGTGTTTAAATTTGGATAAATGAACCACAAGATTGTGACAAACCATATCATATATAGACTTCCAATATTTAGATGTCCTAGTCTTTCATGTCAAAGATGAGTATCCTCTTTGCTTTGAATTGAAAGACAAGTTTCTCTTGAGAAACCACTAAAAATGTAAAGGCCATTCTTCTGAATACCTTGGGCAAATAAAAAATTATTGTGAGAATAGGAAAGAATATTTTAGTTGAGAATAGGAAAGAATATTTTTTCTTAATTTTGGAACAAATAATGCATTTCCTATAAAATTATTAAAGGTTTTAACTTTACCTTGCCCTTGTGCTTCTATCACTGAGTTATCTCCTAGATATATATTTTTATTACAATATTTAATATTTGTAACATGTCATCTCATATTACCCAGATTTACATTCCCAATTTACTATCAAGTAAATAATCATGATCATCGTAACATTTGTTTTAACAACCAATAATCATTTGCATAATCAATTGATAAAAGCCTTTCTTTTCTCAATATTTTCAAATTGAAAATATATAACATATTCAAGATAGCATGTTAGTGAAATCCTTCACCTTATAATCACATTGTTTTGCTCATGGAAATAAAGATAAATTTACATAAAATTTGATTGTCAAGTCATATAAATAGAATATACTACATCTGGAGTTTTGATATCTATCTTCATAAGTATTGGCTTGTCATCTACTTGGGAAGGAGAGCATCACCAGAGTGCTTTTCCTCCAACCACAAACTGACGGTCCCCCGCACACCTTCCTTCCTAGAAGTGGCCTTACCCTTCAAGAAGGGAATAGATATAAAGAACCAAAAAGGTTTGCCATCTGAGTCTCTAGTGTTGTGTCCTTCATAACTCATCACGATCATACAACTATTGATCCACTCTAACTATGTATGACACTACTAGATGGTTATGCCATCTGGAACATAGTGAACCAACTAATGCATGTAGAGACAGATACTTTGGCTAAAGATTTCATATATATAGATGTTTCACAATGAACGCATTCGATTGTTCATACACCTCTAACTCGACTTAGAGACTATCTCATCCTGCAGTTAATTTATTTGACCAATTCTAGTCACAGGGTGTCTAAATTAGATCTCACCCATAGTCTCTCTGACTTAGATTATTGACTCTGAATACTGGAGTACCATGCCAAAATGGCTTGACATTGAAGCCTTGATCTTATAAAGATTTCACTTGTTGCATCTACAATGCAAAATATATGACTCCTTGTCACTCTATTCATTTCCTTCAAAAAGTCTAATTGAATATATGTGTGTGTGTGTGTGTGTATTAAACTATATATATATAGTTTAATGTCTCATCCCAACATAGGACAATTTTGTCTTTGGTTTCATAAACCTATCCAAGATATTAATCTTGGTTCAAAGATTCTCATTTCATCTTTATCGACATTAAAATGCCCATTTAATTCAATCACATTCTTGTAGGTGTCATTATATGACATAGTTTTATTGACCATAGTCTTTCCCTAGACTATCACAAATATGGTCATTTTGGTACCATATTAGTACACACAAGTTGTTATAAATTACAATAATTCCATCCTCAAACAATAAACATCTTTCTTTCAAGTAAGATATTTATATACAATCGAGAATTTAAAGAACTCACCAATTCATAATGGATACTAGGATCCTTTTGTTTTGGATATTGGGCTCGAGAGTTCAATCTTGACCTGTTAACTTTGTCCATAGACAAGTGAAATCCTTTCACAGTCAAGAAGTATAAGTATGAATATATCGACACTTAGACAAAAAGGTTGGGCTTAAATATTTTGTGGCTCTATTCTAGCCATGCACACATTCTTAAGTTTAGTTCAAGTTTTCAGGCATGGCTAGACTGGACTGTTGTGGCTTAGATAGCCTTGGCCATTTCCTAGAAAGTATTATAAATAGGCAATAGGAAAAAAAATTATTCCCCATAGCCAGTTATCCTCTAACCGTTCTCAAGAAAATAAGTCTATTTATCAGTTTTTAAGAAACCAAAGAACTTGTGCAAGAATAAGACATTGCATGTTGTTTCTATGGCATCTCCACACGGTATACAACATATGTATGAGAAAGAAAATCTTAGTGGGCATCGCCACACTATATGCAACAACATATATAATCTTTGTGGATGCCGCCACACTGTATGCAATAGTTTAATAACAGGACAATATTTGTGGATGTCACCACACTATATGCAACAACATATACATAACATGATAATAGACAATATAAACTTCAAACTACTACCCAAGATAATTTAAATGAACAACATGGCTCATCATAAATAGAGAAACCATAATGGTCGCATGGGTCGATTAACCTAGATGATAACATCATCATAAGAATATATAAAAATACATATCATATCATTGTTGATACCTGTATAGCTCTTATGTTCTTGTTACTGAGATCGTACACCGCTATGGTGGTTTAATTATGCAAAGCCCTTGCTTCCTTCACAGTGCCTCCTACTAATTCCCATGCCTATTTTTGCTTCCAACCCCTTCTTGAATGAGAGGTTTCTCTACTCATACTTGCCACCCTATGACAATAACTACTTCCCCCTAAAAAGACTCCTCTCCTCAGCATACAAGGAGAATCGGGCTCCACTACACCGAGCCACTTTGGCCATAATAGCCACTCTCCATTCTCTCCACTTATCATGGAGTATGGAGTCTTTTCCCATGTTAGGATTGGGATATATAATGGCAACAACCAAGTCTTACAGTTGTGATAAGATCTCAGGCTTAATATAAATATACATCTAAATATCTCATTTTTATAAATATAAATAAGAATACATAATAATATACCATTATAATTTCTAATAATATGAAGATAACATACCACAATTATGGTAGAGATAAGGAATGATCATATGATCAAAAGAAAGCATGGGGTTGAGATTTGCTCCCCCATTGCAACCTTGCACAACAAAAACTAGTTAAAATGATACTCAAGGGAAATAACATATACAAATATATATGCATATAAATATTTCATAAATTTCTGATAAAGAAGGAAAATAAACTCAACACAACCATAATGTCCCCCGAACATTCTCATTTGAGTCCAACAAAGTTAGACGTTGGGAAACTTTCCTAACACCAAAATGACGAAGGTCAAATTGTGATTGACTCAATAAGGAGAGATAACTAAACATACCTCGTGTCAAGAAGGTTCATGAAATATACCACTTAGGTCTCAAATGGCAAACTTGACTTTTCCAAAACATCTATTCCCCTCTCTGGTGACGCTCCCCTTCCATTCTTGGAGGTAGAAATCTTTCCCTGGTTACATTCACAATCATACAAACTTATGATCAGTGTATCATCAATAAATATTTATGTGTCATGCTTAAATAAT
This sequence comes from Cunninghamia lanceolata, assembly GCA_027924645.1. Taxonomy (NCBI): domain Eukaryota; kingdom Viridiplantae; phylum Streptophyta; class Pinopsida; order Cupressales; family Cupressaceae; genus Cunninghamia; species Cunninghamia lanceolata. The sequence continues at coordinate 17,539,702 of BSBN01000472.1, read as the reverse complement.
CACAAAAACATTTAATCTCATGTTTAATTCTAAGCATTAATCATAATTCATAAAATCAATGATTTATCCTGACATTTTTCCTAAACATCAAATCATTAATCTATGATTAATTACCCACTTAATCATATGAAAGTAAAAGTAAAGCATAGTCAAAGTTTGGGGATGTAACAATATTGGTTAAGATATCATACATAGATGTCATATATCTTGACACACTATTATCTAGGATCCATTCGATATTAGCAGAAGCAAAAAGAGTAGTATAGAGAGCAAATAAATGATTATGGTTTTCATTTTGATTTTCATTGAATTGTTTGCTTCTCTTGATGTTCTTAGGATTCTCGCTATTAGAGAACCTCTTAGTGTCCTTCTTTGAATGACAATCATTTTCTTTGTGACCAAAAGTGCCACACTTATTATAATTTCCAAGAAATTTATAATTTTTAGAAATAAGTTTCTTATTCTCATTAGTTTTAGGGTAGCTATTCTTAGTTACCACCCTTATTCTTAAGAAAGGAATTCTTCATTTGAGGGAAGAATAACTGACTAGTATTTTCTTTAGAATTAAAGTTAGGCATTAACTTTTCTTCATGAATAAGAAGTGTAGATAAAGTTAAGAAATCAGGAATGTATTAATCATTCTAATACTTAGAGTTTATGATTGAGATGAAATTTTTTAACTTCTCATGTATATTCATTTAAATTATAAAATATAACAATTTATCTTAAATAAGATCACAATTGCAACCATCTAATAATAATTTAATATTTTTACTTTTTAAACATCTCATTTATATTCATTAAAATTATATTTATCTTAAATAAGACCACAATTGCAACCATCTAATTACAATTTAACATTTTTACTTTTGCTAGATAGTTCACCATTTTTTCATCTCCCTTCATAGGAGAAGTAAATAATTCAAGTATGAGTTTATATCTTTGAGAGTCTAGAATCCTCATGTATAGACTCCAAGAGATTCCATGTTTCATTATGTGAATCAAGATTCCAATGTGGAGGAGAATTTCATCTCCAACACTTCTTAGATTAATAGAAATCGATTCCTTAATCCCTTGACGAAAGGAGTTTAAACTTTACGTGGTTGCTTGTCTTCTAATAGGTAGCATTTTAGAACCATTTACAATGGTCCATAAACTTCAAGCCATGAATTCAACTTTAAGTCTTATTTTCTAGATAGAATAATTACCCCCATTAAGCATGTCTTATAAATTCTGAAATTGTTATGGGAAGCTATAATAAAATTCAGTCAATTTAAGTAAGGATATATATAATAGAAATAAATAAAAATGAAAGAATTTTTATTTGTTAATGAAACGAAACACAAGTTAGTTCTTGATTCTATAATAAATCAACAAAATGAAATAAATTGTGATTAAAAAATGAACTTTATCATTTTATAATGATAAAAAATAAACTTGTTCTTTTCACTTGTGGCTAACAATCAATTATATTTTCTTAGGAATTCTTTCATCTAGTATTTTAAAGAAAGTGAACAAAATATAACAAATGGTAGAAAATCTTAACTTATGTAGTAAAATGGAACTTCTACAGCAACTATGACTTCTACTACAACTTCTGCAATAACTACAACTTTTGTAGCAACTACCAAGCACTTCAACAACAACTATTTTGCACTTCTACGGCCACTATGATTAGCACTTCTAAGAAAAACTTTTGGGGGTCATATCTTATTCCTATGCTCAAAATGAGATGTGACTTTTTGAAATTGCATAACTTTTCAAGAGGAATGTGAATATATAGATGAAATTTACGTAGCGACACATTTTACTTCTGCAATATTTATGACTAACACTTGAGCTACAAACTTCTTGGGGTTATATCTTATTCATATGGACTCAAAACGAGATGCAATATTTTTTAAAAAATTGCATAACTTTTCAAGAGGAATGTGAATATATAGATGAAATTTATATAGCAACATGTTTTACTTTTGCAATAACCATGACTAATACTTGAGCTACAAACTTCTTTAGGTCATATCTTTTTCATATAAACTCAAAATGCAATGCAACTTTTTGAAATTAAATAACTTTTAAAGAGGAATGTGAATATATGGATGAAATTTACACAACATATTTCTCTACAAAAATATATACTACTCCAGTAGCATATGATTTTTTTAAAATAATTAAAAATAGGGTAAAAATATTAAAAAATAATGCTTACATTTCATAAAGAAACTACTAAAAATATAGCCACCCAAGATGTTTTAGAAACCACTAATAGTGATAATGATTCCCCCTCATCCACAAAAAAAAATAGCGATTAAAGAGAATCAATGGGTGTTTTTCTTAATGATTGACAACCAAATTTTTAAGTTCTTTAAAAATGATTAATAGTAATATAATATTATACCAACCAAGATGCACATTTATATATATGCACAAGACTAATAAAGTTGTATTTGAATAGGTCAACAACAAAAGTATGAGGCCACCAAGCAACACACAAGCCAAAAAGGTTTTTCTTAAAGTAACTACTATAATATAATAATATTTGACAACAATCTTATAATTTGTGTATTGGTTTTGTTTATACAAATAGCTGCAACTTGAAGAATAATTAAAAAAAAAGTATTCTTGCAATTTGGTGTTTTTGATTATCTATAAGAATAATTAGTACAACTTATAAAAGGTCTGATACCATGTCAGTGGATTGGGATTAGTATATACTTATAATAATTAATTATGAAGTAGAAATAATACAAAAATAAATAAGTGAAATGAAATTGTAGAATACACCAATATCAACACATTACACATGAATTTACATGGGGAAAACCTTACGGTCAAAAATCTCACATAAGCATCATTCTTAATATGAGAAAACTTACAACATTTGATAATCAACCCCAAGAACCCAACTTTCCACAGTCTCTCCTCTCCTCTTTCCAATGTCTCAATATCCCTTGTAGTATTGTTAAATGTTCTTAAACATATCATCCAATGATAATTTTTCCATACATGGCGATCCCTTAAATATAGGGAGGATGGGTATACCTTTTCATTAAGGTTTATGATAGTTAATTAATAAAATAATATTTAATATTAAACTATTAATTAATAATCACCCCAACTTTATATGGCTATATATGTCATATTTATATACAAGGCTAAACCTTATATTATAATATAGGACCACTTATAAGTAAGTGTGATCCTCTAATAAACATTATGCTCTAATAGTCTTCCCTTGCATTTTTTATAAATGCACTCATTCTCTTTATATTTTATAGCTTGATTAATGGAGTAACATCATTCTACCTATTTGGTTTTTAAATTTTGGTCTTAGAATAGTGTGTGTGGCTAATTCACAAGCATTAGGTCTTGATTATGTTTTTCTTATGAAAAAATAAAAAATGGTATTAGAGTCACGATGTCCTAATTTAGACCATTTTCTTTTCTTGGAGCACAAGGGTTAAGAGTGATTTCGAGTAGAACCATTTCTTGGTAAATGATGGTGTTTTTAACCTCATTATTATGTCTAGAAGGTTCAATATAGTCAAGGAATCCTTTTATTTCATTTGCATTTAACATTTGGAGGTTGATTAACTTGGGTCTCTCTATGCATGCCTTGTGGTCTTTGCTTTCAAATAGCATGTTTTTTGGTGTAATTTAGCATGGTTCTAAGCCTACCATTGCATCCAGAAAGATCCAAAACCCTAGGAATGACTAGCCACTTTTTAAAATCTAAGCACCTTGGCTAGAGCCTTATGTATTTTTTTGAGCATACAAGTCTGTATGGTTTGGATTATATTCAAGGAAATTTTTTAGGTACTATGGGACAAGTAAAGTTGGTTGAAATCTCCAAGGTTTTTAGAAAATACCAAGGTTGTTCTCCCAAAAAGATCATTGAAGTTAGCCTCTATGTATTTGGTACTATCATACGGGTTATTGGATTTATTCGACACTCTATGGTACATTCTTAACACCTTTGGCAAGTCAAATGGTTGACCTTTCAACCTAGGCTCCCCACTCACCTCACAATCAACATTCATCCTCATGGCTAGTGTCCTCTAGTGCAGTTTGAAGTCCTCTGTTGTAGTACATTAGTTAACCTAGTCTCCTTTATAGAAGTATCAACTAATAGCATTCAAGCACAATGAAAACTATTGGCCTCAATGTTAATAATGAGCATGTTCCCTTTGTATTGTACACATGACAGCTACCAGATTCCCTATCACCTATCAACCATGGAACTTTGACCTATGCCACATTTCATTAGACCCTTAGATAGTTGCATACCACCTATGTAGAGCTATTTGATATGATACATCAACCTACCACATGTCCTACAATTTAGACACATTATTTCCTTTTCTAGAGCTTTCACATGTCACCCTAATGTAGTTCCACTTGCCATGATGACATCATCACACCCTTAAGGACTCTAGCCTTCACATTTGGATTTTTCATTTTTGGAGCCCAATTTTAAAGAGTTCATTCTCATTCTTACAAACTCCAAATGAGGTGGAGTCTTTTTAACCTACCTATTTTTTATGGCTAAGTAGTGGTAAGATTTTTTTCTACATTTTCACATCTCAACCTTTTGGATTTCATTTATAATTCAGACTATTGGACATTTAATTATGATTGTTTGATTATTGGGAAATGACATGTGCGTAAAGGTAAAATTGTTGTTATTTTATAAATGCATAAAATTGAAAGTTGATATAATGATCGACTATTATGTTATGATTAAGGATGTATATCTTGTTCGTGCTTCGGCTATGATTATAAGGACTAACCTATTGACGAGAATCTAAGTGCGACTGAGTGTAGGACTATGTCAAAGACGAGAACATGGTTGAGGTAGAAGCGTCCTAGCCACTAGAAAGAGTTGGCATGATGGAAAAACCCGATGCATGCACACATTCACTTAGTTTCATACATATTTCATCATTCATATTGCATTCTTGACTGACTTTATTACGCATTGCTACATGGTTACGTAGTCTTGTTTGGACATTTTATAGTGGATACTAATGGAGGTAGATGTATGATGATTAGATAATTATGTATTTTCGTTTGCATAAGTTCACCATGTATTCTTGTTCTCTTTTTGTTTATTGGATTTAATAAAATTGTATAGGTTGATTTCTAATAATGTTATTAATAATTATTAAAAGTGTTTATCTATATATATTATACTCTTACAAGAGATGATACTTTTTATAAGACTTAAAACTAAGTATATATATTTAAAGATATAAATATATAATTTAAAATATATAGTAAAAATTTAAATATAATAATATAAACATATAGCATGCAATGATTGGAACCGCGGTACTAAGGGATTTTTTGAGTTAAAACTGGAGAAGGAAGGCAATTTGAGGGCACTGATACATTTCCCTCTACATGCAAACACATGAATTATTTCAGTGAAAAACAAGAAAGCTGAGTCTAAAAATAAGAATGCCATTTTTAGATAAAAGGGCACTCATAAGAAAAGGGAGGTGAAGGCATTCAAGAGGATATCATCAGCGATTAGTGACAAAAGATAGGCAAAAGATACAGAGAAAAGTGAAAAGGATGGTGACATGACCATAGGAGAAGGAAGAATCCATCTCAAAGGAGATCTAGATAGTCAGGTACACCTCATCCTACTATGTGCTAAAAATCTAAAGGCTTTCATTGGATGATCTATGATTGGCTTGTGTCATATTACTAGTCTGTGTATCTATTAAATGTTGGTCTCAAAACTAACTCATTGGCCTGTGTATATATCTATTGACCCCATGTAGCAGCTTATTATGCTATCATGTTTGTTTCTATGTTGTAAAAATGGCCCCCGTGGATTCTCTCAGCCTGTTTCATATATTTTATTCGAACCGGCCTTCTTGAAATCAGCCTGTCATCTTTTCCAACGACCCTGGGTTAATAGGAATTGCCTGTATCTTTATTTTTAGCGGGTTGTGCTTTCTTGAAATTGGCATTTGTGCTATTTGTTTTGGCCTAACTATAGAATCTTAATGTCATGTAATGAAGATGTTGGCCTGTGCTCTTTGTCGACCTCTCGGTATTTGTATGGCCTGATTTTAATCTTGTCAGCCTGTTGATAGGCTGCATAATTAGTCTCTTTTAAGCTACTTTTTATACTTTAAAGACTTCTTTCATAGAATCCTTTAAGACATTTATCCATGTTTGCACTATGATATGTTGACCTTCTTTATACTTCTAAGACCTGAACTTATAATATTAATATGGAATGTGATGATCATATTATCTAATGCATGAATTAGATATAGATATGTATAAAATTATAAATGAGATGTTTTTATTGTTACTCATGGAGAATGCTTGTGGTATATGCTTTTGGGAACTAATTCTATGTGTAGAATTGGATGTGTCACGACAAGATTGAGCATTTGTAGCAGGATGCAGATAAAGGAGTTAATAGAAGTATGAGTTTCAACGCTAAGAATACAGAGACAGATGAAGACAAATATGGAGCATCATGGATAGTAATAAATTAAGGAGTGGATTTGTTTCAAATATGATTATGGACGTTGTTCATGCATCAAACTTCTAGTTTGATTTGAATTCTTCTTCTTATAATCAGTTAGAATAAGAATGTGATCTTGACTCCACGACCTAGTATCTAGAAGTAGTGAATGATCAGAGTCAGTTAATTAATAAATAAGGCTTTCTCTCCATTTTGTATAGTAAGGGGAAGATGGGATATATAAGGTAGCAGAGTCAAGTTGTTAGGAGTTCATTTCAATTCAGTTATCATTTCCTTTTCTATGTGTAAAAACTCAAGCATGTTACATTTATGGAATACAATCTGGATATGACAGAAAAGATTTCATTGTTGAACAATTTGATATGAGTTGATTCTGTGTATGGAATAAGTTAAGCTTTGGTATGTGTTACAAAGATACATAGAATCTGGATTAGATTTGGTTTCAATTAAGGAAGACAGTCTCTTGAGCTGGCCACTCAAGGTACTAATTCTCTCCCTGTTTATTTTCATTTCAGTTAATGTTGGTTTATTAGTTTTCTGTTAAAACGTAATTTGAATTCAAGTTAGTATTATGTTTTGATCCAATAGATATAGTTCATGAACAATTGCATATTAGTGTGTTTACAAATCCTCCATAGGTCAGTAGTTAGTTATTTTATTCTTGTCAATTCATTAAGTTAATCCTAAAGTTTCCCTGTTGTAATAGTTATCTGCAGGCCTTGCTATAGGTACCCGTAGCAACTAGGATTTATAGTTGTTTTCACTGTTTTGTAATTCTATCAATTCCAACAAGGTAGATTTGTTTGTTTAAAGTTAAGATAGTACGATTTAGGAACCATATGAGCCCTGAAGGCATATACTTTGCAAGTACCATCATAAGCTTACGCTCCTTGGTTGATAATTCAATGTAGGAATGCATGGTGATAGAGTGGACTGTTCAGATAGGTTTTCCCCTGAATTAGTTAAGTCTACAACACATTAGTTTTCCTCTACATTTTTGGTGCCATTGCCAGGGATGGTGCTAACTTCTTAGGCTCATTTTGTTTTTACATGTTTTCATAGTTTAAATGTTTTCATGTTTTCTAGTATTAGAGTTAATCAAAACACCTTTCAGGAAACACCAGGCATTCTATTAACATTGTGTAGGGCCGCTGAAACATAAAGCTCAATATACTGTATGCGGCGGCAGAGAGACGTTCGAGGTAGATTCCTCCCATCAACTTCTCAAAACAATGAGGGTACAGCTGATTTTAACAACTACACAATAGGAAGTGTTGAGGGAGAGTTTCCTTTTACATCTTCATCAACACCCCTACATCTCCATCAACTTCCTCTACTGCCACAAAGGGGACTTTCAGAACAATTGCAGAAGTAGTAGAGGATCCTCCAGGACAAGCTACATTTGAATTCCCTATACCAGACCTAGCACGGGCATCTACCCTAAAAAATATACCACCATCTGCTTTGCCTGTTTTCTATGGTTTGGTGACTGAAGATCCTGACACTTTCCTGTTTGAGTTTGACGTTCTATGTAGGAGTTATGATTATACCATTGATCCTTATAGACTTAAGTTGTTCCCTGCTACCCTAAAAGATGCTACTTTAAGATGGTTTATGGGACTAGGGAAAGATGCCATCCCAGACTGGGATACCATGAAGACAAAGTTCTTGACAAAATGCAAAGACTACTGTAGAGGACATGACAGGAGGAGAGATGACATCTTTAGGATGTCACAAAAGGAGGAGGAGCCATTAAAAGACTATGTGGAAAGATTCGAATTTGCCTTGAAGAAAAACCCTCAGAATAAGTTGTCCGAAGAATCATTGAAGCTGGTCTTTTTAAGAGGGTCAATGATGATTGCATGGATGCCCTAAATCTCATTGGAATAGGGGATATCTCCCAATTACCCTTTGAAGATATTTGTATAGCTTGTAGGAACTACTCCAAGAATTTTTCTAGAAAACCCAGAGGAGAAAGAGTAGCTATTGCAGGCAAGTCAGTTAATGGAGTTTCTTGAGTGGAAATTAGTAACCTGTTGACCAATATGAAAGAAGATATTATTAGCCATATGGCTACATAGTTGGACACCATCCACATTAAAAAGAAACAAGAAGAGGTAGATGCAATGCTCACTGAATACTGCCCAAGCTGTAGACAAAGGAAGGCCAATTGTAAATGCAAAAGGGTAACCAGTATCCAGCAGGAGAAGATTGAAAGGCCAGAACTTCAACCAGTTGAAGGTGACGATGGGCAACTATTCTTTATTGCTCAAAGAAGACCTTGGTAGCAAAGGCAAGGTATGCCCCATGATCCACTTAATTATAATTCATCTTTTCCTGCTGCCAATCAAAAAATTTCTACTTGGAATAACCAGCCCTAGCCTGCTAATCCAAATGCTTGGCAAAGCCCGCCATGGTCTACTCCACAGGCAGGGTGGAACTAACAGCAAAACTGGCCTCAACAGGCTTTCCAAGGCCCTACCTATAACCCCCAGTGGCCTACTCAACAACAGCAATGGAAACCTCAATGGAACAAGGGCCAACCATGGTAGCCAAACTCCCAATATCAGCAACCCTTGCTTCCAACTCAGCCACAACCATAGCAACAAGCCATCATGCCTCCACCAGCACCTCCAAATCAACCTCCTAGACCTTCCCAAATTCCTACCCAACCTGCACCTAACCCTAACAACAAGCCTGTTCAACAAGCTTATACTAATGAAGTGATGCGGTACCCCACCTATGGAGTTGAGGTAAGTAATGTTCACCTCAGATCTAGGAAACACCTTGCAGGTCCTTCATCTCCCCAAATCACAAAGCCGGAGGATGGAGAACCCATGGAGGAAGCCTTAGATGAATCACCCTTGGAACCTAAACTAGTTCAGGAACCTCAATCTATATCAAACCCTAAGCCTCCTTTCCCTAAGCACTTGGTTATCTAAAAATAGCTAGAATAGCCTACCAATGACCTTATAGGATAGTTGCAAGATATAAATATAAAGATACCCTTGATTCAGACCATAAAAGATATTCCTATCTACACTAAGACAATTAGGGATCTTTGTATCAAGAAACCAGGGAGAAAAAGAGTAGACCCAAAAATAGTCCATGTCTTAGGTAACCTTGTAGACATCATGTTGGGAAATATCGCCGTTCCTAAGTATACCGATCTAGGAAGTCCAGTGGTCGATGTCAAGATCAATGGAGCCCTAATCAAGAATACCTTAATAGACTTGGGTGCAGCAATCAATGTCATGACTAAGGACACAATGCAAATGTTGCAATTAACCAATCTTAGACCTACTCAGACTGTCCTATAATTGGCTAATAGGTCAACAGTAAAACCTAAAGGTATCATTGAAGACATAGTCATTGCATAAGATTCCTGGGAATATCTTGTTGACTTCATTGTATTGCAACCTAAAGTCAATCTTGCTGGTTACCCTCTTATCCTAGGCAGACCATGGCTTTCTACAGCTGATGCATTTATAGGTTGCCGGTCAGGAAACATGATTATATCTAATGGAACCATTACCAAGAAATTAGTGTTGTATCAACCAGCCCAACCATCCCATGAACTAGAGAAAACTATTTGGCCTACTTTAGAAGAAGAGGATAGTTATTCTTTGCAAACCCTGATGGCCATTGAACGTAGTCCTTTGTTGGATATCCAAGATGAAGATGAGTTACTGGCACACATTATCCAAAATGACTATGGGAGGCACCCACAGCAACAAGACTGCATGTCCTATCTATAGGATCCACTAAGCAGTATAATACCTAGCAGCTCCATAGAAGAAATTTCTCAATTGTTTCATGCCTTACTACCCCAACAACATCTACTAGTCTTTCCTAGCCTTGATGTGTCTTCCATTCAACCAATGACTAAACCATTAGAGATACAGCCTGGAAAGATGTTGACTATCAATAATGCCTTAACTAAAGAATAGGAGAAATCTCTTCAAAATGTCCTACAGTCCAATTCAACAGCTTTTGTATGGGATTATAGTGATATGAAAGGTATTGACCCAAATCTATGCATGCACAAGATCTATATTGATGCTGATTTTAGACCTATCAGGAAACAACAAAGATGTATGAACCCTGCTCTAAGGGACATAGTCAAGGCTGAACTTCAAAAACTTCTAGATGCAAGTTTTATTTACCCCATTTCAGATAGTGAATGGGTTTCACCATTGGTGATAGTTCTAAAAAAGGGTGGCAAGTGGAGAGTTTGTGTTGACTACAGAGAACTCAACACTGCCACCAGAAAAGATCACTTTCCATTGCCCTTTATTGACCAAATCCTAGATTCTTTGGAAGGAAAGAAGTACTTCTCATTTCTTGATGGTTTTAGTGGATATAATCAAATAAAGATTGCTCCAGGAGACTAGGATAAAACCACATTTACTTGTCCCTGGGGGACTTATACATACTATGTTTTGCCATTTGGACTGTGCAATGCTCTAGCTACTTTTCAAAGAGTAGTCCTTAGTATTTTTTCTGATTTTGCTCATGATAGCATGGAGATTTATATGGATGACTTTACCACATATGGTGAAGCATTTGATGAGGCTTTGCAGAATCTTTAAAATTTTTGAAAAGATGCACAGAGCACAATTTGTCCTTAAGTAATGAAAAGTGTTTTATGATGATGACTGAAGGAGTGGTGTTGGGACATTTCATTTCATCTACAGGTATCCAAGTTGACCCAAAGAAGATAGAAATAATCTCTACATTGCCTATTCCACAAAAAATTGAAGGATGTTAGAAGTTTCTTTGGGCATGCAGGTTATTATAGAAGGTTTATTCAAGATTTTAGCAAAATTGTTGCTCCCTTGTTTGCACTTCTATCTAAGGATATTGAATTTGCTTGGACACTGGAATGTCAGCATTTTTTTGAAAAACTGAAAGCAGCCCTGACACAGGCCCCAGTCTTGCGAGGTACAAATTGGAAATTACCCTTTCATATTCACACCGATGCATCAGACTTTGGCATTGGGGTAGTGTTAGGCCAACAAGAAGGCAACAAGGAATATGCAATTTACTACATCAGTAAAAACTTCAGACACTACATAACTAAACTACATAGTAATAGAGAAAGAAATGTTGGCAGTTGTTTATGCCATCAACAAGTTAGACACTACATAACTGACTACAAAGTATCCATTCATACTAATCACACAGCCATCAGATATCTGATGAACAAACCAATAGTGGGTGGCAGACTGGTCAGATGGTTATTGTTATTTCAAGAATTTGATATCACAATTGTTGATAAGCCCGGTAAGGCTAATGTAGTTGCTGACTTTTTATCTAGATTGCCCACTCAATCCTCAGATGGTGTGGTTGATGATTCCTTTCCTGATGAGCATCTATTTTCTCTCACTATACACACATCATGGTATGCAGACATAGCAAATTACTTGGTTACAGGGCAGATTCCAAGATATTTTTCACCAAGAGAATGGAGATAACTTGTTCACAAATGCTTTGCTACTCTTGGATCTTAGGTTTTCTCTTCTATACTAGACCAGACAACGTTATGAGAAGATGAAGTGTTTGATATCATGAAGTCTTGTCATGATGAACCATGTGGGGGACACTTTGCAGCAAAAAGAACAGCCTTCAAATTTTTGACAACAGTGTATTATTGGCCAATACTTCACAAGGATGCTATCAAATATACAAGAGGCTGTGATAGGTGTCAAAAAATGGGCAGACCAACTAAAAGTGATGAAATGTCATTGCAACCACAAATCTCATTAGCTCCTTTTGACAAGTGGGAACTGGATTTTGTTGGTCCTATTTCTCCAACCTCCAACAATAAGGAGTATATTCTAGTATGTACTGATCACCATACAAAATGGGTTGAGGTCAAAGCTTTGCAGTTTGCAAGAGATGGTAATGTAGCTAAATTCTTATATGAGGACATTTTCACCAGATATGGTGTGCCAAGGGAAATAGTAACAGATCAAGGTCCTCAGTTTACCTCTGATCTAATCACAAAGTTAGTGGAGGAGTATCAAAAAAGGCATAAAAAGTCTACCCCTTACCATCTTCAAGCCAATGGACAGGTTGAGGTAACCAACAGAGAACTGGAAAAGATCCTGACCAAAACAGTACAACTCCATAGGCAAGACTAGGTTACTAGGTTGCCAGAGGCTGTTTGGGCCTATAGAACCACCTGGAAAACCACCACAGGGTTTACCCCATATGAATTGGTTTATGGAAAAATAGCAGTCCTCCCAATTGAATTTGAACATAAAACACTAAGGACAGTTGTTGAGCTTGGGATGGATTTGACACAAGCACAGCAAGATAGGATTCAACATCTTAATGCTCTAGATGAAATAAGGCTAGAGGCACTCCACCATACTAAAGTTATCCAGAAATAGAGGGTCAAATGGCATGACAGTCATATCAAGAACAAATCATTTATAGCCAGTGATTGGATACTTTTATATGACTCCAGGTATAAAGACTTCAAGTGCAAGCTTCAATCCAGGTGGCTTGGACCATACAAAATCATGCAAGTTTTCTCAAATGGAGCAGTTCAGTTGCAAACTATAGATGAGGTCTGATTTTCACTCTTGGTCAATGGACATAGGCTAAAGTTGTATAAGAGGCCATCGCAGAAGGAAGACTTCATTGTTTCCTTAGCTACTGCATATGGTGCTTCTGGCACTCTTGATGAGGATACTATGACACTAGTTGATATAGCGTCGGCGGATGATCCACATAGCCTGACTAGTGATGCAGAGGTTGAGTTGGAATACTCAACCCCTATAGTTGAGGCATAATCTCTGTTGCTTTCCAAACACATGCACACACAACACCACATGCACACACTACACCTTTACCATGATATTCACAACATTAAGCTAGGACCTGTTTACATCCTTCAGCTGAGACCTATTTACAACATTCTGCTGGGACCTGTTTACATCTTTCAGTTGGGACCTATTACTTCTGCACCTATTCCAATCACTATCAAAATCTGCACTTTGGAACAATGCTGCAAGCACCTGTAGCAACTACAAATGTATTCCATGCAATGCACCGCCAATCCACTCAATCCATACACTATGCCTTGCTTCATCACCGTGCCTGCACCTCAAGCGTTGAATTTCAAGCAATTCAGTCAAATCACACATGCTGACATACCACCTCACCATTCATCCGCATGCCTGACCTTACAGTTTTGGCAAATTAATTGCATCGTACATAATATCTTCTTTCTAAAAGTGCTCCCACATTTCTTTCTGAGGCATTGTCCCAAAGGTAACTTTTCATGATTGCCATTAAATTTATTTTTTATGCATTTATCATTATCTCTATTTACTTCATGCATGCGATAATATTTCAAAACATTCCAGTTAATAATTGCAACTTCCTACCTTTTCCTTTGCCATGTGAGTGAGGTCACTTCACGTTCAGTCGGGGGGAAGGGTTGTCATTCTTGTGTCATTCTTGATTTTTTGACTAGTTTTCAAATGAGTTTTCATCCCTATGTACTGTGTAAATAACTAGTGAGAGTTACCTTCCTAATATCTTTTCTTAAGTCAAATTGAGTTAACCCTGAGCAATAAGAGGAATTGCAGAGAAGATAAGACTAAGGGTTAAGTCTAAAAAGGTGGCAAAGTGGAATTATATAGAGGATTATAGACATGGGAGGTGACTTAGTAAGGAGAGATGCATCCATGCACAAGGAGATTCTTGAAGATGTGCTAGTTTTACCGCTCTTCACCAGAGTAGGATGGCTCGAGTACTTCTTAAAATTGACAGAGTATGACAATGATATGGCCGCAGAATTTGCAGTTACATTGCAAAGTGACGATGCAGTAGTGAAAGGGTTAATGGTTGATGCTTCTAAGGTAGCTATAGACCAAGTGACTGGACTGCCACGCATCGGGTTAGAATACCCAGCCCGAGTTGATGCAGCCACTACCAGAGAAGAATTCTGCGAGCGAGGCGAGCATTTAGACTCAACAACTCAAGGTACAAAACACCTATCTTTGCCATTTTTCTAGGGTAAATGTGCTACCTACATTATCAGGTATTTCAATTGTGATGGGAGCTATAATATGTTGTACACTATGCATTTTAAATTGTTGAACCATCTTCGTCATGAGAAATTGGTGAATGTTCTGAACTACCTCTATAACTTCCTAAAGAGAATGGCTTCAGAATACCAAAGGAAGCCAGCAGATACTTTGGTGTCTCATCATTGTCTAATTGCACTACTAGTTAAGAGGAGTTTGTGGATACAATACCCACAAATTGATTGGGAGTCCTGTAAGGATTGTGTTGATATTTCCACCTTGTTGGAGCAACCTCATGAGGAGGAAGAGGAACCCCCATACAATGCTAAACCCAAAGATGAACCTGCTCTTGAGGAGGAAGAGGAATCCCCATACAATGCTGAACGTAAAGATGAACCTATTCATGAAGAGCTGAAGGAGGAAAATGTCCCTGTAAATAGACCTGAAGAAATAGGGGAACCTTCATTCTCTCCTTTTGAACATGTGACCCCAAAACTTGTAAGAAAGAAAGGAAAGAAGAAGAAGGAAGGAAAAGATGTCAGCAAAGAAAAGACAAAAAGGAAAAAGAAAGAGAAAAATGTCAATACAGGGGAAGCAAAGGAGAAACAGAAGGGGAAAGGTAAAAAGTAGATGAAAAGAGCTATTGAACAAGAAACCACTACCCCAAGGAGATCAGGCAGATTGAGGAAACAAATGGTTGAAGAAAAGATTGTTGAGTAGGGACAAGATTCTGAGGAAAGGGGAAATGCTCTTGGGAATGTTCCTATTGATATGCTTGAAGATGATATCTCTGCAAATAAGGATGATGTGAATGTTTCTTCAAAGAAGAAAGGTATGTTTCTTCTTTTGACTCTGATTCAGAAGACCCATTTATTGCCAAAAAGATGAGAAAGGCAACCCCTGGTAGCCTTGTTAAAGAAATTTTTAATGCTTCTGATAACAATGATGGTGGTAATGTCAATTTTGAGTAAAGAAATGAATTGTTAGAAGAAACAGACCTCTGGAAATAACTTCAGGAGGCATTGAACAGAATCAAAACCCTAGAGGATCAAGTAAAGAGGTATGAAGAGGAGACAGAAAAAGAAAAGAGGATACATGAATTAGAGGAGAGGATTCAGACACAGAATCAAGGGTCTAAATTGGATTTGTTAGCACAATTGGCTGTTAGCAATATCATCTCAGATGAGGAGAAGGAACCCCCTCCATCATTTCCTGAGGTAATAACTCCAACATGCCATACTACTATTTCATTGGGTTTTTAGTTGTTGAAAGTCACTAGTAGGTCAAAACAAGACACAAAGAATTGGGATAAAGAAAGGAAAATTTTTAATGAAATAATTAAGAATTAGAATCTTGAAATTAAGAAATTAGAGGCAAAGGTGGCAGGAATAATTGATAGGGCCATGGAAATCATTGAATGTAGACCACCTTCAAGGGTTTATGCATTATTTTTAAAGGAGAATTTTTTTAGTTTTAAATTCAATAGATTTGTTAATGACCAACCAGCTCTGCAGTCTAGACACAATTTCTTCAGCCATTTTCAAAAGGTCAATCTAGAACAACAAGATCAGCTATGTGAGTTCTGTTTGCACAACTACCTAGTGGAGGAAGATACAGAATGGAATCCCTCCATAAATGTTGGAGATTTACAGTTGAGAGCAGTAGCATCATAAGTAAATAATGAAAAGTTGAGAGGAGACTTGATGGATAGGTATGAAGACTATGAGAAGAAGGTATCACTACCAATCAAACAAGAGGCATTTAACCCTGAAGATGTCCTCATAAAATGTTATAGACTTCTCTCTCATAAGGGCCCAAGCAAAATCATTATGGACTTAAGAATAAGGGATCACAGAAGGATACAAAGAATGATGGGATCCATGTTACAAGGTTGTGTTAGATATGTGCAAAGCAGATGGATCAGTTTGACACCTACTCTTCAACGGAAAGAACCTCATTCCTTACATAACTTTATGAATATGTCTGAAAGATTAGACAGGTACATTCAAATTTTAGAGAATAAAGGTGTGGCATAGTTACCTCTTACCTACCATCCACCTCTACTCTTATATCCAGTTCCACACTAGATCGGAGAAAAGGGAGAGGAATGTAAGACTGCAGAAGCTATCAGACTACAAAGGCTTTCATGCTACAATGGGTTCTATATGAAACAAGGTAAGGGTGTCAAGGTAGTTATCAACTTGAGGCAAATAGTTTTACATTATAATTCATTTCCCTAAGTATCTGTTTGATTAATTTTGCTTGAGGGCAAGCAAAAGGTTAGTTGAGGGGAAATGATGGGTTGCATAATTAGTCTATTTTAAGCTACTTTTTATACTTTAAAGACTTCTTTCATAGAATCCTTTAAGACATTTATCCATGTTTGTACTATGATATGTTGACCTTCTTTATACTTCTAAGACCTAAACTTATAATATTAATATGGAATGTGATGATCATATTATCTAATGCATGAATTAGATATAACTATGTATAAAAATATAAATGAGATGTTTTTATGGTTAGTCATGGAGAATGCTTGTGGTATATGCTTTTGGGAACTAATTCTATGTGCAGAATTGGATGTGTCACGATGAGATCGAGCATTTGTAGCAGGATGCAGATAAAGGAGTCAATAGAAGTATGAGTTTCAATGCTAAGAATGAAGAGATAGCTGAAGACAATTATGGAGCATCATGGATAGTAATAAATTAAGGAGTGGATTTGTTTCAAATATGATTATGGACGTTATTCATGCATCAAACTTCTAATTTGATTTGAATTCTTCTTCTTATAGTCAGTTAGAATAAGAACATGATCTTGACTCCACGACCTAGTATCTAGGCGCGGTGAATGATTAGAGTCAGTTAATTGATAAATAAGGCTCTCTCTCCATTTTGTATAGTAAGGGGAAGATGAGATATATAAGGTAGCAAAGTCAAGTTGTTAGGAGTTCAGTTCAATTTAGTTATCATTTCCTTTTCTATGTACAAAAACTCAAGCATGTTACATTTATGGAATACAATTTGGATATGACAGAAAAGATTTCATTGTTGAACAATTTGATATTAGTTGATTCTGTGTATGGAATAAGTTAAGCTTTGGTATGTGTTACAAAGATATGTAGAATTTGGATTAGATTTGGTTTCAATTAAGGAAGACAGTCTCTTGAGCTGGCCACTCAAGGTATTGATTCTCTCCCTATTTATTTTCATTTCAGCTAATGTTGTTTTATTAGTTTTTTGTTAAAACATAATTTGAATTCAAGTTAGTATTATGTTTTAATCAAATAGATATAGTTCATGAACAATTGCATATTAGTGTGTTTATAAATCCTCTAGAGGTCAGCAATTAGTTATTTCATTCTTGTCAATTCATTAAGTTAATCCTACAGTTTCCCTGTTGTAATAGTTATCTACAGACCTTGCTGTAGGTACCCGTAGCAACTAGGATTTATAGCTATTTTCATTATTTTGTAATTATGTCAATTCCAACAAGGTAGATTTGTTTGTTTAAAGTTAAGATAGTACGATTAGGAACCATATGAGCCCTAAAGGCATATACTTTGCAAGTACCATCATAAGCTTACTCTCCTTGGTCAATAATTCAATGTAGGAATGCATGGTGATAGAGTGGACTGTTCAGATAGGTTTTCCCCTTAATTAGTTAAGTCTATAATACATTAGTTTTCCTCTACACCTGTTAGTTCTTGTCAGCCTATTATTACCTTGTCGGCCAACTTTATCTCTTTTTCCTATAGCAAAGTGTGTTCAAACTTAGGGAATGAATCCCCCCTCTAGTTGGTGATTGTGTATATTCTACCCAGCTTATAAGAATTTGAGATTGTTAGAAAACATGTATGTTCTCAATTCCTTATTTCAATTTAATCATAATGGCATTATAAATCTAATATTGCTTGTGGTATAGACTTTTATGATCAATAGTAGCAACATTTCATTGTATAAATAGTGGAGCTCTTGTTTGTTTTACAGTATGCATACATCATCATAGATATAGTACTTGTTTGAAAAGTATATTCACTTTAATTCTTGGAAGAAATTAACTAGTAAAATGCATTGATATTATGGATTATATTTACAATGGAATTAGTGTATTTTGCTATGTGTCTATTGGGTTTACCTTCCGAAATAGGGTGCCAAATGTGGGTTATCAAAGAAGGTTGATCCACTTTTTAGGATCTACCATTTTATGCATGATTGCTTTGGCCAAAGTTGTGTGTTCATTGAAATAGATGAAATTGCCTAGATTTATTGATATGTTTCTCTGCCACATCCTGATTGTGAGTTAATGCACATTCTAGTTAGAATTGCATGTAGACATCAAGTTGCATCGAGTTTTCATTCCTGCCATTTATTTCCAGGTTTCTAGTCACTTTGTGCAAGGTCAGGTATCCTTCGTGTCATGAAGGATTCTTGGGAAGCGTAAAGCTTCATGCTTGGGCAGAAAAGTGTCAAGGCCATGTTCTTGTCTTTGGCTTGCGGATGACCATGTGGGTTAGTGGTGGCCAATGATAATGAATTTATTCATTATCATTACTTGCATATTGTACTTTATTATTAAACTGAGATGACTATATGGCATGAGAACCAGAGATGTAACATTGTATATTATTTTATTGTGCAACACCTGGATATAGCACATGTATCTATAAGATGTAAGTTGATCTTTTTACAAATGTATAGAAGATGTATCTTTCCATTTAAGTTAAGTGAATGAGATGGTTATTTACTTATGTGTTATAGTTTTGGGTTGTGTACTTTACTTTTGGTATTGTGTACTTTACATTTGGCATCAGATCTCTAGGTTTAGCACTAGGGCCTTTGTCTACTATGCTAAGGTACAAATCTTGATGCAGATTGACCCTAATCAGCTAGAATGAAAACAAGAAACACAAACCGCAATGGCCTGAGCAATGAGCAGAATGAGAGGTTGGACCAAATTCTCAACCTCCTAACCCAACAAGGAACTAGGATGGACAATTTAGAGCAAGAGCTCAGATGAAGTTGAGGAGGTCAAAACCAAAATTAAAATCAAGGGAATGAGGATAATGCAAACAATCAGGGTAGACTTGCGGAGGAATTTGGTAAGGACCTCAAGAAGGTTTCACCACCTAAATTTGATGGTAGAACCATCAAAGATGGAGCAGAAGTTTGGATTAGTGAGATGGAGAAGTATTTTGATCTCCATAATCTATCTAATGAGACCAAGGCTATGTGGGGCGTATACCAACTCACTGGTGAAGCAACTACTTGGTGGGATAACAAAAAGGCTGAAAAGAAGTTGTTGCCAGGGGAGATAACATGGGAACTCTTTCTCCAACTTTTCAAGAAGAGGTGGTTACCGCAACACTTCTTTGACAATAAGATGACTAAATCCCAGAATTTAACTGAAGGAGGTGTGTCAGTAACCCAATATTGGGAAAGGTTCTGCTATTTGCTTAAATATGTGCTACAATATCAAATGGACGAGCGATTCAGGATTTAAAAGTTCATCATGGGATTAAGACCTTATTGAAAAAAACCTAATACTGAGAGGGGGGTGAATCAGTATTCAAACAAACCTCAATCCCTTCAGAGCAGATTAGAACTTAAACTTTACAGCATCAACAAAAACATAACAGATCAACATAATGCACAACACCACATAACACCAGATGTACATGGAAAACCCCAAAAGGGGAAAAACCACGATGAGGATTAACTCACGATATATGAAGCTCACTGCTATAAAAATTATAACTTTGTTTTAGGGATACAACCCAAGGAAGATACTACTCCCTGCAGACTTTGTTTTAGGGCTACAAACAAAGGAAACAACTACTCCATGAAGAAAGGTTTTAGGGTTCCTCCCAAGGAAGCTACAACTCCCTACAGGCTTTGTTTTAGGGCTACAACCCAAGGAAGCAACTACTCCCTGAAGAAAGGTTTTAGGGTCACTCCCAAGGAAGATACAACTCCCTACAGAGTTTTTTTAAGGGCTACAACCCAAGGAAGAAACTACTCCCTAAACTAAGAATAAACTCATAAAATATTATAGCATGACAATCCTTCTATTGTCTGAAATTGAAAATGAAGCTCACTCCTTTTGATGATTGGAATTATACCTTTTGACTCTTCTTTTGATGATTGAATCCATCAGGCACACTTTTCACTTCCCTCATGTCTTACAAATATCTTCAAGATGAATCAGGACAGGCCCTATTACTTCTGCTCTTTCTCCTTCAGTTGCACATCATAATGCATTACATATCCATATTCTGCTTTTCACATTTTTTCTCACAATCATACCTCACCTAGATCAACTAGGTTTACAATATATACATGATATTACATTGATTACATTGCTTGTTGGCCAGAGACAACAAAAAATATTACAATTACAAGTTAGCCCGAGATCAATCACCATGAAACGTGTAGAGGGCAAGCCTTAAAGTGAACTACATACAACACCAGGAAGAGGAACACAACTTGAAAATCCCAACACACACTTAAATATAGTCCTAAACATTCTTCACAACATCATCCTTCAAGGAATTGTTGATAACTGAGAGGGGGGGTGAATCAGTTATCCTAATTATTTCTTCTTTCTGAACTTTCTTATTAATCAATGCAACATTAATTCAAATAAGGAAACATTACCATGAAAAGGAAAAACACATGACATAGTATTTTTGACATGGAAACCCTATTAAGGGAGAAAACCATGGGGTGATTAACCCAAAGATTATTCTCTGTTAGAAGAATAAGGAAATACAAAATGGCACTTGCCAATTAGGGCTCACCGCCCGAGCACACTGCTCACAAAGGAGGCACACTGCCTACAAGGAGACACACTATCTACAAAAGAATGTTATACAATACTTGAACTGATTGGAAGCATCCACATATGCTAGAGTTCAGTTCCGGTTAGGCTCAGTACACTGATCTACTACACTTCATCTTTCCTCTTCTCTTATGCTGCTTTCCTTTCACATACCGGACCTTCCTTACTGCTTCTGCTTTGCTCTACTTTTATTCGCATATCACATATCACCACAACACTTTTCACAACTAAATCCATCCTATATATATATATATCCGCACAAGTGATTTCATTATCTTTCTAGTCGGCACCCGGAACAGTCAATCTTCTCACAAACTCTGTTCTATCAGCTAAATCCTTACACATCAAGTAATGCGGATCAAGCATATACTTGTAGAAATCATTAATCATGTCGGCTAAACG
Organism: Cunninghamia lanceolata; assembly: GCA_027924645.1. Taxonomy (NCBI): domain Eukaryota; kingdom Viridiplantae; phylum Streptophyta; class Pinopsida; order Cupressales; family Cupressaceae; genus Cunninghamia; species Cunninghamia lanceolata. The sequence continues at coordinate 17,517,901 of BSBN01000472.1, read as the reverse complement.
TGATTCATGCCTTCATAACCTTTAACACCATCAGTAACACATCCAGAAAGTAGTCTGATGTTCTGTCAGTCAGTTCTTCCTGTGTTCACACTGTCACTCAGGAATCCAATACTCAAGTATTCATATCTTTTGCCTCATCTATCACCGGAGGATAAAACCTTGGAATCTATCACTCAAGGTAGTACTCTTTACTTCCCCAAATCTACACTTTACCATGATACTTCCTCTGAGAGATCCGGACCTATATGTTAGACCTTGCCATATGCTCTGTTCTTGTTTACCGGACCACAACATTCTTCACTCTGACTTCTGGTAGAGACACACCATGTCCTGCAGATGTGTGGGATGAACTTTATTGCCATTAATGACAACAATCATGAATCCATATAGTGTCTCTTACC